>OY992534.1:47786925-47953579 GCA_963921185.1 Dasysyrphus tricinctus | reverse complement strand
AGAACCCAAATACGTTTGCTAAGCATGCTCTAGAACCCATGGCATAGATCAGAACCCAAATACGTTTGCTAAGCATGCTCTAGAACCCATAGCATAGATCAGAACCCATACCAATGATACCGGTGCGCCCGTACCCTCTAGTTACTACTACTTTCAATCATCGAAATTTTGTAAAATTTGAAGGATACAAAAATTTCAACCTATTATGGGTTAAGTTGTATAGAAGCAAACATATTTTTTTTTCTCTTTAAAATTGTAGAAGTTAAAATGATTAAAGTCACTTTATAATCATACTAATCATACTAGTCTTAAAAGTTAGATTATTCAAGTTGATTAAATAAATGCTTATTGAGAAATTTAATTTCTTATTATTATTTTTCAATAAATATAAGTTAATTTTTCAGTAAATTGCATCTTTACAAGATGAAAAAGGCGCAATCTCTCATCAATTTTTTTTTCTCTGTCCCAGGTCTCTTAATTTGTATTCTTTATGTATATATATATATACCAACATAAGGCGCCAGTTATAGCTATCATTGAAACTCGTCATTGAAAATTTTAATGATTGATTTGGAGACGCTTAGGAAGTGAAATCGTTTATAATTTTGATGAACATATAAACCTTATGACTTAATTAATATATCTAGCCTAAAAATAGTTCAAATAGGCCCAACTTTCCACACAAAAAGACTTTTCTTATTTCAATGACTGAACTGCCCTACCAATGATCATTGAAAGATTAAAAGTCAATTTTTGTGAAAGGTTAGTAGTAGCATTGAGTTTCTATACATAGAGAAATCAAGATTGCAAGAAGAAATTTTCTACGTCTCTGCCGATTGGGTCGCTGCGATCGCTGAATGAATCTTCCTTGAGTTGATATACACAACAAATATCCAAGGCAGGGTGTGAGTGCATAAGAAGGAAAGGAATTCAATATCATAACAGATTGATGGTGACGTTTGCCACAAAAGATACTCAGGCAATGGAGTATATTTGGTTGCCACCAAGAAAAAAATCTCTCTACCTACTAAAATTCTCAAGCAAAAAAAACCTTTAAAAAAAACGCTGCCAAAGAGAATTGAGTTGAGATGAAACTTGTACAATGCGATATGCGACATCACGACCACGAGCACAAGCACAACAAGAGATGATATTCTCGGATCCTCGCCAGCCTCTGTTGCACATAGAAACTGAGTTTTTTTTTTGAGATGGGGGTTGTTTTCAGATTTCTTGTTTAGTTTTCTGATTCTTTTGATTGTGTTGCTGTAATTATTACGAGGTTGGGTTTTCATCTATGTGTTGTACACTAACAACCATGCAGTAATTACTTTGGTCGGATTCGGATGAGAGAAAAAGAAAAATCATGAGTGAGTGGTTAGTAATTTCGTTTAAATACCTACTAAGGTTATTACTTTTTTTATTTGTCTGTGCATTGACTATAGCTTGAATTTTTATTAAAAAAAAAATTGGTTGGAAGAGGGGGGAGGAGCATTTTTTTTAAATAATTCTGTTATATTTATTTATTTATTTATTATATCGCATATTAACGATGAGTCTTTAAGTTCTTTTTCGTCTTCTTTTTTGGGTTTAAAATCTTTTGGTTGTTATGTTTGTGTTTAAAACTTGCTAACATTTAGGTACCAACTTTAATTTTTTGAAACAATGTTTACAACACTTTTCTTAACTCGAAAAAATTTTGAAGTAAGAATTTCAATTCTTTTGAACATAGAGGTCCAAGAACTTGGAACAATGTTCAGAACAACTAGAACGAGGGGCTAGGTCAAAAACATTTTGAAAATGTTTTTGAAAAAAAAATTGAAACAATCCGGAACAAATCGAAAACAATCTGGAACAACTTTCAAAAATAACAAATTCAAAAAAGGGGGGCTAACTTCACACATTCCTGAAAGCAAAGTATTATAGAAAAATTAACGAAGTGTTATGAAGTGTTTTTTTTTGTTGTTGAAGTTTGAGTTCTAACTTAACTTGCCATTTAAGCCAAGATAAAGAATAATTGATAACTCGTCCGTATTTTTATATACTTACAATTTGTTATTTATAACGTACACTAAAAATCCTTAACATATCTGACAATAAATAAAAATCATGAAAGCTTGACCAAACGTCAAATAAATAACTTCTTAAAATAGACATTAATCCATTAAAATAAGCTCTTTTTTTAATGTAGGTACATAATTGAGATATATATTGAGTATCTCTAGGAAAAAAAAATATTGCTTTTTATCAAAACTTATGCAAAACACCCAGTATTTAGTGTAGGTATATCGATTTAATTTACTTTGTACAGGACCAAATAAATAAATCACAGTGTTTTAGTTTATTGTAGCTATTTGTACCAAGCTAAGAGAACAATCTGGCAGCCCTACTTGTAGATTTCTTGTAAAAATTAATTAATTTGGAATATTATTGCAAAATCTGAGTATCACTACTGTCACACCCGTAAGGATGGAAACACCCATAAACAATTTTTAAAATTCTAAGCCACTTTTGTGTGACACAGTCATGCATTTTATTTATGTTTTTTTAGCCCAGAAAATGGATAATTTGATAAAATGAACAAATTAAAGATTAAACTCCTAAAAAATGTCATAAAAAAGGTTGTGACTCCAAACAAACCTCAAAATTAACAGAAAGAGATTTTTATTTGTTGTTTGTTCCACTTTTTGTTGGAACACTTTATATAAGAAGCAAATTACCTATTCAATTTCAGGACAAAAACATTTGATTTTTTTAAATTGTGCCAAAACTGCATCCAAATACTTGATTCACTACTGCAAATAAACGGCTGATTAAATTCTTTACTTTGTTAAAAAAACATCCACTAGATATAGGCGCCCAGAGGGGAGGGGGGGCAAGGGGGGTACTTGCCTCCCCCTGGCGCTATTTACATATTTTTTCTTTTCAATTTTAGGTGGAGTTCAGGGTTTGCCCCACTCTGCCTCTGGATCAGGCCGAATATACAGGGTGTCCTGTAAATAATGGATAACCTTGCAACTGGTTGTAGCAGGCCTTATGACCTTTCCAGAAAAAAAATTAAGAACAAATATTTTCCCAGTGGTTACTATGTTATGATGTTTTTTCCAAAAGTTGTTAACAAGTACTACTTTCCTCAAATACGTGAACGCTACGACCATGAATGAACAATTTTTACTATTTTTATATTTTTGTAATATTCTAGAATAACTGTTGTAATAGATGGGTGGTAAATTTAATAATAGTAATTGCATTTTTTTTATTATAATTTTTTTTAATATTTTTTTCAGTACAAAAATTTATTTTCACAAAAGTTTGATTACCTCTAATAAATTAAAATTGTATGAGAACATGAATGGCCAATTACTTAAAAAAGTTGTCTATTTAATGCACTTTCCAAAATGGTATAACACATGCTTGTGCATTAACGAAATAACCAAGAAAATTTGTCAATCATCTAATAAAACAGCTTTTGACATTTTCGCAAAATGTCTATCAAAATGTTACAATAACCTCCAAATTTAGGTTGGACAAAGATTTTCTCTTTTGATGAGTAAGGGGGTTCAGTGCAAGTAAAAAACATGATTTTAGGTGTTGAAAGCCCCACCATTTGGCCACCATATTGAAAAACGAGTTCTAAAAAGTTTTCCATGGCCACTTAAATTTTATTAGTCTTAGAAAAAAAAATTTGGCACAAATTTGTAGGCAAATTCAATTCTCTTCAATTTATGTTAACATACTTTTTACCCAAGTAAGATTTAGGAGCTCTGTCTCCAACCCTTTCTTTGCCAAATATGGAGTTCCCCAGGGTAGTCATTTGGGCCCACTTCTTTTCATCTTAGCTATCAACGACGTATCCCTCTATATACGTTATAGTGAAATTCTAATTTTTGCGGATGATATGAAAATTTTCAAAAGCGTCAAATCTGTGAGTGATCGTTTACTTTTGCAAGAAGATATTAACAGTTTTGTTATTTGGTGTAGTAAAAACGGTTTAAATCTCAACCCTATTAAATGTCAGGCGATCATTTTTTCTAAAAAAAAAGTTCCTAGTTCATTTGATTATGAAATATCGCAGCACACATTGCGTCGTGTTGATAGTTTCAAAGACCTAGGGGGTTCATTTTACTTTTAATCTTGATTTTACGAAGCATATCAATTTAATAGTCAACAAGGCAAACTCTATGTTAGGGTTTGTTAAACGTTGGTCTAAAGAATTTCAGGATCCTTATGTTACCCTCGCTCTCTACAATAGTCTTGTTCGCCCTCATCTTGAATACGCATCACAGGTATGGACTCCTTTTTACGATGTCCATAAGAATAGACTAGAAGCAGTACAGCGTAATTTTATACGTTTCGCCTTGAAAGGACTACCGTGGTCCGATCCTTATAATCTTCCTCCTTACGAACACCGGATTAAGCTTCTTCAGATTCAAACTTTGGCACAAAGGAGAATTAATAATCATATGGTATTTATTCATCAACTTTTAACGGGCGTTATTGATGCACCTGATTTATTATCTTGTACTAGCCTTAACTACCGTGGTGGAGGTCACAACACTCGTAGTCTAGAACTAATGCATATATCTCAACACCGTACCAATTATGGAATGCATGAGCCTTTTACCCGCATGTGCAACATTCTGAATTTGAACTCTAATTTTTTTGATTTTAATATAAGTAAGAATAGACTCAAAGCTTCATTGAAGACCAGTGTACCACGCTCTTAAATGTTTGTAATTGTTAATTTTTTCAATGTCATTTTATCTGTTATTTTATAATTATTGTTTTTATTTTATTTTGTAAAGTGTATGTCTTAAGTAGTTTGTTGCTTACTAACTACTAATACTACACTAAGTGATGAGCCTGATAAGCACTTAATTTGTGTTTGGCAATTCTTTGGTCGCAAGATGTCGCTTGTATTAAGCTCTCTTCGGCAAAGATCTGATAGTGTAAATACCCTTAAGTAATAAATAAAAAAGTTATAATCAAAATTTAAATATTGAAAAAATTCATATGTTATAATCAAAATTTAAACATTGAAAAAATTCATATGTTTTTGATTATAACTTTTTTATTTATAACTTTAGGGTAAAAATATGTTAACATAAATTGAAGAGAATTGAGTTTGCTACAAATTTGTACCAAAGCTTTTTTTCTAAGACTAATAAAATTTAAGTTGCCATGGAAAACTTTTTAGAACTCGTTTTTCAATATGGTGGCCAAATTGTGGGACTTTCAACACCCAAAATCGAGTTTTAAGCCTAGTACGCTGCTGATGCGAAACGAAAAATCCCATACAAAAATGACACAACGAAATCATAAACTAAAAATTTAGTTCTACTTTTCGTTCTGCAGTACGCTGTTCGATGAGCGAAATTGAAAATTGTAGCAGATTATTTGGAGAAGTCTACACTCTTTTTTCGCACACAATTAATTACCCAGACCATTTATTGTGTGCGAAAAAATGACATTTGTGTTTTTTCGTGTTTATTTTTGTTGTTTCTTTCATTACAGCACGGCTGCTTGTGATTTTTTTGCATTTGCATTTGTTTTAATTTTTTGACTTTGTGCAACTGTCAATGAATATATTTCCGCTTCGTTTTCGTAAGCATTTCGTTGTCTTGTTGGAGACCAACTAAAAATTTCGTTTCCCATCAGCAGCGTACTAGGCTTTATACTTGCACTGAACCCCCTTACACATCAAAAGAGAAAATCTTTGTCCAACCTAAATTTGGAGGTTATTGTAACATTTTGAAAGACATTTTGCGAAAATGTTAAAAGCTGCTTTATTAGATGATTGACAAATTTTCTTGGTTATTTTGTTTATACACAAGCATGTGTTATACCATTTTGGAAATTGCATTAAATAGACAACTTTTTTAAACAATTGGCCATTCATGTTCTGATACAATTTTAGTTTATTAGAGGTGGTCAAACTTTTTTGAAAATAAATGTTTGTCCTGAAAGATATATTTAAAAAAATTATAATAAAAAAAAGCAATAACTACTATTAAATTTTACCACCCATCTATTACAACAGTTATTCTAGAATATTACAAAAATAGAAAAATAGTAAAAATTGTTCATTCATGGTCGTAGCGTTCACGTATTTGAGGAAAGTAGTACTCGTTAACAACTTTTGGAAAAAACATCATAACATAGTAACCACTGGGAAAATATTTGTTCTTAATTTTTTTTCTGGAAAGTTCATAAGGCCCTCTACAACCAGTTGCAAGGTTATCTTTTATTTACAGGAAACCCTGTATATCTGAAAATCCTTATTTTCGATATGCTTTTCAATATATATGAAGCTATTTTCTTGACATCTTCTTTCGATGATCATGGTTTGCCCCCTCTTGCATTTGCCAATATAAAAAGGTACCTATAGGAAATTGATATTTTAAAAAGTTCCAGGCAAACTCAAATATCCATGAGACGGATATTGTTTCTCAAGAAAATGGACAGATACATTGCGGATTGTTGTTTGCCTAAAATTATGTTTCATAAAAAAGTATGTGCATCAAAGAACCATTCCTTGCGTTCGACTATTATTCTATCTTCAAAACTATCTAGCTTACTTGAAAATTTCAGTAAACTTCAGATACCTTGAATTGTTTTGTATCAGCTATTTTTTCACAAGAAATTTTAACAACACAAACATATAAATAGTTGTATAGGTAGCTGAACCGGTCCATTCTCTTTTCTATGTATAAACAGGAACATGTTATGTACATTGTACAATGTATCTAGCTATCTCATATTCTGTGTGACGACACAATCAATAGAGCCTGTTAAGATTGCAAGTTTTCACTACGCCCGCCATGGCGACGAGCTTGCCCAATAAACTCATCGTCGCGTCATGGCGTAGTGAAAAACCATAGTCTTAAGAATAGGCATTTAATTTTTAGAAATAAATAAAACTTTAATTTTAAACAAGAAATTCGAAATTTTATGTGTAGAATTTCCAAATTGTTTAATAATTTTCTCGAAATCGAATTCAATTCTGATTCTTTGTTTTCAAAAAAATACATAGCTGATTCTTCTATACAAATTTGAATTTTACACTTAGTTTTGTTAGAACCAAATTTAGTTTTAGCGTTACGTATCTATGCCATACAATTTTTTCACATATTCTAAAAAACTACCCCACAAATAAAAAAAAACTTAATAGTATCCCAAAAAAAAATTATTTAATGACTTTCGATGATCTCGATACCGGTAAAGGAGGTCGTTAAGTTGTTTTGGGTTTTAAAAAATATTACAATTTTTTTTTTGAGAACTCAAAAGGTATATTCAAAAAGAATTTTTTTAAACTTGGTTTATAACGAGTTGTTAACATTCTTCACAATATTTTAAAAAATAATACAAATTAATGTTAAAAACCCGAGGAAAAAAATCTCATTTTGTACGGTCTATACTATTAAATATAAAATAATTTTGCGCTGGATAACTATCAACTCCTATCGAACGTTATTTTGGATTTTTAATTTTATCATTATTGGCTAAACGGGCTAGGATTATATTATTTATACAAAAATTCTAATAATATTGCATATAAAAAAAATATTTTTTTTCGAAAATTTTATATCTCCAAATTGGGTTGGTGTCTACCCCCTGGACAAAATCCTGCGGGCGCCCATGCCACTAGCTCTGGTTTATTTATTTTCAAAGAGTGGTGCTGGAACTATAACCTTTTTCAAAATTTGATAGGTATTAAAACTTCTCAAAATTGACCTGTCTCCTCCTTTTCAAAATAAACGATTCAATTAAAATTAACTTAAATTTTAATTTTATAAATGCATATCTTTGTGTGTCCAATTTCCAAAAATGGAATTCTTTTTTTACATGTAAGTACCTACATACCTTACCTACTTACATGAAAACTATGCGTTCGCACTTGCTTTTTAAGCGAATCCTTTTAGCATATAATGACAATTATTTGCAAATTGCAATTCATTTACCTACGAGAAATTATCTATCCGCGCACCAGCGACCCATACATTTTTTTATTTTGTTCAAATTGAGGATGCATTTAAATATTTATACTACATTTAAAGGAAATGAACTAACTACAAACCTAAATAAAACAAAAATCACATATCCACATTAAAAAAGTATTCCTTCATATCTATCTACATACCTACATACTTACATACCTACATAGCTACATACCTACATACCTTCATACCTACTTACATACCTACCTATCCTACCTACTTTTAAAATACAAAATAATTAAAGTTAGATACCCAACTCCGATTAGTTTAAAGTCATAATTCCCGCTGCAGATATTTTCTGCTTTCAATCATGAAAATATAAAAAAAAACAACGCACAAACTACGTTCATCATCATTCTCCTCAAAATCAAACATTTCGCTCGCCCTTCCAACAAATGAGTGAAAACAAGGAATAACGAAAACAAATTCTTATTTCCACTCATAAAGTTGAAAGTGAAGACACTTGCGCCACCTTTGAGGAAGGTTTTAAAACTATCTTGATTCCTCTATGTATAGAAACTCAATGGTAGTAGTAACTAGAGGGTACGAGGCCACCGGTATCACCGGTTTGGGTTCTGATCTATGCTATGGGTTCTAGAGCATGCTTAGCAAACGTATTTGGGTTCTGATCTATGCTATGGGTTCTAGACCATGCTTAGCAAACGTATTTGGGTTCTGATCTATGCTATGCCAAATACCAGTATTATTTTAGGGTTCTAGACCATGCTTAGCAAACGTTAGAACGCAAAAACGTAAAATTCACGTTCACGTTAAAACGCAAAAACGTAAAATTCGCGTTAAAACGTAAAATTCACGTTCACGTTAAAACGCAAAAACGTAAAATTCACGTTAAAACGTAAAATTTACGTTCACGTTAAAACGCAAAAACGTAAAATTCACGTTAAAACGTAAAATTCACGTTAAAACGCAAAAACGTAAAATTCACGTTCACGTTAAAACGCAAAAACGTAAAATTCACGTTAAAACGTAAAATTCACGTTCACGTTAAAACGCAAAAACGTAAAATTCACGTTAAAACGTAAAATTCACGTTCACGTTAAAACGCAAAAACGTAAAATTCACGTTCGGAACGCACAAATATTGG
This sequence comes from Dasysyrphus tricinctus, assembly GCA_963921185.1. Classification (NCBI taxonomy): domain Eukaryota; kingdom Metazoa; phylum Arthropoda; class Insecta; order Diptera; family Syrphidae; genus Dasysyrphus; species Dasysyrphus tricinctus. The sequence goes on along the minus strand of OY992534.1, from coordinate 47,944,480 downwards.
GATGCATTTCCAACAGTTTGATTCTAATTGGGAATAATTATCAGTGGTTGGATTTCTAGCACCATATGTATTTTTTTCATTTCAACATTAGTTGTGGGATGGATTTGCAGTGATAAATTGGTTGTGGGATATACTTTCATAGTTGGATTTTTTGAATAGCACAACATTAGCACTTGCACGGCATGCAATACAAAATTGATGTGTGCATTGGATAAACATATTCTTAATAGGATGTTCATATGCTTAAGATCAAATAAGAACTAGCATTCCAAAATACTTACCTCTGTTGGTTGTGCTGGTTAGAATTATATACAATGCAAGAGAATTTCAGAAGAGTTTGATTAAAAGACACATTTGTTTTTTTTTTAACGATATTTATTTATATTTAATTTTAGATTTTAATATTTAACAAAAAAGGTATTATTGCTGGTAGGGGGCTTACATCACAGAAATAAAAATCAAATAGGATCAACACTATATTTCTGTAAGGATGGATGTCAACAATTAAAATTTACGATTATGATATTTGCATTAGTATATCAAAACCCTGATGCATCGATAGCATCATGTCAATCATCGGACTAATAGAACTTGACCCCTCTACTGATGCTTTAGAATTTTTGAATGGAATAAATTTTGAGGATGTTTAAAGTCAACGGAAATAAAAATATTTTAAAAATATTTAAATAGGGTTAGCACTATATTTCTATAAGGATGAATGCCGGCAGTTAAAATTTACGATTATAATACGTGCATTGATATATCAAGACCCTGATACAACGCTACCATCATGTCACTCATCTGACTAATAGGACTTGACCATCTATATCTATTGCTGAAGGATTTTTCCTGGATTGAGGTAATAATTAGTGTAACAAAAGCCTAATACCTCACTATCATCATATCATTCATTTGTCTAATAGAGCTATACCTCTTTTATCTATTGCTTTGCTAGCATCATGTCAATCATATTACTAAACCCTGTCCCTTATCATTAAAATCCTGAAAAATGGTCCAAGGGTTATTTTTATTGCGGAATACAAATGTATGTCAATAAGGTCAACACATTATTTTATCTATAGGGATGGATGCCGACAATTAAAATATGCATTCATGATGATCGCAATACATAAATTTATCCAACTGCTTCCTTATTTACACCGATGATATCCCAAGTGTCAACAATACAAATTTATGATAAGGTTAACCACATGAATGAATGCGGTGAAAAACTCTATTGTTCTACTATTAGCAATCAATATGGTATAAGCATGCATTATTACCCCCATACTTCTTTTCATTAGTTACTTTTCACCCCAAAGAAACCTTTTGCAATGTGTAATACGACATTTAGGATCATATCCTGTATATGACTACTTTCCTACCCTTAATAGCAAATGAAAAAACATACAAATGTTATGATATTCCTATATTATTTTGAAGTGGTGATGTAAATTAAATGGAATGAGCAAATCTTGAATAATAACACATGTTTTTTTTTTTAATAATATTGTATTTTATTTATATATTTTCTGGTTTTATTTTTAGGTTTACATTAAAAATAAAAAAAAAAAATAATAATAATCCTTAGAAAATTCTGTTAACAACTTGGTCAAATGGATTGTATTCAATAATCCGATCATGAAGCATGAGGCAATAAGCTGAAGTATTTGCAGGAATGTTTTTTGATGTTCTCATCTCCAAGCGTATATCGATAGGTCCTGTTTTCAAAGTCTCATTTTAATGTCTGCAGTCTATAACAAAAATTGGAGCACGGGATTTAAATAGATCCCAAGAAAGCAAAGGTTCAGTGTTGGTTTTACTGTAGTAAGTTCTTTGAAAATCCGTATACATTTTGTAGAACAAGCTATATCTATTTCTTTCGAAAGAAATATTAAGATCTTCATGAGGATATACATCAGAGTTTAAATACACTTATAAGTCTGTTAAATCACAATGATCAAACGTTGTAGGATCAGCAGATATTTTTTTATTTTTTGCAGTTTGTAGTGCAAATACAATGTATCGAGGTTTTTCTATTTGCGTTGTTGTTTTAACGTTCCAGATGTGATGGTCAGAGCTTGATAACATGGGATACTCATAGAGACCCCAGTTTCGGAAAGCAATTTTCATAAAACTATTAGCATTTATAGATTTATATAGATTTAATTTCATCGAATCTGATAAAGTCACGTGTGGTACTCTCCACTGTACCTTATGTAGTTTTACTTGTACATTTTCATCAGTTGGGGAGATTATAGCGTTTTCATCCATCCTAGAACGAGTGAGAATTAGATCATGACGAGCATTGGAAATAATTTTTTTATAATCTTCGGCAAAACCCAAAAGCTTATTCAATGGAATGAAATGGTTTCAAATAAATAACTGAATCAGGAGACCATGAAGCATTTAAAAGAATATCACTCTCATTTTTTGTCAACGATAAATAGTTTTTGATTGTTGTTGTAATCCCCACATTTCGATTGTAATCAATTTCCTTTCCATTCAGCTCATAACGTATTTCGTCGAAGAGAAAAGCCATTGCATTGTTTACAAGTCTTGTGCTGACTATTTCTTTTCCATCTGTCTTCGATAGTGACCCTTCAACATATAGAAAACTTTCCGAAGGAAGAACATTAAGATTTTGGTGTTGTATGCAAATCTGAACGATGTCATTTTTTCAAAATTGTTTTGATATGGTGAGTAAGTATGATATTCATATTTAGAAACACTTTCATAGATTTCGGACTCTTGGAAAATGTTCAACATATTGTTATATTTTGTTTTTGATTTTCAATATTTTATGATATACCCCAATGAGAGTAAAAAATCCTGAAAAAATACTTGAAAATTATTTTTTTTTCTTTAAGGTCGTTTTACCGATAAGATACGCAAAGCTGTCCACAGAAAGCATATTACTAATTGTGTTACGGTGGCAGCTGGCTTGTGCGGGAGGTTTTGATGTTGGTGGCGGCGTGGCGGCGCGGCTCGTTGGGTTGATAGTGTTGTTTGGGTGAGTGAGTGAGAAATGTATGAATGAATTATTAGAAAATAATATTTAATGTTTGAGGGGAATGATACACTGACCCAACGAGCCGCGCCGCCACGCCGCCACCAACATCAAAACCTCCCGCACAAGCCAGCTGCCACCGTAACACAATTAGTAATATGCTTTCTGTGGACAGCTTTACGTATCTTATCGGTAAAAAGACCTTAAAGAAAAAAAAAATAATTTTCAAGTATTTTTTCAGGATTTTTTACTCTCATTGGGGTATATCATAAAATATTGAAAATCAAAAACAAAATATAACAATATGTTGAACATTTTCCAAGAGTCCGAAATCTATGAAAGTGTTTCTAAATATGAATATCATACTTACTCACCATATCAAAACAATTTTGAAAAAATGACATCGTTCAGATTTGCATACAACCTTTGTATATAAAATCTATAGTACTATCATGAGCCAATTTTTTTTATTTTCATAAGCCTTCACCAGGCGGCGCTAATATGGAAATGTATTTGATATTTGAGAGTTGAAATAGAAGAAAAATGTAAAAGCAAAATGAAAAAGTCGTAAGAGAGGGTTATATTACATTGATTCTCGCAACAATAAAGGGAGCAAGGGAGACAAATGCATCAGTTGCTTGTGCCATACACATACTAACGACAAGAATAAATGAAAGGAAATAAAATAAAACAAATTGCTTTCTATTACTCGATTGTGTTTGTATGTGAGCTTGAGGTATAAGTTATATATGTTTGTTTATAGATTTATACGTACATACATAATGTAGGTAGGCATGTAGATTGTATTTTCGTTTATTATTTTAATTTTGTTTTTCAAATCTTGGGTATTTGACTTGAAATTTTTAATCTTTGTAGCAATGTTGCAACTTTTCACCACATCTATGAAGGAATTATTTAAGGACATGTTGCGATATTTCAATTTTTTGTATTTACCTTATGTAGGTAGTAGGAGTTTTATCAGTTTTTCCAAATTTTATTATAACATTATGATAACAGTCTTACGATAACGATTCATGGAATTTAAACCATCATCGCGTAAAATAAAGAGTATATTAAGTTTTTGTTAAGAAAAAATGCATTAGGTAGTTTTATTATGAAAAGTTTTGTTTTGATCTATTGCCATTGAATAAAACTTTTTTTTTAACTATTGGGATGCAATTTTTATTAATGTATTTGTTTGTTTAAATTTCATGTAACTCCAGAAATAATTTGTGTTTAATCACTTATGACACTCACTATTGGTTAAAAGAAGACAAGAAAAAAAATCCTACGGGAGAGGGTTTTATTTCCCCCCGCTTGGACAGAAGGGGCAGTCTTATAAAAAAAAATAGTTAGGTACCTAGGTACTTAGAATGGAAAAACTATACCTATTACTTACAGTATTGTTTTGTAGCTTTATGGAAAACCAGAAGTCCATTCTCATGGTTTATTTTTAAATAAAGTTCTTTTCGTAAACAGCTTCGACAAAAATTGTTTTCAAACTTAAAATTGTGAAAAAGTTGTTTTTTAATATATGTACATTATGTATGTTTTTCCATTTTAAGTATTTTTTTTTATAAAATTGTCGCCTGTCCAAGCCGGTTAAATAAACTTTTTTTCTTGTTTACTTTTAACCTAAGTACATGCCCTTGGCAGATTTTACGCGAATCACCTAGTATGCTGTATGCACAAAAAATATGCCATTAAATTAACCCCTACAGCGACTAAAGGGATGATAATACAAATCTGAAAAAATTAGGGAATATTTTTTTTTCTTTTAGAATCGGTTTAGGCCAATACAACCTGATCTTTTTCTTACGACCACCCTAATGCACCTACATACCTACATATCTTCCTAGCTATCAACATTTCAAGAGGCTTAGAATTTTTGAAATTGTGTGCATAAAAACTAGATGAAATACATAAAAGAACAATGTTCGAAAGCATGAAATTGATTTAAGAAAAACGAATGTCATTTATGTACATAAATACGAAAATATTAATTTTATACCAACAAAAAACTTGAAATCATTGGAGCTATTTATTAGAAAAATTTAAATACAAATTTGGTTTTCTGGTTTTGAAATTCAACACTTTTTTGAGACAAATATTCTAGAAAGATATAGGTCCTATTACCATTTTAATATTTTTTTTGACCCTTCACCGTTAGTTTAAAAAAGTACTAAACAACTACTTTTTATGGTCTTTTCGTAAATCTTTTGTTTCCTTGCAAATATTGATTGCATGGCTTGCGTTGGTATGCATAATTTTAGACTTTTAAATCATCAATATTCCTGTAAATATTCAAATAGATTCATGGAACCGTTTTTCCACACCAAATTTTCAAAGTCTTACAAACCAGTTAAAGGAACAAATTGTGTTGTTCCTAAAAAATGCGTAATCGTTATCAAAATGACAAGAAATTCATCAACCCGTTTTTGAAATATTGAATTTTCAAAAAATAAATTTAATATTTTTTTAAAAATCTATAAAATTTTTTTTTATTCAAAAAGCTTTTCCTCAAAGGTTGTATGGCAATTACCTTTATTTTTAGAGCCAACAAAAATTTTAATTTCCCCTCTGGAGAGTAACAAGAAAACCTTAAGTTCAAAATTTGAAGCAAATCGCATCATTTGTTTAGGCTGTAGATCCAGATACAAAAAGACAGACAGAGAGACAGACATACAGACAGACAGATAGACAGACAGACAGACAGACAGACAGACAGGCAGACAGAATTGTGCCACCATTTTGTCGTGTTCTCTATCATCGTAATGTCATGTTTGATTTTTGTCTCAAAATTTTCGTTTGCACGAATCCAAAACCTCTATAGTATCCATATCGCAAGTTAAAAAGAGGCTGGGTTCGACCCACACTGGTAGTTTACCATTGGTGCCCTCAAAAGCTAGAGGCCCAATGTAATTTTTTGTATTAATTTTAATTTTTCTGGTGTTCAATATGCAATCAAGTGAACACCAAAGATTGGTTTGCTTTTGAGATATAAGAGACAAGAACATTGTTGAATAATATGTTTTTAGCTTTTTCTTAAAAAAAAAACTTTTTTAGACCAGAAAAAAGAACTCAAATCGTATGGGGAGCCTTGAAGTAATTAATTCATGAAATATAAAAATTGGTATCGACGCAGAATTGCACCCCTTATGGCATATCCAAAGTCCCTCAAAATCCGAAATTACCGAAAACCCTTTTAAAATAATGGGATGTCAGTGGAACTTTGAATAAATGTTTCATTAGTCAATAGAACCAAGAGTCCAGAGTCCCTAAAAATATCTATAACCATCTAGTCTTCAGTATTCGATTAAAAACTAATTAAAGCAAAAAAATAGTAAACAAAATCTATAGACCAAGATCCCAGGGCCGCCAGACATACGTCATTTTATCATAGCTGAATTTTTTTCTGTGAATGAACCCTATGGTAGGTATTAACGAATTGATACTCCGAACCGAAGGAACATATTTTTATTCGTTAGATCAAAATAGCTTTGATACTGAACCGTATGAAACACGATTATTTGAAAACTTTTAGGTGTAGGTGTCTGGTAGCTTGGGGAATATCTTGGATACTTTTAAATCTGTATCTGTCTAGCTGATATTAGGTTCCACTATTGCAGGCGTTTGGCAGGGAAATATCTTAAAACAGTTGTCCATAGAAAAAAAATTAAAAATTAGCTTTGATACTATAACGCGATCTAATGATTTTTTGACACCTTAAAAGGTGTCTGGCAGGCATTGGGTCCCCATGTAGGTGTCTAGCAGCTTGGGAAATATCTTGAAACAGTTGACCAAAGAACATATATACAATTCAGCTCTGATACTATAACGTAAATTTGACGACTTTTTTGACACCTTTAAACGTGTCTGGCTGGCATTGGGTCCCCACGCAGGTGTCTGGCAAGTGTCAAAATAAGCTTATCATAACTTTCTTTGAAACATATAAAAAAATCAGTTCTGATAAAATAACGTAATTTTGCATCATTTTATGCACTTTTAGCACTCAATACCTCCGAAACGCACCCGGGTTCAAGGTCCGTAGTATCCATTCGTTAATACCTACCATAGGGTTCATTCACAGAAAAAAATTCAGCTATGATAAAATGACGTATGTCTGGCGGCCCTGGGATCTTACTCTACTAGTATTTAGTCTCAAAATTTGGAATAAAGACAGTATAAGCTTGTTTTTTGTCATTTTTTGTTCTGAAATTTTTAGTTTCAAATTAGTTTTCATGGAAATCACTTGATTTAAAATCAAGATAATAGAACAGACTTTTAGCTTTAAAAAATGTGTAATTCTTAATTGTAAGTATTACCATTATTTCTAAATATTTTTTTTTCATCTTAAGTGTTTTTTTAGAAAACTGCACCTCCCGTCCAAATGGGGTGAGATAGGCCCCCCTCTTTCATAGTAAAAAATGCTTGTAAGTAACTGTTCTATACAAATCTGTCAATAAACTTTGTCGCCCGAGTTATCGTAATCTCCCCTTATAGGTATTGTTTAATTATCGATAGATGTTTAAAATTTCACTGATTGTTCAGGGCTGTTATTTTGCACTCCTTTTTCATTCCAACTTTGTCAAACAGGAAAAGTGCTGCAAAAGCAATGCTAAGAATATCCAAACGAAAACAGACCTAAACCAACCAACCAGGGTTTCCAGCTCAAGAAGCACTTGTGTAGCCCAATTTCAGAATTCTTGTAGCCCAAATCGCTACCCAAAATCTAGCCCAGAAACGAGCCCAATCTCATCTTAAAAATATAGGATTACTTATACATTCCACTTTTTTTTTTTGTTCTTTGGAATAATTTCCAGGGACAAATCCTTAAAATCTGGACGAACTAAAATATATCGTTGAACTTATGTAACGAATTTTCTTAAAATTTATAGAAATAATATGAAGTTGGGCTACTTTTTTCATATTCTTGTCGCAAATTAAGGAAAAAGATAGCCCAATTTATGATAAATAGCCCAATCTGACAACCCTGCAACCAACCACCCCAAACAAAAACTCGTTTTTGTACCCACCCCAGCACAAAAATATTCCGATCGTATGCTGAGCGGCAGCAGCAGCAGCCGAGCATGAGCAACAGTAGCCGTCAATCACAACCACCTACTTGCTTACCATATTCCAACAACAACCAACAGAAATAACAAAAAACGAAAGTAAACAAAACAACCCAAAAATATAAACACTAAATGACAACGAAAATTACACCTAACAGCAGCAACCTTCCCCCACCAAAGCATTTTTACGACTGAAATGAAATCTGATAAAAACAAAACACGAAAGAAAACACAAAAGTAAAATAAACAAATAAAAAGATTTAAAGTAACCATGGTTACAAATACAATCTTACAATATAACTTGCAAGCATATATTTAGTTGTTTGTTTCCAAATACAAATTTTTTCTTTCCCAACGATAGAAAGAAAAACAATCATACTTTCATTTCAGCTCACATCAGAGCCAAATACGCATACGCACCCAACTCTCAGCCTATTATTCATTGACAAAACCAATACCTTTGAAAAAAACAAAATTGCTTGATTTCTTGCCTCCCTCCAACTCTTATAAAAAAGGTATACAGCTCTCTCATTATTTATTATTACACTTTATTCTTCATTTGCCATATTCTTAAGTTTACAATTCAGCTGTAAACACTTAGTTAGGCTCAGCACCAGTAATTTCATAAGCCGTCACTTGGTTCGTGCCAGTCGTTCGTCACCCATGATAGTACTATAGATTTTATATACAAAGATACAACACCAAAATCTTAATGTTCTTCCTTCGGAAAGTTTTCTATATGTTGAAGGGTCACTATCGAAGACTGATGGAAAAGAAATAGTCAGCACAAGACTTGTAAACAATGCAATGGCTTTTCTCTTCGACGAAATACGTTATGAGCTGAATGGAAAGGAAATTGATTACAATCGAAATGTGGGGATTACAACAACAATCAAAAACTATTTATCGTTGACAAAAAATGAGAGTGATATGCTTTTAAATGCTTCATGGTCTCCTGATTCAGTTATTTATTTGAAACCATTTCATTCCATTGAATAAGCTTTTGGGTTTTGCCGAAGATTATAAAAAAATTACTCCCAATGCTCGTCATGATCTAATTCTCACTCGTTCTAGGATGGATAAAAACGCTATAATCTCCCCAACTGATGAAAATGTACAAGTAAAACTACATAAGGTACAGTGGAGAGTACCACACGTGACTTTATCAGATTCGATGAAATTAAATCTATATAAATCTATAAATGCTAATAGTTTTATGAAAATTGCTTTCCGAAACTGGGGTCTCTATGAGTATCCCATGTTATCAAGCTCTGACCATCACATCTGGAACGTTAAAACAACAACGCAAATAGAAAAACCTCGATACATTGTATTTGCACTACAAACTGCAAAAAATAAAAAAATATCTGCTGATCCTACAACGTTTGATCATTGTGATTTAAAAGACTTAAAAGTGTATTTAAACTCCGATGTATATCCTCATGAAGATCTTAATATTTCTTTGGAAAGAAATAGATATAGCTTGTTCTACAAAATGTATACGGATTTTCAAAGAACTTACTACAATAAAACCAACACTGAACCTTTGCTTTCTTGGGATCTATTTAAATCCCGTGCTCCAATTTTTGTTATAGACTGCAGACATCAAAATGAGACTTTGGAGATGAGAACATCAAAAAACATTCCTGCAAATACTTCAGCTTATTGCCTCATGCTTCATGATCGGATTATTGAATACAATCCATTTGACCAAGTTGTTAACAGAATTTTCTAAGGATTATTATTATTTTTTTTTTTTTAATGTAAACCTAAAAATAAAACCAGAAAATATATAAATAAAATACAATATTATTCAAAAAAAAAACATGTGTTATTATTCAAGATTTGCTCATTCCATTTAATTTACATCACCACTTCAAAATAATATAGGAATATCATAACATTTGTATGTTTTTTCATTTGCTATTAAGGGTAGGAAAGTAGTCATATACAGGATATGATCCTAAATGTCGTATTACACATTGCAAAAGGTTTCTTTGGGGTGAAAAGTAACTGATGAAAAGAAGTATGGGGGTAATAATGCATGCTTATATCATATTGATTGCTAATAGTAGAACAATAGAGTTTTTCACCGCATTCATTCATGTGGTTAACCTTATCATAAATTTGTATTGTTGACACTTGGGATATCATCGGTGTAAATAAGGAAGCAGTTGGATAAATTTATGTATTGCGATCATCATGAATGCATATTTTAATTGTCGGCATCCATCCCTATAGATAAAATAATGTGTTGACCTTATTGACATACATTTGTATTCCGCAATAAAAATAACCCTTGGACCATTTTTCAGGATTTTAATGATAAGGGACAGGGTTTAGTAATATGATTGACATGATGCTAGCAAAGCAATAGATAAAAGAGGTATAGCTCTATTAGACAAATGAATGATATGATGATAGTGAGGTATTAGGCTTTTGTTACACTAATTATTACCTCAATCCAGGAAAAATCCTAAAGCAATAGATATAGATGGTCAAGTCCTATTAGTCAGATGAGTGACATGATGGTAGCGATGTATTAGGGTCTTGATATATCAATGCACGTATTATAATCGTAAATTTTAATTGCCGGCATTCATCCTTATAGAAATATAGTGCTAACCCTATTTAAATATTTTTAAAATATTTTTATTTCCGTTGACTTTAAACATCCTCAAAATTTATTCCATTCAAAAATTCTAAAGCATCAGATAGAGGGGTCAAGTTCTATTAGTCCGATGATTGACATGATGCTATCGATGCATCAGGGTTTTGATATACCAATGCAAATATCATAATCGTACTTTGAGCATTATCATCATAATCATCAGTTTATAGCAAACATAGAAGCAACATGAATCGTCAGGGCGCAAAAATTACACAACAGATGGAAGAGTGGTTAACAAAATATGGCTGCCAATGCTGGGGGTTCCAGCAGCTTCAGGATGCCGCTTGGGAGGAGGTTGGTAGTGTGGATACTACCAACATTTATAGCCTTGTGGCAGTGGCCCACCTGCTGCATTCATTACAAATAAAAGCATCTAAAGGGGGGTTTGATGTAAGCCCCCTACCAGCAATAATACCTTTTTTGTTAAATATTAAAATCTAAAATTAAATATAAATAAATATCGTAAAAAAAAAAACAAATGTGTCTTTTAATCAAACTCTTCTGAAATTCTTTTGCATTGTATATAATTCTAACCAGCACAACCAACAGAGGTAAGTATTTTGGAATGCTAGTTCTTATTTGATCTTAAGCATATGAACATCCTATTAAGAATATTTTTATCCAATGCACACATCAATTTTATATTGCATGCCGTGCAGGTGCTAATGTTGTGCTATTCAAAAAATCCAACTATGAAAGTATATCCCACAACCAATTAATCACTGAAAATCCATCCCACAACTAATGTTGAAATGAAAAAAATACATATGGTGCTAGAAATCCAACCACTGATAATTATTCCCAATTAGAATCAGACTGTTGGAAATGCATCCCAATATTTGTGCGTTCCAAACGTGAATTTTACGTTTTTGCGTTTTAACGTGAACGTGAGTTTTACGTTTTTGCGTTTTAACGTGAACGTGAATTTTACGTTTTAACGCGAATTTTACGTTTTTGCGTTTTAACGTGAACGTGAATTTTACGTTTTAACGCGAATTTTACGTTTTTGCGTTTTAACGCGAACGTGAATTTTACGTTTTAACGCGAATTTTACGTTTTTGCGTTTTAACGTGAACGTAAATTTTACGTTTTTGCGTTCTAACGTTTGCTAAGCATGGTCTAGAACCCATAGCATAGATCAGAACCCAAATACGTTTGCTAAGCATGATCTAGAACCCATAGCATAGATCAGAACCCATACCGGTGATACCGGTGGCCTCGTACCCTCTAGTCTATACTACTACAGTTTCTTCATATAAAGAAACATTTTTAACTAATTCAAATGTTTTTATTTTCCCCATTAAACAAAAATTTATTACAAAAATAAATCACTTCACAACCGTACTGAATGGATCATTGATAGGGAATAATTCTATTTACGGATCTTTTCAGATTCTTATTGTGAGAGAACCATATTCTACCTGAATTTTATTTTTCCGATCTCTCACAAACGAGAGATACAGAAAAAAAATTATATAATTTTTTCGTGAGAGAACTATAAATCTTTTTAGATCGAAAATTTTATCGTTCGGGGACTATATTTTGTATGGTTCGTGAGAAGATCGATACAGAATGATAAAGTACCGTATTTTATGATTCAGGAGTGATATTTTCCGAACCCTGCTGAATACCACAGCGAGAGATTAGCGAGATGACACCAAGACTCTTCGTCGATCCCAGTGACGTGCGGCACTCGAACGAACTAGGTAATATAATATGAAGAAAATTTTAAAAGAAATTCTTCAAAATTGCGCCTTAGAATGATACGATAGTCATCTAACTGATGAGCCCAACTATCGTACGCAATATGGAGTTGAGCTCACTTGAACTTTTAAATTGAGTTATAAATTTAATTCATTATTTAACACCTTATCCAGTCAAAAATAAAAACTGTTAGCGAAGTCCAAAGTACAGCGTATTTCTCTTTGAAATCAAACGTTAAGACTTCATACAAAACTTCACAAACGTGTATAAAGAACATGGCTACCAATAACGAACTATTTTAAGCAAAAATAAATACAAGAATACAAAAAATTGTACACAGATAAAGATATTTATCAAATGCTTGTATTTTTTTTTAAACAAACGTTGAAGGGCCAACATAAGTAGTCCAAATGAAGTCTTGAAAACATCTTGTTGAAAACCTATTCAAGCCTTCAAAACTGTCTTTGAATTTTATGTGTCATCCTCATCCTTATTATTTTTTGTTGAGATAATGGTATCGAAGACAAAATTATGCATATGTTTGACTAAAAGCTATATGGGTTCACTAATCTCAAACAAAGAAAACTTGTAAACTTTAATTAAAGCAAAATAAAAAATGTATTCACTTATAAAAAAAATGCAAGAAACCCATAAAACAAAGAAAATAATAGAACATTTGATTCTCGTACCACTTCTTACAGTTATGCAATAAGTAAATAACGGTACCTTAAAATAAATATGTATTGGTTAAACAATTTCAAGGCAAGAAGAAACATACAGCTTCAAAATGCTTTTTGTTTCGACTCTATACGAAAACTAATCACAGAGATACAGCTCTTCAAAATACACAAGGAAAAATTATTATTCCTTTAATTTTTTTTTTCGTCAATAGTGTACTTCTGCGAAAGAGTCCAGCCGTCCTACCTATTGCATTTTTTAGGGTTGACCTACTGTACTGGCCAGTGGCCACTGGATGGTGAACGAACGATCAATAAAAAAAAGTTGTTCCAAAGATAAATGAGAAAACAATAAATAATCCTCCTCTTTAATCAACTCCAAACATAAAAAATGAAGAAGTTGTTCTCCTTACTTAACAGTCACCGAAAAAGTTGCGAAAGTTCAAAGCAAAATAAAAAATTAGACAGATTCGATTCTTAGTACGGGGTAGTTAGACTTTTGCTGGGAAATAATTCAAACATGCAGTTTGACTTCAAAATTCGAAAGGGTGTTAGTAAACGAGCCGAAAACCACATTTTTCACATTTGCATCTAGTCATTTGGCCGCCATTTTGTTTTTAACGGCTTTTTTTGTTTTCAAGCGTAACTCACGCATTTTTGACGCTAGAAAAATAAAATGCACGACTGGATCGCACGTACTTGCTCTTATGTTCAAGTTATGTGAGGCTTAAGAACTTTAAAAAAATATTCAAGTAATTATAGAAAAAGTATAATAAGCATTTAAATCGTTGTTTTAATTGTATAACCAGCCTGATAAAAAAACTTAGAGCTCAAAACAAAGTATGCCATTTAATTACTTGAAAAAATATGAATATATGCAAAAATAAAATTTAAAATCGTTGGAGCCGTTTTCTTAAAAATTAATTTTTTATATATAAAATTTTTGTAACATTTTTCAAAAAAAAATTTGGTATGCCAATTTTGTGTATATATTAATATACATTTAAAACTGAAATTTCAAAACAATTCATCAACCCATTTTTGAAATATTGAATTTTCAAAAAAAAAATTTGAATTTTTTTTTAAAAATCCAAAATTTATTTTTTTCAAAAATTTTGGTATGCAGTATTATTTATATTTTAATAAAGCTCTTGTGCAAAAAATTTCATTGAAATCGGATGAGCGGTTAATGAGAAAATCAAAAATAAAAAAAACCCTTATATGGCAGGTACCGTTAATAAATGTTTTTGGTGATTTTTTTTCTTACTAAAAGGTATATTATATCTACAATAATACACTAATTTTTTTATCAAAATCGTTGGAGCCGTTCTTGAGATAAATAAGCTTTTCCTTAACGGTTGTATGGCAAGTACCGTTATTTTTTGAGCTAAAAAAAAAAATTCAATTTCCCCTCTGGAGAGTTACAAAAAAACCTTAAGTTCAAAATTTGAAGAAAATCGCTTCAGTGGTTTAGGCTGTAGGCTGAGGTACGGACAGACAGACATACAGACAGACAGAATTTTGCCACCCACTTTTTTCGTGTTCTCTATCATCGTAATGTCATGTTTGATTGTTATCTCGAATTTTTTTTTTGCACGAATCCAAAACTTGCCCTATAGTACCTATATCGCAAGTAAAAAATGTAGGACAAACTTTTAGAAATTTTAATTTTCTACAAAATATATTAAGTAACTTTTTTCGATAAGTGCTTTTCTTAAAAAGTAATACTGCATTTTCTTAAAAAAAGTAGGGGTGTATTTTTGTATTTTCATCATATCTTTTTTTTATTCTAAAAAAAAACATGTCGAGATAAAAGTAATAGACATTTCAACTATCTATATTTTTTGCCTTGACAGTTTTCCTATGCGGCTTACGGTTCTTGCCCTGTAGCGCAAATAAGAAGTAGAGATCCGTAAAGAATCATATATTTTTAACAACTTGACTTCTGCTGGTAAATAGAAACATCGAGGCTCGAAAGTAAATTAGTATACGAACCGAAAACTACATTTTTCACAACTGCACCTAGAGTCATTTAGCCACCATTTTGTTTTAAACAAAACATCCAATCCTGTACAGATTTCTTGAACGTATATGCTCTACAGGGTGAAAACCGTAAGCAGCATAAGGAACATAATATTAAGGCCAAAAATATATTAATAAATGAAAGGTCTATAACTTTTATTTCGACATTTATTTTTGTATGATGAATATACAAAAAATAAACCCCTTCTTTTTTAACAAAATACAGTATAGCTTTAAGAAAAGTAATTATCGAAAAAAGTTACAAGAAACATTTTGTAGGAAATTAAATTTTCTACAACTTTTTTATCTAGCATAAAAACAAGTGAGTTACGTGCGAAGATATAAAAAAAACATTGAAGTTACTTAATATACTTTGTAGAAAATAAAATTTGCTAAAAGTTTATCCTAAATTTTTTTTTCCATCGTCAAAAATGCGTGAGCTACGCTTGAAAACAAAAAAAGCCGTTAAGAACAAAATGGCGGCCAAATGACTCTAGGTGCAATTGTGAAAAATGTGGTTTTCGGCTCGTGTACTAACACCCTTTCGAATTCTGAAGTCAAACTGCATGTTTGAATTATTTCTCAGAGCACCATATAATGAAATCTAACTACCCCGTACCTTTGTATATGAACTTTATAGTAATATCATGAAGATAAATGTTGACACACCGTCTGATGTTGACACACCCATGTTGACACACCCATGAATGTTGCTTGCCACATGTTGAAACACCATGCTTGCATCTTTGTATATTTTAAGTTGTCATTTTCATCATAGATAAACAAATAAAGATGGGAAACTTTCGTACGTTTCACCCCCCAAAACCCATTTGTTTACATTGTTGTTTTTGTAATTTCACTCGTGTCGATGAATAGATGTGAATTGCAACAACAATTTAACGCGGTGAGTTTGCTTTGTTTTGACAGTTCGATTTTTTTTCCAAACTCGGTGATACTTTCTTCAGTGCGTCTAAAAAAAACAAATAATATGTTATAATAATAAATAAAATGTCTAATTATCCTTCGTCTACTGGTGTCCTGATTGCCAATGATTTATTCGGCGTATAATTTGAATTCAGCCTATGGAAACTGGTTCCCTGGATGCAAGACGCTCATCCAACAGGCAATGGCTAAGATCAGGCAAATCCAGCATTGTTTGTGTTGAAGGAGCGCATCAGGAAAGGAAGGGCTGGACAGAAACGTTTGGGGTGGCTGGCCAAGTGGAAAACTGCTGAAGAAGGATCCATTGGAAGTTTATTTGTTGGATTTCCCCAACATTGAAATAAAATGTTCTGAAATACAATTGCCTTTCCAGGCGTGTAAAGAAGTTTAGTGATCTTATTTTGAAGCCAACCGAACCTCCAATGATGTTGTTCAATCTTTACGATGATTAACTGAAAACCATTTCGTCCTACACAGCTTTCAGTCGATTTATTTTGATCACCAGAGCCTCGCACGTAAAACACCGAACGAACAAAGATCATTCTGAAGCTAGATAAAACAACAACCACAGAAGTTCATCACATTTGGCCAACGTTGCAATAAATTTATATGAAATTCTTGCAAGTGCTGGATACAAAGCGTTGTCATTTCAAAACTACATGCTGGATTTTGATAGTTGAAGCGGTTTTTAGCCTTAATTTAAACCTTCTAAGTTATTTTAAAAAACATTTCCAATTTAAACAAAAATTTCGAAAAAATTTTCCCATAGAACTAGTATCATCATATTCTTACTGAAATTCGAAAAAAGACGAAAATAGTTTTTTGAGACAATTTTTTGAAATCTTTGCTCGAATTGGAAATGGTTTTTGAAATAAGTTAGAATACCTTAATTAAGACTAAGAACCGTTTCAATAATCAAAACCCGGCAAGTAGTTTTGAAATGGCAACGTTTTGTATCCAGCACTTTCAAGAATTTCATATAAATTTCTTGCAAGTGTTAAATACAAAGCATTAAGATAAAAATAAGAATTTCAGCTCAAAGACAAAAAGAAAATAGAGTGTTTAATATTTATTAAAACTTAAAAATCTCAAAGTAAAAGAGCTAATGATAAGATGTAGATATTTGTATTGCTTTTTTTTTTATTAGAAATAAAGTAAAATTTTCAATATTTATGTTGCTTTTTTGCCTACAGACAAGAAGCGAAGGGTATTTGAGAAGTATTTGGCATTCATTTCAGAGATCGACCTCCCAGCTGCTTGTGGACTCACGATCTGAAGACCCCTGCAGCAGTTTGAATGCAATACTTAAAGCTGTACCAGATATTTGTTGTTTGACTTGTTGTTTACGCAGATTCTTCCGAAGGGTTTTGCTGGTAGACGAATACGACCTGTTCCTGTTTTGCCGATTGTTTCACGGGTACGAGCCCAAATCACCTTGATAGGCGTCTTCTTCGATCTAAAATGTTAACAAAATTTGAATAGTTTTCTGAAAGCACCGAAATTCATTCGGTTGGCATGTTTTCTGAATTCATTATTCATTCAATGCATAACGCTCTTTCATCTTACGGACACGCTTTTTTCTTTTTACTTACTTTAATTGGTTTGGGTGGTTCCTGTAGTCTCTTTTCGATATCCTCCTTGAATCGAAGCCCGATTTCTCAATGGAACGATTCATTGATTGTCATGAATCGTTCCATTCAACTTGAGCCCCAAGGACACTTTTGGCCGCAACTTAACGAGCTGCTATGCGTCTAACGTCCTATAGAGGAAGATTGTACATATATTGAAGATAGTATCGTTTTCCTCCAAATCCAGAAGTTCGTCGGCTACAAATTTTTTAACATAGTATTTTTGGATTCCTTGTTTAACAATTGAAAACTTGTAATTTTGTTTACAAAATTATAATTGAAAACAATTTTGATTGCACTCGGTAAATGAAAAATGACGTTTCAAAATTCACCTCGGAACTTTTGGGATGCGTTTGAAATGTTGTTCCTAGAGGTGCGGTCGCACTTTTTTTAATATCTCTATTCTGTTTTTGTATTCTGCATTGACTCTATTATAATATGTTAAAAAAGAACGGCTATTTGTCATCAATAGTTTAAACATGCATTACATTTAAGTATTAAGGTTATTCATGCAACGTAGTAAAACTATCGTAAATGCCGTAAACGTCGGAAAGTTTTAAAATTTGTATAGGTAAGTTTTATATTACGACATCTTTATTAGAGCCGAAATGAAGTAATTTTACAAATCACAGAAAAAGTTTTTTCATTTGTAATTTCGTTTGACAGCTCATTTCATTTTTGAATTTCAAGTGGCTGTTAATCGGTTTTTGGTATTGTTTTTTTCTTTCTACTTCCATTGAACTTTGACATTTTCATACAAACATTTTATAGAGGTTTTCAAACTGTGGCCAAGGTTAGAAAGGTTTTAACTTAATTTCCAAATTTATTTCGGGAAAATTTGGTTGAAATTGTCTTTATTCCAAAATGTGAATTTGAATGAGAAATGAGATAATTTCGTATCGAATTTAGAAATTTTCATCGAAATCACATTTGGTCTAATGAAAACGAAGTATTACGATGGTTTTACTATACGTTGCATGCATGAATACCCTTATTATTATAGTTAGAAAACCAATTGATTAAAAACTCTTAAGCTGGCCATACATGACATAGTCATCCGATCCATTTGGCTCAATTGGATTTAATATGGGCCGAAAATCCAAAATGTGATAGTAACCAATTACATGCTTGAGCTATCGTTGAACCTCAACTGAAACACGGATCAAAATTTTAACCACGTTTGTCCCTAGTCACGAACAGAATGTAAACAGGGCCGGATTTCGGAGGCGTGGGGGCAAACCAGGCATTTTGCCCCAGGTGGCAAAATTTGAGGGCGGTAAAATTGGAAATTTAGGGTGGTTGGCGGCTAAAAAAAAATGTTGTTGAGTTTTGTAACTGACCGAAGCATACAAAATAGGTGTATTTTCTTGCAAGCCCAGGGGAATAGAACTAAAAAACAGCATCGGGGCTTAGTGACGCAATCACAGACAAAAAAATGGATTTTCCATGCAAAATAACGATAACAAGTATGAAATTCTTGCCGGTATCGCATTTTGTATCTGGGCTATAGTTAAGCCCTGAAAATTATCTGGGCTTAGCTAAGCTCCAAGGGGCCCAACTTACAATTTCGCTCCTATATTCATCCATATATGCTTTTCCTGTTCATTCATCCTACGCATAAAAGAATTGCATAACGCTCCCAAGAGTTAAAAGTGACTTTTTTTCACTCCTATTGTACCCTTATGGAGTTAATTATGAGAGCATTAAAGACATCCCCATAAAAAAACCTTTTTCTTAAGTCCAAATACGAATAGAACCTGGGACTCTGCACCAATTTTCTCGCTTGCTTACCACTCCACCAATCTCAAATATATAGAATTACTTTTATCTTGAATATTCTATCTATGAGACACAAAGCTATAGCTTGCATTAATAAGAATAAAATTGTGTTCAAGAATAACATAGAATAATAGATAGGTGCTCGCTAGAATAGATTAATTAATAAATACCAACCTTAAATATTGGCTGACAATAATAAGAAATATATGTGTGCTCGGATGAAAACTGTTAATGAAAAAATTATAAAATTACTGACTTACCTTAAGCGTCACCATATTCACTTATACAAGCAATATAGAAACGAAAAAACTGACATAAATGTATTAAAATTTTAATTTTCACAACTATTATTATTAATTTAGAGTTTTTGCGACGCTTTGATTAAACATAATTGAAATTGAAAGTAAACTTTGGCTACACAACACCGCAGGCTAACATCTTACACCCATTGATGATTTAATCAAACAGAAAAGCGTCGAAAAAATTCAAAATTAATAAAAAATATGAAAATAAAATTTTAATAAATCTAAATCATTTTTTTAATGATTAAAAAAAAATGTATTTATGTATTTGTATTGTCAGTGTGTAATAAGGTGTGTTTGTTAACGTGAAATTTCTTCTTCTAATATATGCACACCGGAATCAGCGTGTTAAACTTGCCGAACCACAGTTCAAAATTTTAAGCACGTTTTAACAACTGGCCCTTAAGCCTTAACTACATTGGCCACTTTTTACAAAATAACATAAGGAAAAATATTTTTTTTTCTCACTAGCGCAGTTGTTTTGTGAAAAAGAATATACAAATTGTTTCTTAAACCAAAATTTAAGCTTTCTGCATCATTTTAATATGTTTTCAAGTTTTCATAATCCAAAAATGAGTTTTAAAATTTTCAATTTTGTACTTCTTCACTTTTTGGCCAATGTAGTTAAGGCTTGAGTCTGCCAGTACTCGATAACTTTTGAGTGATGACTGTTTACGAAAACTAATGAGTCGGAACGCGAAAAAAACCTCAGATCTCTCCTACGTTCTCCTTCAATTTCAAAAAAGTCATGACTCAAGACAAGAGTTCTCTTGTAACAGCAGACTTAAATTTGGAAATTCATCAGCTATTTGTTGAATATGATTTGTTTTTAATTTTAAAACTCTTAAGAGTTGTACAAACGTGGCTAATAATTTATTCTGTGGTTCAGAAATCGGTGAATTAAAATTACTGAACCACTGATTTAAATTTACTTACTTTATTTACGATTGAAAGATAACTAAAAGCAAAAACAAAATTCATTCAATAATTGTATTATCCTGACAAATTTTGATAGTTCGTTTCTGTTGAGATCAAAAAACTAAGGGAGAATTCAAGCAACAAATACAAATTTAAAGAAGAACTTATGTAACTTCATAATTCACAAACAAATTTTCTCCCACTTCGATTCATTTAACCTACATTTATTATTCAATTATTTATTACAATAAATATTGTTGTTTCTTATTTTAGTACGCGTTAATATTTTAGAAAATTTTAAAGTAAAATGATATAAAGGGAAGTGAACACTTAAAAATTCAGTTCACCCGCTTTAATACTTTACGAACATGTCCATGAGATTTTTAAAATAACTGACAAATTTAAAAAAAAACCGACGATTTGTGGTGAAAATCATAAAGTTGCACTAGTGTGCGTGTGGTAAAGGTTTCTAGTGCAACTTTATGACATTCACCACGGTCTGAGCTTGTAGGCAAATCAGTTTGACAGCCGAAGATTCCCATCTTTATATCTTTTATCTATGATTCCTGTCCTTGAGATATACATTTTGAAGAGATTTCAAAGTTAAAATTGTATCCACAGAGATTTTCCGCTCTCGCTCTTAAAATTGACCAATGCAACATTTAGCAACATGTTGTCGTGTCTGATATCAGCTACGGCCGATTATTTTTTGGGTTCACTTTCGTTCTACTGGATGCGACATCTTTGTATTATATTATCTTTGGTCCTAGCGAAGCTATAGTGTGTGTATTGTGTTTGAGTATTGAGATTTTGTGGTTGTTGGTAGAGGTCAAATTATTTAATGAAATAAAAGTATGTAGGTTTGGAAAATGTGAGTGCGTGTGTGAACAGTAAGGGATGAATGTTATGATTTATGTTTGTTAAATTATAGCGTTTACAATCTGAGATAGGTTACGGATGTTAGGGACATAATGCAATGAATGTAACACAGATTTCTCGATGGTAACGAGTAGGTTTCTTTTTTTTCTCTTTACGGTAGGGTAGACACTGTCTAAAACGTCTTATTGACCGTCACTGGTCGATCCGTTGGTCGGGTAATCATCAAAAAGGATCACTTTTTTTTTTAAATACATATGTTTTTTTATTTACACGTACCTATATTTAAAACAAACACGGATACACGGGTATCAATTCCTTAAAACACGTGTTCCCGTGTGACCTAGCATTATAATTTTACTTGTCCAGCAAATGAATTTGAAGTTGAAAATAATTTTAAATGGGAATTCTAGAAACTAATTTCAATTGTATTTTTATCTTGACAACACAAAAAGAACTTCTTTATTGATAACGATTTTAAATACACAATGCTGAGGTACCCATCTTATTTTTTTTAGAAAACGTTCTTCGTTTGTTTTCGACAAGCAATGAGCTCCCACATACTTAGAAAAACTAATAAGCCCAACAATTTACTTCAAAAAATTAAATGGTTGCTATGGTCTGTCCATATTTCGGAATTATTTTTTACCTATCTCTCCACTATTAAAGAGGTAGCTATAAGAGCAAAACATTTTGCATACGATGTAATAAATGGGAGGGGATATAAATGTTGCACTGAAAAGAGAAAAAAATGTTTTAGAGGGGGTCTTCGGACAGAAAACTATGTGGTTATTATGACTCAGAATACAATTTTTTCGGGTTTTGAATAAAATGCACATTCTTGACAAGGACTCAAAAAAATTTAAACACCATACAAAACCAAAGATACAAGATTGTTTAAAAATAACTACAGTTTCAATTACCTTTGGAGTAGAAACAAAAATTTAGGTATTGTACATTATGAAAATTAAAAGTAGTGACTTGAAGATTCATTTTGGCAAAAACTGATACCAAAAAATAAGTGGAAAAAATCATTATAAATAGATATCACAAGTCTGCCTTATAACGGGATAAATACAATTTGTCATCTTCGATAGGTGGTTTAGGGTGGTCCTTATTTTAAAAAGTTTTGAGCACCCCTTTTTTTTGTTCATTGTCTTCATCTTTTGTTCATTGTACACGTTCCGCATAGAGCTTAAAGTTGATGCTCCTGTGATAGATAAGGCCTATTTAAATCCTTTTTTAGCTCCGAAAATAACGGTACTTGCTATACAACTGTTATGAAAAACCTTATTCATCTTAAAAACGGCTCAAACGATTTCGATAAAAATTCCAAAAATGGGCACGAGTACGATAACTTGGGCGCCGAAAATTGACAAGGGATTTTTGTAGAGTGGTCAAATACAAGCATTTTTTTCTATGGGAGGGGGGGTCTATCTCGCTCCGTTTAGTAGGTAGGGGTGATTTTCGAAAAAACGACTTAAATGGTAAAACAAATATTAAAAAACAACAGCGATACTTAAAATGCAAAACAATTACGGTTTTAAAAGCCAAAAGTCTATTCTTTAATCCTACATTTAAATTATATTATTTGTGTCAATAGTTTTCAGAAAATTTGCATTGAAATTCAAAATTTTAATAAAAAACACAAAAAAAAATGTTTGGATCAATTTTTCTCAAAATTGTGAAATGAAAAACAAAATTTTATTTTTCTGGTCAATGCTCATATCAATTCTGAACCGAACAGAGAAAATTAAAGATTACTGATGCTACTTTTTTCAGATAATTTTAATTTGCTTGCATTGCCAGCTGCGTTTTAAAAGTGAGATACGTATGGGGGGCATGCTGCCCCCTGCAACCCCTTGTTTGGGCTCACTATAGGATTTGGGGTATGTGCGAGGCTCGATGTATGCCAAATTTTGTTTGCATTTAAAGAACTTTGAATGTATTCTGTGTTCCCAATGTCAATAGCTAAGATACTAATATCAACAGCTTCATATGATATAATATGTACAGTACATACATATACACATTTAAAATTTTCCCACATGAAATGTTTATTTATTTATTAATATCTACAAGCGGTTGCAGCTAACAGATTTTGAACAAAAGTTAAATATGTACATAATGTATTTACAAATATATATTATAACAGATAAATAAAGTTAAACATATGAAATATAATGGGATAGCTAAAAAGTAAAAATTACTAATAGATTAGCTTTAAACAAATCTCTATAGTTGCATAGTTCAATTAAATGGCAAACTTCATTGAAATTTCTTATAGATCTACAAATAGGATTATTATTACCATAGCTTGTCCTGTGATATCGCTCCATAGAACGTAAAGATCTTAACGGTGCATAAATTGGTATTAAACAGAGTAAGGGAGGACATCTTATGTGATAGCATAAAATATCCCTCACAAACATTATATCGTGAACGTCTGTGAAGTTGGCAGGGCAACTTTCACCCACGCAATTGGGACCTTAACAGGAATTTGCAGTTTTTTTGCATTTTGTTTGCATTTCTATTCCCGATTTTGCAGTTCGCCAAATAACGGTGTAATTTAGTGACCTGCTAACTTCACAGTGAAGTTAGCAGGTCACATGGTGTATCTCAGGAACCAAGCATGCAAGGAACTTGCAATAAGGCTCCAAATTTGCAGTTTTTTTGCATTTCAACGATAGGCTATGTTCAAAATTTGAAGTCCTCAATTTAAAAATTTCCCAAGTTTGACTTCAATATGAAGCAAAGTAGGCCACATCGTGTATCTCACGAACCAAGCATGCTAGGAACTTGCAGTAAGGCTCCAAATTTGCAGTTTTTTTGCATTTCAAGAATAGGCTAGGTCAGAATTTTGAAGTCCTTTTTAAAAAAAAAAATCATACTGACCTGCTAACTTCACAGTGAAGTTAGCAGGTGACATGCTGTATCTCAGGAACCAAGCATGCTAGGAACTTGCAGTAAGGCTCCAAATTTGCAGTTTTTTTGCATTTCAAGAATAGGCAAGGTCAGAATTTTGAAGTCCTTTTTTTGAAAAAAAATTTCATACTGACCTGCTAACTTCACAGTGAAGTTAGCAGGTCACATGGTGTATCTCAGGAACCAAGCATGCTAGGAACTTGAAATAAGCCTCCAAATTTGCAGTTTTTTTGCATTTCAACGATAGGCTATGTTCAAAATTTGAAGTCCTCAATTTAAAAATTTCCCAAGTTTGACTTCAATATGAAGCAAGTAGGTCACATCGTGTATCTCACGAACCAAGCATGCTAGGAACTTGCAGTAAGGCTCCAAATTTGCAGTTTTTTTTGCATTTCAAGAATAGTCAAGGTCAGAATTTTGAAGTCCTTTTTTTGAAAAAAATTTCATACTGACCTGCTTACTTCACAGTGAAGTTAGCAGGTCACATGGTATATCTCAGGAACCAAGCGTGCTAGAAACTTGTAGTAAGGCTCCAAATTTGCAGTTTTTTTGCATTTCAAGAATAGGCTAGGTCAGAATTTTGAAGTCCTTTTTAAAAAAAAATTCAAACTTGGAAAATTTTTAAATTGAGGACTTCAAATTTTGAACATAGCCCATCGTTGAAATGCAAAAAAACTGCAAATTTGGAGCCTTATTTCAAGTTCCTAGCATGCTTGGTTCCTGAGATACAGCATGTGACCTGCTAACTTCACTGTGAAGTTAGCAGGTCAGTATGAAATTTTTTTTTAAAAAAGGACTTCAAAATTCTGACCTAGCCTATTCTTGAAATGCAAAAAAACTGCAAATTTGGAGCCTTACTACAAGTTCCTAGCATGCTTGGTTCGGGAGATACACGATGTGGCCTACTTGCTTCATATTGAACTCAAACTTGGGAAATTTTTAAATTGAGGACTTCAAATTTTGAACATAGCCTATCGTTGAAATGCAAAAAAACTGCAAATTTGGAGCCTTATTGCAAGTTCCTAGCATGCTTGGTTCCTGAGATACACCATGTAACCTGCTAACTTCACTGTGAAGTTAGCAGGTCAGTATGAAATTTTTTTCAAAAAAAGGACTTCAAAATTCTGACCTTGCCTATTCTTGAAATGCAAAGAAACTGCAAATTTGGAGCCTTACTGCAAGTTCCTAGCATGCTTGGTTCCTGAGATACAGCATGTCACCTGCTAACTTCACTGTGAAGTTAGCAGGTCAGTATGAAATTTTTTTCAAAAAAAGGACTTCGAAATTCTGACCTAGCTTATTCTTGAAATGCAAAAAAACTGCAAATTTGGAGCCTTACTACAAGTTCCTAGCACGCTTGGTTCTTGAGATACGCCATGTGACCTGCTAACTTCACTGTGAAGTTAGCAGGTCACTAAATTACACCGTTATTTGGCGAACTGCAAAATCGGGAATAGAAATGCAAAAAAAATGCAAAAATACTGCAAATTCCTGTCAAGGTCCCAATTGCGTGGGTGAAAGTTGCCCTGCTAACTTCACAGACGTATATCGTGAATAGTGCGTCTTGATTCAAGAGATTTAATTCCAAGGAATAAACATCTTGCTTTGTAATCAGGAATAAAACTCCATTTCATTTTATAAAATAAAAATTTCGTAAACCGTCTTTGGATTCTTTCAATGCGTAGAGAGAAAGTCTTAAAAACCGGATTACATATAACGTCTGCATATTCAAGTATAGATCGAACGAGAGCTGTATAAAGGGATACCAATGCATGAGGGTCTCTAAAATCAACACAATTTCGCTTAATAAATCCAACAAGTGAATTAGCTCTTCCAACCACATAATCAACATGACTTTCAAAGGAGAAATCTGAATCAAGTTTTATGCCTAAGTCCTTTATTTTATCTACACGTGAGAGTAGGATAGAATCCAGAAGGTAATCGAATTTGATGGGTGTTTTCAACTTAAAAAACGAGATAACACTACATTTTTTTGGGTTCAATTTCATCTGATCAATATCACCTTGTATTAGATAGCAATCATCAACACTGTTAATTTCAAAGAATAGCTTAAGATCGTCAGCGTATATTAGGCACTGCCAATATTTTATTACAGATGTTATATCATTAAATAAAGAGAAGGGGGCCCAAATGGCTTCCCTGGGAAACACCCGAACTGCATTGAATTGACCTCGAAAATAAATTGTTGATAACAATTTTTTGAGACCTGCCAATGAGATATGATGAAATTCAACTTAGAGCTGTGGAGTGGAAACCAAATAATTCAAGTTTACGCAGTAGCGTAAAGTGGTTTACCGAATCAAAGGCCTTACTAAAATCTGTGTAGATTGCATCGACCTGACTCCTGTTTTCAATAGATTGAATTACATAAGCAGAGAAAAGAGCCATATTTGTAGTGGTAGAACGCCCAGATAGAAAGCCATGTTGCAGCTCAGATATTATTTCTCTTGTTAAGAATTCTAATTTAGTTTTCACAATACTCTCAAACTGCTTGGGGATTTCTGATAGTTTAGAAATACCTCTGTAATTTTCTATTAAATTTTTAGACCCAGATTTATGAATAGGCACAAGATAAGAGATTTTTCATACTTCAAGAAAATTTCCTTCTGAAAGAGACTTATTAAATAAGCAAAGCAAAGGAAAACACAGTGATGTTGCACAATTTTTCAGAAATATAGCTGGTATACCATCAGCACCAGGATTAAGTTTAGGCTTTAGTGATTGAAGCTCAGAGAGAACTTCATTAATACTTATCTGAATAGCACCAATATCAACTTGGAATATTGGGCATAAAGGAAAAGTTATTATTACAGGGAACTGAATATACAGATTGGAAGAAATCGGCGAATAAATTTAATATGGAAGTCATATTAGAAGCTTCGGTATCCCTAAACGACATGTTATTTGGATATCC
The DNA here is from genome assembly GCA_963921185.1 of Dasysyrphus tricinctus. Taxonomy (NCBI): domain Eukaryota; kingdom Metazoa; phylum Arthropoda; class Insecta; order Diptera; family Syrphidae; genus Dasysyrphus; species Dasysyrphus tricinctus. The sequence goes on along the minus strand of OY992534.1, from coordinate 47,917,016 downwards.
AGTAGATTGCTTCTTCGCATTAAGAAATGACCAGAATGAGTTACTATTAGATTTAATGTTGCTTTCGATATTCATAATATAACACTTGTGAAGGAACTTATTAAGAATAATAAAGTCTTTTCGCAATTTACTTAAGTTTGCGTAGTCTAATTCATTATTTGTTTGCTTATATTTATTAAAAGCTTTACGTTTGACATTTTTAATGTTTGTTAAATGCTTATTATACCACGGGAGCTTAGGTTGTTGGTTTAATTTATTCTGTCGAGCAAGAGGAACAAATTGAGAAAAAAAATCAAAAATGATTGAGGTAAATCGCATGTACATTTGCTCCAGGTTACGATTTAAGAATGCAATAGACCAGTTAAAAGTTTTGAAGAAATTGTTAAGCTCAATGAAGTTTGCCTTTTTAAAATTGAAATTGGATTCGAAGAATCTCAACTTGGTGCGTAAGGAGATTTGACTTGGCAGCACGAGCTTTATTTATTCTACTTTTAACGTCCAGATCCGTACCACCGTTTGCAGAAATAATACTGCCAAGGTAGTTAAACTGTTCCACTACTTCAACTGGCGTCTCCTGTAGAAAAATACGCTGCTGTGTGGAGTGGCCTGTGAGCATTATTTTTGTTTTTTTTGCTGTTTATTTTTAGACCACTCGACTTTCCCTTCATTTGCAGTGTTTGGCACATCCCGTTCAGGTCACTGATGTTTTTTGCCAGTAGACATATGTCATCGGCATAGTCTAAATGACTGAGCCTTTCGAACGGTCTCCATTGAATGCCCTGTCTCTCAGCTGTACCAACACTGGCCGTCAATACTTCATCCATCGCCAGTAGGAAGAGAATTGGCGATAGAACATCCCCTTATATAACACCCTGTTGCACTACGAAGGAGTCGGATAGCTGCCCATTGTGCAAAACAAAACACCTTGCGTTGTTGTAGGACTCTTAAATAATGGCAACAATTTTTGGTGGAATTCCTCTACCAAGCAACGATCTCCATAAACATTCTCGGTTAACTCAATCAAAGGCCTTCTCAAAATCCACGAACATGAGGTAAAGCGCTGATTGAAAGTCCATCGACCTCTCGAGGACGATACGCAGGGTGTTGATATGGTCGACACACGATCGACCACTGCGGAAGCCAGCTTGATGTCTCTTGAGTGTAGACTCGATTCTATCCTTTATTCGCTCGAGAATGATGGTTGCCATTAGTTTTGGGAAAACGGACAAAACGGTGATACCACGCCAATTGTTGCAATTATTTAAGTCACCTTTCTTTGGCAACTTAACAATCACACCATCCTTCCAGTCCCTGAGATAGCTTTCGTTTTCCCAAATGATTTGTATCAGCGGATGTAAAATACTAGCCGCTGTTACGGGATCGGCTTTCAGGAATTCAGCTGGTATTCCGTCCAGTCCAGCTGCCTTGTTGTTTTCGAGGAGATTTATTGCTGTATGGATTTCCGATTCTGACGGGGGTTTGATGTCAATACCCCTATATAGGACCTGCGCATCTCGTTTAGTTAGGGCACTCCAGCACTCTGCTCAACTGAATCCTCATTTAGCAAGGCACAAAAATGGTCCTTCCATCTACGAAGCTGATCCTCAATTGATACCAAAAGTGTGCCATCCACATCCATTACAGGATGATTGGTGTTGCTTTTTTTCCCGACAACATCTTTGGCTATTTGGTACAATTCCCGGATATCTCCTCTTCTGGCAGCGATTTCCGCATTATCTGCGAGTCCATCTACCTTCACCCTCTTGTCACGTCACCCACAGCGATAGACCATCTTATGTGCAATGCGGTACTCTCTTCGCAAGTCAGCCTTTCGTTGAACATCTGCTTCGGCATTTATTTGGATTTTCAACGATTTGCGAAGTTCGATCTTATCCCAGGTGTCTTGGGATATCCAAGATTCTCTACGTCTCTTTCGCTTGGCTACAGTTTAGGATCCAGCGTCCATAAAAACACTTTTAATTTCACCCCACATCTCATCAATTGTTGAATTCTGGATTCCGTTTAATGACGAGGCTCTGTTGTTAAGGGTGGTGACATAGCTTCGACATATGTTGGGGTCATAGCATTAGTAATGAATTTTGAGCTCCTTGCTGCATCCTGCGCTGGTTTATGTACGGCAGCGGTTCGTAGTTTGAGGCTCATCAGAACCAAATGGTGGTCGCTTCCCACATCGGCATTTCTTATACTCCGGACATCACACATAGACTTAGCAGCGACCGAAACAACAACATCTTTGGCAACGATATTACCCATCAAACACCGGAGATACCAACAGCAGCGTCACCCACATTAGTAGCCTTTGATGCAACAACATCAGAGTTTTTTTGTTTCTTTTTCTTAATTTCTGTATCGTTGTTGTTACTTATTAGATTTGGAAATGATGGCGATCTACGAGAGTTATTTGCACTCTGCTTAGTTGATTCATGACTAAAGCGAGGAACAACTGGGGAGCACTTGCTACTTGATGACGACAGACGAGACGCAGTAGACAACGAAAGTGCATTCTTATTTGTGCCTTTTTTTTCTGTTTTTGGTTTGGGAGGTTCACTGACCTTAGGTTTTCGTTGCGAACGAGTTGTATCCCGAATGCCACGGCTTTTATTTAGACTTTCATTTGAGTCTTTGGGCTTATGAAACAGTTTAATATGATTTTTTAGTACACTGATACTCTCTTGCAAAAGATTGAAATGATCATTAATGTTTTGTATGCACACTTCGATTTGGTTCGTTTTACATTTGTCACATTTAAAGATAATATTTTCTGTATCAATAATTAATTGAATTAGTTCTAAAGATAAGCCAGAACATTCACTATGTGATGTTGAACCGCACAAAACACATGATATGTCACTATCAGTGGTTATTAAGTTTAAGCATGTAGAGCAAATTGAATTAATTACTAGAGCAAATGGTTAGTATCGCTAACGTCTAAGAAGAACGTTCGATCACAGCGAGTAAAAGAGATCTAATGTAAATGTATTATGAAAAATTCGCATTACTGGGCACTACTGTATGACTGCAGCATATGTATATGTATTGTATATATACGTACATGTTTGTGTCTTACATACCTACATAATGCAATTGCCTTTAACCATAAAGAACGAAGAAACTTTTGAACCGTTATTTTTTTAATAAAAATTTGGTACAGGTTATTGTTTAGCAAAGTCATTCATTACTTAACCTTTGTGAAAGTGAAATGTTTTTTTTTTCAGTGAATAAAGAATGGCATCCAGGCACCCACTGCTATATACACAAATACGTCCACCCCAACACCAGTTTGTACCGACAGCCCACACCAGTACATAGGTGTTGAAAATATGTTCCCTGGATGCACTCATGAAGTAACGAATCATAGCAAAGGGGAATATGTGAATATGACCGATCCAACCAACACAATATGTGGAGATCAAAAACAAAATTCTAAAAAAAAAACATTGTATATTCACCAATATATGGCACTTTTCTTTTACAGAAAATACTGCCTTGAAGAGAAATATAAGGACGACTTGGGCTCCCAAATGAAGGAGTTCTTACTTGATATAAAAAAGTATACCCATGTTTCAACGATAGTGAAGAAAGTGTGGGCTTACAACTAAAAGACCTCGACCCTCCCACAGTTCAAAGTAAGCTTTTAGAGAATGTTTTACCACCAAAACAACCTCGGCTCCTCAACATCAATGAAGAACTGGACGAACCCGACAGTAACACTAGTAACATGTGTTAGGTTAATGTAGGTACCTACATTATCAAAAACTTCTCAGCTCGAAAAAAACGAAAACAACAAAAATTCCATGTTCATTCATAAGTTCTCAGACAACCGAAAACCCATCATATATTTTTCCACCATAAGTAATATCTCCGTCAATAAAAAAAAATCTTTCTCTGCCTACCCACAAATTATATCCTATACTCTCCTACATGGATACAAATCCAACGGGGAAACGAGTTCATACTTTTTGTTCATCGTCGCAAACTCCAGAAAACATTAAAAAAAAAAACCTACAGTGGTGGCCATAGAATTAGAAACAAGAATTTTGTAACAATGTTAAATTGCATAACTTTTTTTTAGGAAATTTGTTGAGGTTGGTTAGTGGTTCTTTTAATAGACCATGACATATAGTACACTTTTGAATATTTTTTAAAAAATTAAAGCATGACACTAACAGTAGGAAATTAATATTATTTATTAAACCAAAATCGCACCTGACCATACAATTAGAAACGCAAAGAAAAAATTGGTATTTCATAAAAAATGTTTGATGAAAAATTAATATTTTGTAGGGAATCCCTTATTTTTTGTCACTGCAGCTAATCTGGCCTGCATACTTTCTACCAAGGCGCGGCATCTTGATGGCGGTATACTTTCCCAGACCTCCTTTATATTTTCAAAAAATTCCTGAGAATTTTTTGGGTTCTTGGACTTTAGCCTTCTCTCCACGTCTGCCCACAAGTTCTCGATAGGATTCAAGTCTGGACTTTGGGTGGGCCAATCCAAAACATTAGTTTTTGTATCAGAAAAACCACTGCTTAACAATCTGTGCTGTATGCTTTGGATCGTTATCGTGCTGGAAAACATAACTAATGGGCATGTGAGCAAATGAATAAAGCTCCATGACATTTTCCAAGATGCCTTTATAAATATGTTGGTCCATTCGACCATTTATTCTTACTATTGGGCCAACTCCATGCCACGAGAACGCACCCCAAACCATTATGTTTCCTCTTCCATGCTTAACGGTCTTTAAAGTATATTTAGGATCCGATTGCTTCTTCTGAGGGCGTCTAATATACACTTTACCATCTGACCTGAACAAGTTAAATTTGGATTCATCACTCCAAAGTATGTTTTTCTAGAATCCCATGGCTTTATTTGCGTGAAGCTTAGCAAACATCAAACGCCTCTTCAAATTCTTTTTGGAAACATGTGGTTTTTTCCTGCCAATGCATCCACGTAGCCCATGTTCTAGAAGTCGACGCCTTATGGTTCTAGCTGATAGCTCTTGACCCAATTTGGGCGAAACAACCTCTTTTATTTTTGCAGAAGTCAAAAAAGGATCGGCTTTGCTAATTCGGCATATCAATCTGTCCTCTTTTGACATGGATTTTCGATCTTTTGGTTTTCTTTTATGGGTGTTCAAAGCAGCCAGACCTTTTATAGACTTGAATTGCACCAAATACCATCTTTTTCGAGCAACTTAATCTCTTTGCTATAGAATCCATTGACTCGTTTTCGTTTTGATAGCACTGCACTATGAGCTTCCGGAGTTCTGGACTACAAGACTTATTTTTGCCCATTTTCGTCGCTGTATTTTCAATACATTAATAATAATATTATAAAAATAATAAAAAAAAACTGAAAACAATCAACTCACATTGATAATATTTTTTTTTTTTAATTTACCAATTCTTTTGTCGTTTCAAATTTTGTGTCCAGCAAAAATGTCGATGTTTTATAAACTGTTCGCGTTCAGGGAAACTCATATTCAGAACAAACATGTCACCTGTCAAAGACCAACGGCACAAGCCACGCACGCTGGTGCTTACAAAAAATATTATGGTTGATAAAGCTGCGTTTAGAATTGTTGTTTCTAATTCTATGGCCACCACTGTAGATACCTACTCAACAACAAGCAAAGCAAATTAAAAAAGAAAATAGCACTGCCTTGATCGTTGCTTAAGAGGCAAAACTAGCATTACAGAAACAAAAACGAAATCGACAGAGAAGAAGAGATAGACAAAGATATTTTCCAACAGAGTCAAAGATCACAAAATTCAAAACTCATTTTTGTAGTAAAACTCATTTTTTTAAAAGCCTCGTAAACTATAGCTTTTCAATTGCATAGGTCGTTTTGCTCCATAGGCGTGAGACATCTGTATATGATTATTTGTGTCTTAACCTTAAATTATTCAAGATGTTGAACTTTTATTTTATCAGTGTCTTTTTCTCAACAAATTACATATAGTATTAGAAACTGAATTCGCAGCTATTTTTTTGTCTAAAAAAGTAAACAACTTTAAATTTGGCATCTTAAAATTGATTTCTATTCCAATTTTCTAATTTTTGACGCTACGGAAACAAGTAGGGGTTGATTTTGGTATATTCATCATTCTTATTTTTTTGTTCTAAAAAAAAATGTCGAAATAAAAGTTATAGTCCCTTCAATTATCTATATTTTTTGCCTTAACAGTTTTGCTATGCAGCTTCCGGTTCTCGCCCTGTAGCGCATATTCGAAGTAGAGAACTCTATAGAATCATATATTTTTAACTACTTGACTTCTGCTGGTAAATAGAAACCTCGAGGTTCGAAAGTAAATTAGCACTCGAGCCGAAAACATCATTCTTCACAACTGCCTCTAGAGTCATTTAGCCACCATTTTGTTTTTAACGTTTTTATATCTTCACACGTTACTCACCTTTTGTTTATGCCAGACAAAAAAGTTCTTGAACAAACTTGTAGAACATTTAATTTCCTAGAAAATGTTTCTTGAAACTTTTTTCGATAAGTCCTTTTTCTAAATTGTACTGCATTTTGTTAAAAAAAAGGGTTTCTTTTCAATTTACCATAAAAAAATAAATGTCAAAATAAATTTGTAGGTAACCCTTTCAATTATCTATATATTTTGCCTCAATATTTGTCTTATGCGGTGTACTTCTGATGTTTTATTTTTGTAATAATTGTATTTGTTATATTCGTATCATGATTGGCTATACAAATAATTGACGACATAACTCTCTTCCACCCCACCCTCAACATGAAGTTTTTCACTACAAAAACGAGTGAACGACAAAAAAATAGAATCTGATTAATCATAATTATTAGAATGTTTAAAAAAAAAAAATTCTTCCAAACAGGCTCAAAAGTTTCAGTTAAGCGAAAAAAGATGTCTGTGAAAAGTTGGGCTCTTAAAAATCATGTTTAGACATGCCTCGTCGCAGATTTCAGTTTTCCATACGATTTGTCGATTTATATGGGAGAAAGCTCCTGTTTGTATTTGGAATTTATAACTACTTTATGCATAATAACAAATATTTAAACTAACTACATACGTTTTTCTTATAGAAAATTGAACTTTCTACACAAAAGGCCTAAATATGTTTTATCGTAAATACAGCCGTTTTTAAGTTACATCCATTCAAACCCATTCGATAAAATTATCTTACATTTATATAACATACAATTAGCATTATTATTAAGGGTATTCATTCATGCAACGTCGTAAGTTTACAAATTGTGTAAAATGATAAGTTTAAGCAAAAGTTTGCATGAACGACCTTTTTATTAATTTGGTTAAATGCTGTGTAATTGAATCAGCTGTTCCTTAAACGTCAAATATTTGGGCGCGTTCGGCTTGAGTCGAGGAGTTGGTTTTACAGATAATGCATTATGGTCTGTTTATTTGCATGTGTGTGTACAAATATATATATTTGTTTTAATAGATACGTGTAGTAAGTACTCCTGTTAATTCAATTATATTTGTTTTGCATTGAAATAAATACATCAATGCCATTCATTTTGCTGGAATCTCAATACCATTTCAACTCAAGTCAAGTGATAAAAAACCTGGAGCTCCCGATCCTGCTTGTAAATGTAGTAATTTTTAAATAGAAAACCTCTCCCAAACCAACGTGAAGTCGGAAACTTGGAAGGATAAAACAAAATGTAAAGCTAGAACTATTAAGGCTTTCTCAAACCAATGCGAAATATTCGGAACGACAACGAAACTTTTGCCTGTCAAAACCAATGGCTTAAAAACCCATGATTAGTTGCTTTCCAAACAGTCAAAAGAAGAAGTGAGGAATATTGCACTTAAGTATAATGAATCAACCCTCTCTTTTTTTCGTTTCAACTTCACCAAATGTCAGTTTCACTCCTGTGAGATGCGTATGGTTTTCATGTATTCGCTCATTTTCAACCGACCAGTAAACTATCAACAATTATTATAGTTCTACCTTAATATACATGACAATAGTCACGTTGTAAGGTAGAAATATATTGGTCGCAAGCTCACGGCAGTGGTCGGATGAAAATCAGCGAATACAAAAAAATCATATGTCACGCCCATAATGTACTTTTCTTCATTTTCGTTAACTTTTGCTTTCGGAAGTGAATAGAGCGCCCCGAGTACACTTTACGGAAGTGAAACTGAAATTTGTTGAGGTAGGAACGAAAAAAAGAGAAAAAGTGAATTATGACTTAGTTCTGATTTTGACAGCTCAGACAGATACTTTGCATTGGCTAATGACATCTGTTTCTAACAGCAGCCGACTATTTAGAATCTTCCTAACCAGTGCGAATCATTCGTTGACCACAACAAAAACATTAATAACACGTTGTTGTACATGAAAACAACACGTTCTTCGACGTCAACGAAAGATTCGCATTGGTTTGGGTGAGAATTTATAGTTCTACCTTAATAATTAATTAACGAAAAGTAGCTTTCCTAAAGGCTCTCCCAAACTAACACAAAATTAAAGTGGATGATCTCAATACTAAAAAACAACAAAAAACTGTCTTTGTGAATGCTTCGATATAATTTCGCGTTGGTTGGGCAGAGCCTTTAATCGTTGAGTATATATAGACCTTCTAATTATTTTTTTTGTGTAAACTACGTTTTAATTCACAACTTTTATCACCAACTAATTGCAATGCAATAATTACAGAACACATTCAGAGCTTTTTTAGTTCTCCGAGATATAATTTATATCATGCTTCTAAACATGCCTAATTCTAAAAGTCACAAACACGTCTAATTCAATCTCTAAAAGTCACAATGACGTTTGGATAAGTTTAACCAAATATTTGGTTAATTTTCCGCAACTAAATCCTTGGATAAAATTAACCAAATTGTGTAAACCATTTCCCATACAAAATTTGACAGTTCATTAACCAAAAGATAAAATTAACCAAATCGTAAACTTATCTATTGTTTTACGCAGTTGCATGAATACCCCTATTATTTTCTATGTTATTTTCCACAAAAGGTCTGAAGTCATCTCTCGATAAGAGTGCGATATTATAGTCTAAGAGCTACCAGAAACTTTGACTAACCTACTAGACACAAGGCTACAACTTAGTTTATGCTTGATTTGGGACTAGTTAAGTATGAAAACCACGGTCTGGCAGGGTTGCCGTGGTCAAAAGGTTGCCGTCTGATTTTTTCAAAATGCAAAAAAATGGTCAAAATTAACCTACTCGCACAAGGCTGAAACTTATTTATAATTTAGTTTATACATTCTTATGCGTGAAAATAATTATGCCAGACGGGTTTGGCGGTCGAAAGTGCTTGCCAGACGAGCCTAAAACTCTTAAAGATTAATAAAAGATATTGGATAACTTGAGAAATTTGTTAGGTACAAGGCTAAAACTTAGTGTATTCTTTATTCTTGAACAAATAAGTCAAAAAATAAAGATCTGAGAAAATTTCCGCAATTCTAGGGTTGCCACCTATTTTTTTTTTTTTTTTCAAAATGTAAAATAACTTCCAAATGCAACATATCTACTTTTAGAATGCTGATTTTTGAATTTATAATAACTTATGTCGGTCAAAGGCTTCTGTCAGACAAGCCTAAGATTTAAAAAATTGGTATTATAAGAAAAATCCTTTCTTAATTTTTTCTTAAATTTCAAAAAACTGTCAAAATTGCAAACCTACCCGCACAAAGCTGATTTTTGCACATATGTTAACTTAAATATTTTTAAATATGAAAAAAATATATCAGACCGGACGGACGGTCGAAAGGTCCTGCCAGACGGGCCTAAAGACTTTAAAGATGGTATTGTAAGAAATATCCTTTTTTTTATTTTTTCTTAAACTTAAAAAACTGTCAAAATTACAAACATACCTACATAAAGCTGATTTTTACATATTTGCAAGCTGACATATTCTTGAATATGAAAAAAAATATATCAGACCGGACGGACGGTCGAAAGGTCCTGCCAGAAGGGCCTAAAGTCTTAAAAGATGGTATTGTAAGAAATATCCTTTTTTTTTAATTTTTCTTAAATTTCAAAAAACTGTCAAAATTGCAAACCTACCCGCACAAAGCTGATTCATACATATATGTTAGCTGACATATTTTTAAATAAGAAAAAAAAATACATCAGCCCGGACGGACGGTCGAAAGGTCCTGCCAGACAGGCCTAAAGACTTTAAAGGTGGTATTGTGAGAAATATCCCTTTTTTTTTATTTTTTCTTAAATTTCAAAAAAGTGTCAAAATTGCAAACCTACCTACATAAAGCTGATTTTTACATATATGTTAGCTGACATATGTCAGCTAACATATATGTAAAAATCAGCTTTGTGCGGGTAGGTTTGCAATTTTGGACAGTTTTTTTTAAATTTAAGAAAAATAAAAAAAAAAAAAGGATATTTCTTACAATACCATCTTTTAAGGCTTTAGGACCGCCTGGCAGGACCTTTCGACCATCCGTCCGGTCTGATATATTTTTTTTCATATTTAAAAATATGTCAGTTAACATATATGTAAAAATCAGCTTTTTGCGGGTAGGTTTGCAATTTTGACAGTTTTTTGAAATTTAAGAAAAATTAAAAAAAGGATATTTCTTACAATACCATCTTTTAAGATTTTAGGCCCGTCTAGCAGGTACTTTCGACCGTCCGTCCGGTCTGATATATTTTTTTCATATTTAAGAATATGTCAGCTAGCATATATGTAAAAATGAGCTTTGTGTGGGTAGGTTTGCTATTTTGACAATTTTTTGAAATTTAAGAAAAAATAAAAAAAGGATTTTTCTTACAATACCATCTTTTAAGACTTTAGGCCCGTCTGGCAGGACCTTTTGACCGTCCGTCCGGTCTGATATATTTTTTTTCATATTCAAAAATATGTCAGCTAACATATATATAAAAATCAGCTTTGTGCGGGTAGGTTTGCAATTTTGGACAGTTTTTTTTTAAATTTAAGAAAAATTAAAAAAAAAAGGATATTTCTTACAATACCATCTTTTAAGGCTTTAGGACCGCCTGGCAGGACCTTTCGACCGTCCGTCCGGTCTGATATATTTGTTTCCATATTCAAGAATATGTCAGCTAACATATATGTAAAAATCAGCTTTATGTAGGTAGGTTTGCAATTTTGACAGTTTTTTTAAATTTAAGAAAAAATAAAAAAAAACGGATATTTCTTACAATACCACCTTTAAAGTCCTTAGGCCCGTCTGGCAAGACCTTTCGGCCATCCGTCCGGTCTGATATGTTTTTTTTTTCATATTCAAAAATATGTCAGCTAACATAAACATATGTAAAAATCTTTGCAATTCTGACAGTTTTTTGAAATTTAAGAAAAAAATAAGAAAGGATTTTTCTTATAATACCAATTTTTTAAATCTTAGGCTTGTCTGACAGAAGCTTTTGACTAGAGCCTTCGATTTTGGGCGGACGATTGATTACACGGGTACCCGTGACACGGGTAACCGTGTTTTAAGGAATTGATACCCGTGTACCCGTGTACTATTTAAATACACGTGTAAATAAAAATACACGTGTATTTAAAAGAACGTTGCTTCTTTCTGATGATTAACCAGACGTCGTGCATTATATTTAAAAAGGACGCTTCGCAGCATAAATAAAAATCATTCTTTGCCCATGCTCCGTACCAGGTCTAGCATATTTGACACCTTTTTCGATTTTTTTTCGTCTCCCACTACTTTTACGTACCTACCTACTCTAATTTGAAAAAAAAAACAAGTGCTTAGTGGCTATTTTTCTCTTAACTGACTGTTTTCTTAATTTATTTCGGATAAAGACTATAATGAAATGTAGACAAAATTATTATCCAGAATGGCAATGGAATTGGAATGAATAAAGAAAGAAAACTAGATCAAAAAGAATGGAAGCCAGTTGTTGGTAAGTTGCATAGGTATAGTTGAAAATAATTGAATAACCATGGTACCTTACCATTTACATGTTATGCATGTGTACATTATATGTACATATTATATTATATTAATATAATATATTATATTTTTGCTTCCTGGTGATATTTATTGTAGAGCCAGGTACGCATTATCACTCCGGCATCAAACAAGTCTTGTTCCTTTAATTTTTTTGGCAAGTGTATTTAAAAAAAATGATTAGGAACAAAATTTTGTTTCAAAATTTTTGAAAACTTATTTTTCAAAAACTATTTATTGAAACAATTAATTTTTAAAATACAAAAAGAATAGGTTTGTGGCTTCGAAAACGGAAAAATATACCTAGCATTAGAAATGTAGCAATTGTTGTTGTTTTCTAATAAGTTTTCCATATAATAACATTTCTGAAAAAATAAAATGCACGACAGGATCCAACGTACATACTTGCTCTTATGTTGAAGTTGTGTGGGACTTAAGAACTTTAAGAAATATTCAAGTCATTATAAAAAAATTATAAAAAGCATTTAAATCGTTCTATTAATTGTATAAACACTCTGATAAATAACTTAGAGCTCAAAAAAAAAGTATGCCATTTGATTACTTAAAAAATATGAATATATGCAAAAAAAATTTAAAATCGTTGGAGCCGTTTTCTTAAAAATTTATTATTTATATATACATTTTTTGTAACATTTTTCAAAAAAAAATTTGGTATGCCAATTTTGAGTATATATTAATATTCATTTAAAACTGAAATTTTAAAATAATTCGTCAACCCGTTTTTGAAATATTGAATTTTCAAAAAAAAAAATTTGAATCTTTTTTTAAAAATCCAAATTTTTGGTAGGTATGCAGTATTATTCTAACAAAGCTTTTGCGCAAAAAATTTTATTGAAATCGGAAGAGCGGTTAATGAGAAAACCAAAAATCAAAAAAACCGTTATATGGCAGGTACCCTTAATAAATTCTTTTTGGTGATTTTTTTTCTTACTAAAAGATACATCATATCTACAATAATACACTGATTTTTTTTATCAAAATCGTTGGAGCCATTTTTGAGATAAATAAGCTTTTCCTTAACGGTTGTATGGCAAGTACCGTTATTTTTTCAGCTAAAAAAAATTTCAATTTCCCCTGGAGAGTTGAAAAAAAAACTTTAAGTTCAAAATTTGAAGAACATCGCTTCAGTGGCTTAGGCTGTAGGTTGAGGTACGGACAGACAGACAGACAGAATTGTGCCACCCACTTTTTTCGTGTTCTCTATCATCGTAATGTCATGTTTGATTGTTATCTCGAAATTTTTTTTGCACGAATCCAAAACTTGTCCTTATAGTACCTATATCGCAAGTAAAAAATTACGCTTGAAACGAAAATTTCTAAAAATTGTAAATTTTCATCTGAAAGTATACTTAAAAACTTACTTTTAAAATAGCAAAACTATCAGAAGGTAAAAAAACGTAAAAACTATGGAATTTTATTAGGGGTGAAGAAAATATATTTTTTTTAACAATTAGCCTAAGGCACATAGACCAATGAAACCAACCTAATTTATGTACATAGTAAATTTATGAAGAATTAATATTTATTGTTTTACTAATTAAGATGATTTAAACGAATTTCTATGCATTATTTTCTTTTTCTTTGAAAATAAGTCCTTAGATTCATTAAAGTAGGTCAGTACCTTTCGAAAGAAAACAAATAGCACTTCGTACCTAACATACCTATACTTTTTACTTAAAACCTATACAACAAGTTGGTTGTAACATGCCCAAGGCGCTCATTGGAAAATAATGATAAATATAAAGAACACATCAATTTAATTTTAGACACAGTGAAACTGAAGAAAAAGTAGATTATGCTCTTTACTTATATTTAAGCTTAAAAGCTCATACAAAAATTATCAAAAAAAATGTTCTTAAAACGAAGTTTTATTAAAAAAAGAAATGCCTCAGAAGAGTAATTGTCTAACCAAAAAAAAAAAGGAAATTTGTATCGCCAAAAAATTATTGAAAAAAATATTTCTCCAGAGGAAAATCTAGTTTAAACATTTTAGTTTAAATTTTGGCACCCCCTTAGCTTTGGTCCTGGATGACTCCTGTCTAGTTTAACTTTGAAGTTAGATTATATTATATTAAATATTAAATTTCATCCAAATCATAGAAGTCGTAATAATACATAAAGTATACTGCAAATTGCTCTTTTAAATTCTAAAATAGATTAAAATGGGAGTGACAGTAGGCAGATTGTACCAAAACTAACAAAATTCTATCGAAAAATTTCTTCTAAACCGGTTGAGTGGCTTCCAAGAAAAAAAGTATTTCAGTTAAACAAAGCAAAGGTTCCGTGGGAGGGGACGGATGTATCTTAAGCCAATTTTTAAGATTTTTTTATCTTTCATTAAAACAAACTCTTAAAATTTCTTCAGAATCGATATAGCCGTTCAGAAAAACCAAATAAATTTAAATATAATACAGAAACATTATAATCTGTATACAAGAAATGATATCTTAGGTAATATGTTATTATTTTTAATATTAATTTTAGACCTTAAAATAATCCTCGAAATATATTAGTGTATGTAAGTAATTACCAAATTAAATAAAAAAAACTTTTTTTATTTGAACTTTAAGAATTAAAACAAAGCATAAATATACAAATACAGAAATATCTGTATTATACGAATGTACTAGTAGAAATTCCTGTCAAAAAACAATTTTTTAACTATTCAAACAATAATTAGACCGATTTTCAAGTTCCTTTTCATTCGATTTACCGATTTGTGCCGACTCCCATAATAATTACCCGTGTATTGCTAAATACACGGGTAATTATAAATACACGTGTAGATATACAGACACGGGTTCATGTTCGGATAATTAATTACACGGGTAACACGTGTATTTAAATACACGGGCATTAGGGGGCTCTACTTTTTGACCGTCTGTCAAGTAGGTCTGGCATCTTTTTTTTCATGTACAAAAAGACATAAGTTATTATAAATTCAAAAATCAGCATTCTAAAAGTAGATTTGTTGCATTTGGAAGTTATTTTACATTTTGAAAAAAAAAATAAATAGGTGGCAACCCTAGAATTGCGGAAATTTTCTCAGATCTTTATTTTTTGACTAATCTGTTCAAGAATAAAGAATACACTAAGTTTAAGAGAAGTGTTTTTTGAGGGATTCTGGATCCTCCCAACCTCCCAAGGCATTTGTCCATCATTCAGACACATTTGTATGGGGAGTAATGGCAATCTAGCTACTTTTAGGGTTACCAACGCTGGCTTTTTTTTGTCGGTAATAGTAAGTTGGCTTTGCAGTTGACTAGTGCATCATCTGTGGTTAGTATTGCGCGCCAATGAGGATGGTAACCTTTGTAATGAATTTTTTGGGGTTGGAAGTGGCAGCCTTTGATGTGTTACGGTGGCGGCTGGCTTGTGCGGGAGGTTTTGATATTGGTGAATCGCCTCGTGGTCGTGGTGATCGTCATGAGTTGAGTATTTGAATGTAGTGGATTAAAGAAATGTGTCATGGTTTATCACATCATGTTTGAACATGTTTATTGAAACCTTTTCATGATAATGATGATTCGTGTTGGGCGTAGGCATACGCATGTAGGTATTTTTGTATCTATGTTTATTTATAGATTTGTTGATATAATACCATTAATAGTAGAGAGTTACATGGTGACGAATTCATGTTTTATCGTGTTATACTCGTATGTTAATTAAATGTTTTGAAAAGTATTGTGTGCGGGTGCTGGTAGCAGGAAATTTAGATTTATGTAGTTGATTATAAGTGTGTTAGACTGGATTTTAGATATATTATGTATGTGTTGGTGCTTATGTGCAATACATGTACCTTTGTTAGATTGTCGTCGCTTAGATTTGCCAATGCCGAGTGTTTTTGGGTGTTTTTTGAATGTTTAAAAAAAGGAGTGTCAACCATTAAATACTATCTAGTACGCTGCTACCTTTATAGTTCTATATCTATTCTACGGTTTGCTACATTTACTACATTATACTACTTTTTTAGATTGTGGTACAATTTTTCTTACTAATGTGGGTAACACTGATAGATAATTTTCTTATAAAAACTCGATGTATGACGTCTTTTGCTGAGTTCTTTGTGAAATATTTGTGGATAGACATCAATCGTGCGGTCTATTATATTATCATAAGATTGTTTAAATATTATAAATAAATAAAAAAAAACACTATTACCCAGTTATTAAGTTCGCTAAAAGGGAAACTTTTCCAAGAATATTGTTTAAATATTATAAACATAATATAAATGAAAACACTATTTCCCAGTTATTTAGGTCGTTAAAAGTGAAACTTTTCCAAGAATAATAACATTCAAGCGATATACACTTTTGGCAAACATTCTCTTCTAAAATCTGTGACAAGCTCTAAGCAAATATGTTTACTTGCGACCACTGTCAAACCACGTTCACTAGACGAGATAATCTTGTGCGTTCAAGCGATATAAACTTTTGGCAAACATTCTCTTCTAAAATCTGTGACAAGCTCTAAGCAAATATGTTTACTTGCGACCACTGTCAAACCACGTTCACTAGACGAGATAATCTTGTGCGTCATAGGCAGATGAATCATGAAAAAAAAATTTCAATTCTGTGTGATAAATGTGGTACGATTTTTGATAACGCTAGGAATTATATTAGCTATCACATGAAGAAAAAACATCATGAAATCGTTTCATATAACACAATATCGAAAAAAAGGAAAAACTCTCAGTCTGATGTGCAAAATAAACGGATTAAAACTGAAGGTGATTTGAGTGATGAAGTCAAACATTGCAATATTTGCAAGCTGGATGTCATGAAATCAATGTTTCAAGGTCATCTAAAGAGTGATTTACAAAAAACAAATGCTTGTAGCAAGCATGATGGCTATGGAGGAAAAGTTGAAGTTATATCTACGGTTTTTAAGAACCGTATAAAAAGCTATAGTTCGAGATTGCGATCGTCAAATTGGATATAAGGACTTTATGGAGAAGCATGAAACTATTATTATAGAACTTGTAAAGAAAACAATGGAGGTCGAAAGTGTTATAAAAGTCGCTTTTGAAATGTTCGGACTATATGTAAAAGATAATGCTAATGAAAAAATGGTGACTGACATAAAATCTTTTAATACAAAATATAAAATCATAAACCAATCAAGTGATTTAAAAGAAATTTATAACACATTTACTGGAGACATCATAGCTAAGAGTGAAGAATTTCAGGAGCGTGATAGTGGATGGGCCTTACAAGATGTACTTAACCTTGAAATCAACCTTAATAAATACAACCCTATGCGTGGATCATCGTTTTTCGAATTACCAATGAATATACAATCGAAAAAAGCTATCATCAATGTAAAAAACAATGATAATGCATGCTTTGCCTGGGCTATCGTATCTGCTCTTCATCCTGAAGTTCTAAATTTAAGCGGCGTGAAATTCCCGATGGATATAAAAAAAAATCCCCAATTTGAAAAATTAAATAATTTAAGTGTTAATGTGTATGGGTTAGAAAATAATACTATTGTAGGACCTATATTTTATACTTGTAAGAAAAAGAGATAAACATATTAACTTATTATTCATAGAAAATGGTGCGCAGGGACATTATTGTTGGATTAAAAACTTAAATAGACTAGTAAGCACCCAAATTTCTAAACATAAGTGTACAAAATGGTTATGTGATGGATGTTTAATATACTTCCGTTGTGAAGCTAGTCTTAATAAACATCTCAAACATGATTGCAATGAGGTGCATACAGTTTTACCAACCGAAGTTAATAACATTCTAAAATTTAAAAACTTTAATAAAAAAATGCGAGTTCCATTTGTAATTTATGCTGATTTTGAGGCAGCTTTAAAACCAATCAATACTTGTTCACCAAATCCAATTACATCATTTTCAAGCAACGTTCAACTTCATGAACCTTTTAGCTTTGCGTATTATATTAAATGTAATTTTGATGATTCATTAAATAAATTTGTATTTTACCGAGGTGAGAACTGCCCCAAGGTTTTTATGAATAACTTGATTTATGAAGCACAGCGTATTCCATTAATATTAAGACAAGTGACTCCAATGAAAAAATTAACTGATAAGGAAAAAGACAATTTTAAAAATTCTAAGACCTGTTTTATATGTGGTGATGTTTTAAATGAAAATCGGGTAAGAGATCATGATCATCTCACAGGAGAATTTCGAGGTGCTGCGCATTTTGAATGTAATTTGAAATACCAAATACCCAATTTCATTCCAGTTATATTACATAACTTAAGTGGCTATGATTCACACTTTATTGTAAAAGAATTTGGTGATAATGATGAAAAAATCGATGTGATACCCGCAAACAAAGAACAATATATCTCATTTCCTAAATACATTAAGGCTAGTCGCGCACATGCAACTTTCAGTTTCGCAACTGTTTGGTTGCAAAAATGAATCCTATTGACTCATATGGGACAGCGCGCACATGCAGAAACTATTCAGTCGTCGATTCGAGCAACTTTTCAGTTTGTGTTTTGTCACAAACTGGACGATTGCCCGAAATCGGTTTTTCAATTTGTGTCATATAGAATAATATGTAACTGCGCGCACATGCAACCAAATAGTTGCAAATATTTAACCACATCGTTGAATTTTGTTCTTTCCAAAGTGACTTATGTTCTCTGTGCGAAAGAGAACAAATTTATCTTTTTTTAAATTTGCTGAGCAAAAGAATAGGACAAAACCGAAAATATTTTTCTTTGTATGTATGGGGTAGAAAATTTGAATAAACATTGTCGGTGTGTTGGTTAGGTTCGTTGCGATTGCTTGTGGAGTAGCTCATGTGCGCGCTCATCGGTCAACTTGAGACTAAACTATTTTGTTGCGGTAGCAGTTGCATGTGCGCGACTAGCCTAAAGGGGATACTTTTAAAAGCAGCATTCAACTTAGATTTATAGATTCCTTAAGGTTTATGGCTTCTAGTATTGAGAAACTATCAAAGAATTTAAATTCAGAACAATTTATTGAAACTAAAAAGGCTTTCCCAGAAGAAGATATGTTTAATCTAGTTACTAAAAAAGGTATTTTCCCATATGAATATGTTACATCATCTTTAAAACTTGAAGAAACTCAGCTTCCTCCAAAGTCAGCTTTTTATAGCACTTTAAACTCTACAAATATAACTCATCATCATCATCAAGTCCTGTAACCCCGGTTGGGGCATAGGGCACCAACAAATCGTTTCCATCCTTCACGGTCTGCAGATAGATATTTTAACTGTGGCCACGTAAGTTCTGTCACAATTAAAAACATCGAAAGCTTATCAGCGGAGATCGAAGATGACATCGAAAAATCAGCAGTGTTACCAGAACATAATATGAATATTGTCGATAATGCAGAGATGCCGATTAAGTAGGAAAAACTTATTTATGATTATGTAAGAGCTTTAATTGATGCCTTGATTTAACTTTTGCTTTGCAATTTTTCTGATATATTATATAAACAAACATTTGATTATTTTAAACTTGTAAATTAATTAATTTATTTTTCTTCCTTTTTATATTGCTTTTTCCAGTTAAACTTCTCGATTTATTTATTTTTTTTTTTTTTTTTTTAATCTTATTTCCTCTCCAATGTACTTAATTTTATTTATTACAAACTTAGTTTTTTTAGCTGCACAACAACTTATCTATAGCACTTTTTCGGCAGGACGCTTTTGCACCAGTTTTTACCAGTTTTATAGTTTATATTGCACCAGTTCTTACCAGTTTTATAGTTTCTCTGCTCTTCTTGGTTCATGTTTTTTTTTATTTCGTTTTTAAACTATGATGATGGCGGGTGAACGGAATGATAGTGCAACGTTTTCCAGTGGTGGGAGCGCCGGTGCGACTAAGGTAATGGTAAACGTTTTAACCGCACTAAATCAAGGTTTTAAAGTTTGCCACTTAAACGCACAGAGTTTGTCTGGGAAAATCGATGAATTTAGGGACTTGTTTGAGGGCTCACAGGTTGATGTAATTGCTGTCTCAGAAACATGGTTCCTAAACGATGTTAATGACAAGTTCTACTCCATGGCGGGATATAAAATGTACAGAGTCGATAGAGTTGAGCGTATTGGTGGAGGTGTATCATTATATATTAAGGAGACTCTGAAAACTAAGCTTAAATTCACTTCCCCACTCAATTGCGCTTTTCAATGTCTTTGCATTGAAATTATCAGTAACTACGATAGACTTCTATTAGGTGTTGTCTATAGACCTTATTCAAATATTGATTTATCCCCAATCTACTCCTTTTTAGAAGAATATTGTGTATTATTCCCTAATATCATCATCTGTGGTGATTTTAATAGCAACTTAATAATAGACAAAAGTTTGACAGACAGTTTGAGAACATTTAACCTTCTTCCGGTCAATGTTAGCAATCCAACCCATTTTACACGTAGCTCAAGTACTCTTCTTGATGTTTTTTTTGTGACCGACATTCATAAGGTGATATTATATGATCAGTTGTCAGCACCTGGTTTCTCACGGCATGACTTAATACACCTTTCGTTTGATTTTTCTCCTGTTAGGCCTCCAATTACTTTTCAGTATCGAGATTTCAAGAATCTTAATATAGCATCCCTTGAGTCTGACATCAGATCAATCCACTGGCAGAATGTTTATTACTTTATATCTCCAGACGAGCAAGTTGAGTTTATCGAAAGCCATTTGAATAGATTATTTGATGTTCATGTTCCATTGAAAACAAGAACTCTAAGGCATGGTGATAATCCTTGGTTTACATTGGAGATAAGAAACTTCATAAATCACAGAAACCGTGTATACACCAAGTGGAAACGTTTCAGGATAGCCGAAGATCGTCAACAATACCGGCAACTTCGAAATAAATGCGTTAGTCTTATAAATGCAGCAAAAACATTGTGGTATACAAACCATCTAAATCATTCTCAAAATGGGCGCAAGCTATGGAAAAATCTACGTGAACTAGGAATTGGGAAGCAAAAGCATGTAGATTTGGATGTTAACTGTACCGAACTAAACAAGGCCTTCATAGCATCAGTTCCCCAACCTCAAATCTTGAACAGACCGATTGCCTTCCAAGTTGACCATTCGTCATTTAGACCCCAATGTGTTTTTAATTTCATAGGAGTTACACCTGAAGATGTTGTTGAAAGCTTGATTTCAATAAAGTCAAATGCGGTTGGCTTTGATAATGTGCATCCCACATTTTTCAAAGCAATAATGCCCTATATACTACCATTTGTAACCCATACTATAAACACTATCATTACAAAAAGTATTTTTCCTTCTAAATGGAAACTTTCTAAAATCATTCCAGTACCTAAAAATCGCCAAAAAACAGAATATCGTCCAATTTCTATTTTACCATTTTTTTCTAAAGTGGTTGAGAAATTGATGCATAAGCAGATTACTCGTTTTTTTAATTTAAATTCTCTACTTTCACCAAAACAGTCAGGTTTTCGATCTCAGCATAGTAGTACCACTGCTCTCTTGGATGTAGTTGAACAAGTAAGAAAGGCCTTGGATGATGACAAAGTCTCGTTCTTGGTTCTTCTTGACTACTCTAAGGCATTTGATACAATTGATCATAGCATTATGTATCAAAAATTGTCAACTGATTTCGGGTTTTCACCTGCAGCAGTTGACCTTATAAATTCCTATTTATCTGGAAGAAGCCAATCTGTGGTGTCTGGAACTCAAAAATCAGACTTCATTTCAGTTTCACGCGGTGTTCCACAAGGATCCATCCTAGGGCCACTCTTGTTCTCTTCCTATGTTAATAATATACCTAGTCTTTTAAAGCACGGTGAAACGCGAATGTTTGCTGATGATGTCCAATACCTTGGGAGTACAAGATTGGGTCTTATTGATAACTGTGTTTACAACATCAATAGAGATCTGAATACATTACTGGAATGGTCTAGTTCCAATGGTATTGTTCTCAATCCAGTGAAGACTAAATGCCTGGTCATCTCAAAAAAGGTTTTGGACCTAAGTTACTTTCCAACAGTAGTCCTTAATAACATCCCCGTTGAATATGTCAATACAGCGAACATTTAGGCATAACCTTCAATCGGAATCTAACTTGGAACAACCATGTAAATGCTGTGGTAGGAAAAGCTTACGGTGCGTTGAGAACATTATCAGTCGCAAAAAAGTTCACACCAATAGAAACAAGAAAAATGTTGGCTAAAACATTGGTTGTCCCAATTCTAACGTATGGGTGTGAAATTTTTTGTGGTTTAGACGCTGCAACCCAGAGAAAACTTAAAGTTGCTTTCAACAATATTGCTCGCTATGTTTTTGGACTCCATAGATTTGATCACGTTTCGAGTTACTCAAAAAGCTTGTACGGATTTAGTTTTGAGAATTTATTAAGATTTAGGACGCTTACCACATTATTTAAAATTATTTTAACGAAACAGCCACCTGAACTCTATAACCATTTACAATTCTTATCTTCTAACAGAACAAACCAAATATCAATTCCATCTTTCACATGTCAAACTTCTGAGCGACAGTTTTTCATTGGCGCGGCTCGTCTCTGGAATTCGTTGCCACGTGAATTCAGAAGAGCAGATAATCTGAAAATTTTTCAGAGAAACTTAGCCGAATACTTTTCGGGACAGTAACTTTTGAATTCCAAGTTTAAATCGAACCAACATAGTTTGGACTATCTTATCAAACTATTAAATATTTTTAAACAGATGCTTCTTGTTGTAAGGGCTGGGTTCGTTGTTGTGCAATTACAGAAATAATTTATTCATTCATTTATTTTGCAATGTTTATTACCTAATTTTCTATTTTTATATTTTCCTTTTCTTTCTCTTCACTTTTTTTTTGATATTTTTATTCTTTTGTTACCACTTGTATCAATTATAAACGTATAACTTCACTTCAAGGCTTAATTATCTAAAAGATGTGTATCTTAATATTAAGTTCTGTTATAAATAAATACAATACAATACAATACGTCTTTCTCTGGGAGTCTGCTTCTGCTAGAACTGTTGATTTCCATGTTGTTCTTGGTCTTCCAACCCGCCGTGCACCCTGAGGATTCCATTCAAATGACTGCTTTGCAATTTCATCGTTTGGTTTCCTCAGTGTGTGACCAATCCATTGCCATTTACGCTTTCTTATGTCAACGTCCAGCCGCTCTTGACTTGTCCTGCGCCACAATTCCTCGTTTGATATAATTTGTGGCCAGCGAATTTTTAGAATATGGCGTAGACAACGGTTCACAAAAGCCTGCAATTTCTTTGAGATGGTAGTCGTGACTTTCCAGGTTTCGCAAGCATATAACAGCACGGATTTGACATTGGATTCGAAGAATCTCAACTTTGTGCGCAAGGATATTTGACATGATTTCCAAATTTGGGAGAGAGAACCGAAGGCTGCGCGAGCTTTATTTATTCTACTTTGAACGTCCAGATCAGTACCACCATTTGCTGAAACAATACTTCCAAGGTAGTTAAATTGTTCAACCTCTTCAACTGGCGTCTCCTGTATTAAAATACGCTGATGTGTGGAGCGGCCTGTGAGCATTATTTTTGTCTTTTTGCTATTTATTTTAAGACCACTCGCGTCTCCTTTTACCTTCAGAGCTTGACACATCCCGTTCAGCCCGCTGATGTTATTTGCCAAGAGACATATATCATCGGCATAGTTTAAGTGGCTAAGCCTTTCAAACGGTCTCCATTGATTGCCCTGCCTCTCTGCTGTTCCAACGCTGGCCGTCAAAACATCGTCAATCGCCAGTAGAAAGAGAATTGGCGATAGAACATCTCCCTGTCTCACACCCTGCCGCACTTCGAAAGAGTCGGATAGCTGCCCATTGTGTAAAACAAAGCATCTTGCGTTGTTATAGGACTCTCTTATAATGGCAACAATTTTTGGGGGAATTCCTCTACCAAGAAGTGATCTCCATATACATTCACGGTTGACTCGGTCAAAAGCCTTCTCAAAATCCACGAACATGAGGTAAAGCGGTGATTGAAACTCCGCAGACTGCTCAAGAACGATACGCAGAGTGTTGATATGGTCGACACAAGACCGCCCACTCCGGAAACCAGCTTGATGCCTCTTGAGTGTAGACTCGATTCTAACCTTTATCCGCTCCAGAATGATAGTTGCCATTAATTTTGGAAAAACGGACAAAACTGTAATACCTCGCCAATTGTTGCAATTCTTAAGATCACCTTTCTTTGGCAACTTAACAATTACACCATCCTTCCAGTCGCTGGGATAGATTTCATTTTCCCACACAGCTTGTATCAACGGGTGTAGAATACTAGCTGTTCTGACAGGGTCAGCTTTCAGGAACTCGGCTGGTATACCGTCAAGTCCAGCTGCTTTGTTGTTTTTGAAAAGATTTATCGAAGATTGAATTTCCAGTGCTGTAGGGGGTTCGATGTCAATACCCCTATATGATCTACGCATCTCGTTAAGCTGGGGCACTTCAGCACTCTGCTCGACAGAATCCTCATTGAGCAAGGCACAAAAGTGATCCTTCCACCTGCGCAGCTGATCCTCGATTGATACCAAAAGTGTACCATCCACATCCATTTCAGGATGATTGGTGTTGCTTTTCTTCCCGACAACTTCCTTGGATATTTGGTACAATTCCCTCATATCTCCTCTTCTTGCAGCGTTTTCCGCATTTTCTGCGAGACCGTCTAACCTCACCCTCTTGTCACGTCTCACACAGCGAAAGACGATAGACAAATATAACTAATGATGATTATTTACATGCTCAGAGTATGGAATACCTTCAGTATAAGGACATTAGGAGAATACAGTGATGTTTATTTAAAAACCGATGTTATGCTTCTAGCAGATGTTTTTGAAAATTTCCGGAATGATTGTACTAAAACATATGATCTTGATCCCTGTCAGTATTATACAGCACCAGGTCTAAGCTGGGATGCAATGCTGAAAAGTACAAAAGTGGAACTAGAACTTTTTACAGATATTGATATGACCCATTTTATACAAAAAGGAATAAGAGGAGGGTTAAGCCAATGCAGTGGAACATATGCTAAGGCTAATAATAAATATATGGCAAACTTTGATGAGACTAAAAAATCATCTTTTTTGGGGTATTTCGATGCAAATAATTTGTATGGATGGGCAATGAGTCAATATCTTCCCATCAACAAGTTTCGATGGTTAAATGAAGAGGAATTTGAAAGTTTAAATATAGAATCAATACCTGATGATTCAAATAAAGTTTATATTTTATGTGTAGATTTAGATTATCCTGATTTTTTGCATGATTTGCATAATGATCTACCATTTTGCCCTGAAAACATTAAACCTCCATATACAAATTCCAAAAATTAAAAATTAATTGCAAATCAATTTAATAAAACACGATATGTTATTCATTGCCGAAACCTTAAACAATGTCTATCAAACGGTTTAGTATTGAAAAAAGTACATAAAGTTCTAGAGTTCAATCAAAATGCATGGTTAAAATCGTATATCGATCTTAATACGCATTTAAGAACCCAATCAAATAATGATTTTGAGAAAGACTTTTATAAATTAATGAATAACAGTGTTTTTGGGAAAACTATGGAAAATGTAGAAAAAAGAGTTGATGTAAAACTAATTACAAAATGGGATAATAATGGTAAACGTATGGGAGCAAATTCTCTTATAAGTAAACCAAACTTTCATAGTTGTTCGATTATACATGAGAACTTAGTTGTCATTCAAATGAATCGATTGAAGGTCAAGTATGATAAGCCTACATACGTTGGGTTTTCTATTCTGGATTTATCTAAGACCTTAATGTATGACTTTCACTACAATTTTATGAAAGATAAATATGGCGATAAGTTACAGCTACTGATACTGATTCACTTATTTATGAATTTGAAACAGAGGATTTGTATGATGATATAAACAAAAATTTAAATTATTTTGATACAAGTGATTATCCAAAGAATAATCAATATAATATTCCAAGAGTGAATAAAAAGGTCTTAGGAAAGTTTAAAGATGAGTATTCAGGCAAATTGCTACTTGAATTTGTAGGCACCAAATCGAAATCCTACTGCATTGCCACTGAAGATGATATAGTTAAAAAAATAAAAGGGATTAAAAAAAATATTGAAGCAAATGAGATAACTCTAAATGATTTCAGAGATTGTCTAAATAACCCGTCTACATCTTTATTAAAAATGATATACTGTTTTAGAAGTGATAAACATTTTATTTACACACAATTAATAAATAAGATCAGTCTTACTGCTGATGATGATAAAAGATTTGTTATCCCTAATTCATCTAAAACTTTAGCGTGGGGTAATAAGCGTATAGGAGACTATTATTTTATCTAAAATTAGTTTAAGGATATACCTACATAAAATACTATATCAAAGAAATTTATATGTTAGTAAAATATTGATATTTATAATAAAATAAAGTTGATTTTTTTAAACATTAAGATATAATGTAATGAGTAAAGACAACATTTTTGTATCATAAAATATGTATATTAAGTAGAAGAATATTCCAATTATGTATTATAAAAATTATTTAATTTTGTAAGCCGATGTTAGAGTATAGTAAAGCATATTTTTTGTTTATTTAAACAAATCTGCTGAGTTTCAACGTAACATAATAATATGATATTGACTAAAATAGAGACTTATCAAAAAAACAACAAACAAATATAGATCAAGTAAGATATTACGTACGTAAAAGATGTTAAGCCTATAACTATAAGGATACTATTTAATAAATACAAATACAAATACAAAAATATTATAATTAAATAGAAATAAGAACAATTAATTTCGTATTTCATTCTTGATTTTCTCAAATGTTTATGAGAATATATACATACATACCTATATACATAATAAAGTCAATTGAAAAAATGCCTATTGTTTTATTTTTTATTTGTATTTTTTAGCATTTTTTATGACAGCAGTTGATTACAAAATACAAAACGGGCAAACTAATTTTGAAAATATAGCCAACAGCAATGAAGAGAATATATAAATATTAAATAACAAAAATACCCGAAAGCATTTAATTTCATAATTCTTCTTTATTATGTGGATTGAAAATTTTACATGGATGAAAAAATAGTGCGCAGATAAAAAAAACTTATCAAGGTCACCAAAGCTATCAGCTAATGTTTTGTAGGAATAATAAAGTATGGATAAAGAAATAAACAATATTACATTTTCTTATTATAGTGTTGCAAAATGTGCAATCACTACTTAGAAACTGAAGTTCAACAAACTATTGTGTGGTTAGAGGTTATTTTACTTTTGTTCACGTACTTTTTTAAACCATTCTAATTGTCTCTGAAATGTATGTATGATGGGAAAAGAAAACTCGGTTATTTTAATTTTTTTCGGTTTATTATTTAACAATCAGGTAATTAGTAATAATAAATATAATATTAAAAACAATTTAAAATTTAACAGCAAAAATGGTGTACTAGATCAGTTTATAATAAAAGTAAAATTTTGTTTTTACAAAGTTTCATAAGAACTTCCCATGAAGCGTTTGTTGTAAAGTGACTATAAAATTTTCCTCTTTTTAACACACGTTTCGGCTTCATCTTCACATTTTGGTTTGGTATTTAAAGAGTAATGATCCGATAAGGCCATGATAGAGTATCATAAGAACCCGGTATGAGATATTGCAATTTTCGTTTCAGATTTTGGTCAATTGATAACTCCTTATAGTTCTCCAAACATCCAACATAATCCTCAAATGCTATCTTTGTTTTAATAACTGATCGCTTCACACCCTTAGACTTTTTGGTGGGTCCAACGTTGCTTAGTTCCATATTAATTGCATATTCCATAATTTCTTCATTTCGGAATTTCTGACGGGATTCAGCTATTTCTTCTGGTGTGGTTAAGACTTTCAAAGTAGGGGGAAAACGGGAGACTTGACCATACGGGAGACATGAGCCACTCGCAATATTTCACTCAGACTACCCTTAAATTCTAGAAGAGTTTATATATCCGAAGCAGAGAATGACCTTCTATTTGCTAATAAAAAGGTTTCAGGATTAACATTTGATTTTGGTTCCTGGACGAGTAAATGCATTTTTCGCTATGAAAAGTTAAACAATTTTTTTTTTCTTTTCATTGCATAACTTTTGTTTGTATCGTAGTTAATTAAATAATTTAGTATGATCTTATTCCTTGAGTAATTGTTTTTGTAAATACCCGTGCAAAATATTGCAACAGCTTACGTAATAGAATTTATAATCTCTTTTGTCTCAAAAAGCGTGAACGGGAGACTTGAACCACTTATTGTAGGGAGACTTGATCATACGAAAATGAAGAGCAAAAACAAAAAAAAAGTCAAAAAACTGTCGCAGAAGGGGAAATACAAGGATAACAATGCTTAAATTATGTTTAAGAAATCTTACAGTCTTCTAACTGTATTTTCCAAGGAGGGGTTTATTTAAGTTTTGTATTTATTTTCGTTTGTTGATGTTTTTAAGGTTGTTTTTAATTTTGTATCAATATTTTCGTGTATACATTTTTAAAACATTTTTCTTTGCAAATAATACGTTAAATATAGTAACACTTGAGTTTTATGCAAATCATAGACGGTGATCTCATTTTTTGTATTGTTAACTCGTTCAATTTGGGCATGTTCAAGTCTCCCCCAGGGGGTGTTCGAGTCTCCCGTAGGGGGCGGGAGACTTGAGCCGAAAATCTTTCTTCAAACAATTTGCTCTGGGTTAAAACCGATTGCATATATTTGAAGCCAATTTAACTAGTTTTAAAATAGATAAGTGTAGCTTTATAGAGATGTATCTTTCATGCGGCTGAGATAAATAGACAAGTTTTTATCAACAATTTTACAAAAAGTGGCTCAAGTCTCCCGCCTTCCCCCTACCTATATAATTTTGATCTTTAACCAATAAAATGGATCATAGGGGTTCCATTATTCTCTCCTTCATCATACCCAACACTTTTTATTAACATATGGTACACTATAAACATTTGGTTTAGGTAATTACTGGTGTCATAATATTTATGGCAATCTCTTTTTATTAGTTGATAAGGGTTTACGAACTTCATAGATAATAGAATCGGTGCCCGTATGTCATGTATTTTTGTTAATATTAGCCCTGTTTTTTTTTATGTATTTGTATATTCATTTAAAAAAAAAGTAGAATGTTAAGTACAACAACAAAAACGATAACAACAACAACAACAATACGGAGACGGTAGGATTGTCGACTCAAAAGTCAAAAGCCACCTACACGTTTTCAATTCTCAAAAAAACAAGTGATACGAAAAACATGTTTGTGCTTGTTTCACGATTATCATTAATTATAAACGGTGACTAAGATCCAAAGTCCATCCGTCGTTGATAACGTGTTAAGTCTTAGAATTCGTTCCTCATACAGGTATACCCACAGGTGTACAAACAGGTAAACAGGTGTACAAACAGATTAGCAGTATGGAGCAGTTTGGATCAGCTCTAAAGTGCCTTTCATATGAGCTGCGAATAGCGAACTGCGAATTGCGAATGGTCGCGAGAATTGACATTTCTTTCACATGAGTGTTCGTCGACAAACACGAATTTTCATAAAAAATAAACCAATAGAATGGGTGCTAAAAAGAAATTTGAGGTTAAATTCGAGCGAATTTTTCATTCGCAGATTTGTGGAATGCGTCCTGATGTTGTGGATGGCGAGAAAGTGTTTGGCAGTTCGCAGAAAATATGTCTTTGGTCGCCTAGAACATATAAAAAAGCTTAATTTAACAATTTAAACTAATTTTTGTTCGTGTTTTCTTTTTAAAATTGTAGATAGGATTGTTTATTCAGTTTATCGAAAAGTTAAAACACGAATTTGTTGATATTTGCGTTTGGAATTGCCTAAACAGATTTAATCGCATTCGCAGTTCGCAGCTCATGTGAAAGGCACTTAAGGCAGTATATAGCTAGTTGGGATCAGTACATTTCTTACAAGTCTGAGTGCTTTTCAGGTATCGAACACACTTCTGTTATACACTAACCCAAGACATGTTATGTGAGCGAGACTAAGAATATAATATACAAACCCAAAACACGTTATTAACGAGGTTTAGAGCATAACATAAGAACCCAAACCACGTTGTGAACGAGGTTAAGAACGTGAGGCTAAGAACATAATATACAAACCCAAAACACGTTATTAACGAGGTTTAGAACATAACATAAGAACCCAAAACACGTTATTAACGAGGTTTAGAACATAACATAAGAACCTAAACCACGTTCAACTCGCTATACCAAACCAAACTATAGCTAATAGTTCTTTTTCTGTCGTACTGTAGTTCCTTTCATGTTCGTTGAGAGTTCTACTTATAAACGTAATTGGATGCCCTTTTGTGTTAGCACTGCTCCAATGGCATAATTGGATGCGTCTGTCGTTAAGACGAATTTTTCATTAAAATCAGGATATGCAAGTACTGGTCCCGTTTGAAGTGCATTTTTCAGTTCTTGATGTGCTATAAAGTAATTTATATCGTTTTTATCAATTTTCTTATCTTTCTTATAATACTTGGTAATGGGTTGTGCAATTTTTGCAAAATCTTTAATAAATTTCCAGAAATGATTTAATTTCTTTAGCTGTACTAGGAAGTTGAATTTTTTCAATAGCTTCTATTTTATCTATATTCGGTTTCACACCTTTGTCTGTAATTGTGTGCCCTAAAAACTTACAGCCTTATTCATTAGATTCCACTACACAAATTCTTATTCATAAAACATTTTCCTACCCATTATAGTTATACAACGCTTGTGTCAAATAAAGTACCAAAAAGGGAAAATCTATTACATTTTACTTGCACATCTCTAAGAAAACATCAGCTGTTCGTGAAAAATCAATAAAAGAATAATGCTGTCGGTTCGGGTCTTTTCAATTTCTGTGTTAATAATTATAATTTTGAAGTTTCCTTGGGTCGTTTTTAGTAATATTTAATAAATATTTCAATAAAACTAAGCTATTTAATATTCCGTTTACTCAGTGCTTTTTTATGAAAAAAAAAATTACAAATCAACCCCCATTCTTCCTGCTGCGCCGCCGGCGGCGGCCGCCACAGCTCCGTTCCGTTTGGATTATTTTTAGTTTTTTTTTATAATACAGTTCTCGTTGTTATTGCTAATAGTAGGTACGCATTATGTGAATAAATTAAATAAAAATGTTTTAGATAAAAACGGTTTTGTTGTTTTATTTCATTATGCCTTTTCCTCTGGTTTTTGCGTTCGGTGGCATTATAGCGAGTGGATAGCGCTATATACTGGCTATGATGCGTTTATGAATAAGGCTGTTAGTTTCTCTTTTAAGAAAATTGAGCTCTTTATCACAAACTATGCCAAGATCTCGGATAGAGGAAACTACGGGAACAGGTTCATTGCAGAAGTAATAAATACGAGGGGGTAAGGGGAGCCGCTTTCTAGAAAAGCTCATGGATTGACATTTATTCACATTTAGCTCTAGGAAATTTTTTTCACACCAAGTAAGAAAGGAGTTTAAGTCTTGTTGAAGCAGGGAAGAATCGTTAGAGTTATATATAACTTTTATAATTTTTATATCATCGGCATAAATAGAAAGGTCAGAGTATGAAGTAACGCTATCAACATCGTTAATAGCAAGGACAAAAAGGAGCGGACCGAGATGGCTTCCTTGAGGAACGCCTGAGGTGGCATGGATGGGTTCAGACTCGGAGCATCTTAATATTACTTTATAGAGCCGGTTCTCTAAGTAGGATTTAACCCATGAGATGAATGATGGTGGAAAACCAAAGGCTTTCAACTTAATGTAAATAATTTGGTGAGATATTTTCTCGAATGCCTTACTGAAGTCGGTGGTGATAATATCAACATCGAAGCCTTTTTCCAAAGCACAAAGGGTCATGGAAACAAATTGGGTGAGGTTAGTCGTCGTGGACCTACCCTTTAAAACAGCATGCTGAAGAGGAGAAAATATTGATTTGCAATGAAAGTACAGGGAATCATAGATTATGCTTTCAAAGAGCTTGGGTATTGCTGAGAGTTTAGCTATCGGACGATAATTTGAGATGTCGTTCTTACTGCCCTTTTTATGAATTGGGAAAATGAACGAATTTTTTCATAAAGTAGGAAACACTGCTTGCGAAAGCGAGAGACGGAAAAGAAATGTAAGGGGTTCGGAAAGTGCATTGACACATTTTTTTAGAAAAATGGCAGGGATACCGTCAGGACCAGGAGAAAAGTCGTCTTTAAGTAAGTTGATCTTTTCGCAGACCGAACAAAGACTAATATCGACAGACACAAGTGACGTATGAGGATTGTTCGATAGGAAGCTAAAATATTCAAGGTCAGGCTCATTTATACCATCACTGTACGATTGGCTGAAAAAATTGGCAAAGAGGTTGACTATTACTTGGGGATCATCAGATGATGTGTCGAGAAAATTGAAAGATGAAGGTAAACCATCAGATTTTCTCTTGACATTTATGAATTGGTAGAACCGTTTAGGTTCAGAAATGAGACTTATTTGCATTTTGACAAGATAATCATGGTAGAGTGAATTGAATTGGGAAGAAAAATCGGCAGCAGCTTGTTGGTAAATTGAAAAATCTAAGGGAGTTCGAGATTTCAAGTAACTATTCCATAGTTTATTTCTAAGGTTACGAAGAGTACGCAACTCTTTAGTATACCAGGGAGGAGATGATAAACAGTTTTTTTGAGGCAAATAAGGGACACATTGAATAAGGCAATCAAAGATGGCGGTATAGAAAAAAGTAAGAGCTATGTCAACGGGAGTATTAGGATTTAGAAAAAGATTGTAATCAATATTATTTGAAAGGTTATTAAGTTGATTGTAGTCAGCCTTACGAAAGTTAAAATAGTAAGATAATTCAGAATCAACTGTAGGAATTCCTTGATCATATGTAAAAAAAAAGAGAAAGAGGAGGATGGTATGGAGGGTGCATTATCATTGCTTTGACCATCTGCTCGAAAAACGACAAAATCAGAAGAAAATAACTCACAATCTAGAAAATTGGGACATAGGTTTGGTTCTGTTAGGGCAAAAATATCAAAAGGTAGTTTTTGAGAGTTAAGAAACACAGCAGAAGTTTTGGTGCGTAGACCTCTAACGTTCTGATAATAAAGAGACAAGGTTGTTTGGGTTAAGTCAATAGTCACAGGCTGTAAAATAGGGCTAATGTTAAACAGGAGGTTTTTCCGAACGTTTTGTGGATGAAAAACCTTTTGAGCTTAAGTGTGAGGCGTATGAACCAAGGTCCTTCGAGACTGTAGATGGAGATATATTGAAACTTTCATGAAACCGTGTAAAAAATTTATAGAGAGTAGAGGGGTCTGTTCGGAGGCCTTCTTTAAGAATAGAGACAATGACGTTGGTTTTGGTTCTACCATCGATACAAACTGAATCAGGCTTGTCGTGTAAAAACGCGAGGTACAGACGGACACTATCATAAAGTTTGTTGTCACGCAGCCTAGCCATCATATAACGGCCATTGATGTCATTAATAAAAGGTTTTGGGATGGCAAAGTTGGCTGTAAGTCTGACACAAGGAGGAAACATAGGGTCGAGAATAGGGGGAGATAAAATGGGTATGTTGGAGTCTAGAGTATCGCTAGCTATGTTAGAATTAGAAGGGCCAGTTGAAAGAAGGGACTGTGGAGCAGGATTTAAGGTGTGAGAATGGATAAAATTACTATAGTTCACGCCGTTAGGAGAAGTGCTCGTGTCAGAAGCATTATTAGGAGAGGGATTGGATGTAGGGTTTGATTTAAAAGATACGCGTTTACGTTGTGGTATTAAGGAGTCTTTTGAGTGATGAGGAGTTGCAAGATTTAGATTGTGAATGGAGTTGAGATTGGGTAGGTTATACTTAGATCTAGTTTTTACATAATTAAGATTTTTATTTGTAGTGGTGACAGGTTTGTAAGAAGTTTTAGTAAACCACTTAGTGATTTTCATATTAGCTATCCAGCAAACAGAATTGACATTAGATATAAATAACCATTGAAATCTGGATGGAATAAAAACTTTGAAGCTGGATGCGGTTATTTTATGACATTCTCCAATGTTGATTTTGAATTTGCGGAGAAAAAGATTACGAATCCAAGAGTCATCTGAATTGACTGGAGTTCCTTTCACAAAGAAAGGGGTGAATTCGGCAGCGTTTTTTATTTTATTTAGCCTGTTGTTCCATTCACTGGCAGTCCAGGTTGTACCAAATTGATGGATTATTGGCTCAGTCGACGGAGAGTTTGCATCTTGGTTTGTGTTTACTGAGGTTGTTGGTGATAGTGCAGGAGATGAAAGAGAAAGAGTTGGGCTCTGAGTGGAGTCTAACATTTCAGCATGGATGGATACGTAATTATAGTTTGGCACGGATTGTTGAACACATGTGGGAATTTCATCAATTTTGCAGGATGTTATTTTAATTTCTTCGATGGTATCGTTGAAGTAGGTACGTGATGCAGTCAGCTCATTGCTGATGTCAGATATCTTTGAAGATAAGTCGCAGAGAATAGGAGTGAGGTGACCGGAAGCGGAAGACATTGAACTGGAAGCGTTTTGAAGGAAAAGATCAATATCGGACCGAATGACTTGAATTTGCTTATTAGTATTATCGAGAGGAGATAAACTAAGGACGGCCTCTAGCGATGAACGTATTTCGGGGATGATTTTGTCAACGCGACACTGGGTTTGCGAGTCTACGCGCGAGTTGAGTGACAGCTGAATGGAAGAGAGTTGTTTATCGATTGATTTGAGAGGCATCGATTGCTCAGGGTTTCGATAGAATTGTTCAGTGTTTCTATACTTTTAGAAAAATCATCAAAGTGTTGAAATTGAGCTTAAACATTTTTATGAAAGCGATAATTGTCCGCAGTAATTGAATTTGTAGAGTCACTTAGGCATTTAACGGCAAGCAGAATATGAGAAAGGGTTATATTTTTGCATTCATCGCATAGAAAAACGAAGTAGTTCTGATATTCTTTTAAATGACCGCAAGATCTCTTGTTTAGACCGAGACATAAAGGATGATAAGAATTACCGCAAAGACCACGACATGACACTTTTTCGGTATATTTGCTATCAAGAAGACAGTTAAGAGAGTCACATGGATTAATTTCCATTTTGTGATTTTTTTTTGCGCGATTATTTTAAAATTTTAATTATTATTTCAGCTATGATATTTTTGAGCTTTAGTGTACACGGTTATTGTTTCCACAAGCAAGTAGTCGAGACACAAACCACGAGGTGTAATCCACAAACAGCATTTCACCTTTGCTGAGGAGAGTAGAGTAGACGTTGGCGAAAGTAGATGTCAGTGTTATGTAAACAAAAAAGAAAACATCCAAGGGGAATAGTTGGGTAGTATCAATGTATGCGTCTACTTGGCAGAACACTACTAAAAAAAAGATCACCCAGAAGAGTTCACTGTGTGCTGTTCAGTCAGTTGAGTATGTCCCACGAGGCTAGAAGCAGGATAAGGCGGGGGGGTGGAGATGAAACTCGGGCGCTCGGTTGGAGATGTTGTTGTAGGTTACAGGCATGAAAGTGAAAGCAAATAACAAGGAAAGCATGTAGTCTCAATTTTGCTTCGTAGGCAGAACATATGCTAATAAATGTTGCACTCACCAGGAAAGAAGAGGACAGATATCCAGAAACTTATGTTGAAATTAGTCACCCTCAGCTAATATGATGTAAATAAACAAGCAAACAAGGTAGAAACTTGAGTGTTAATCCCAAAGAATAATGTCAGCAGGACAGATGAGACAATATGCTCCTAAATGTATGTAGATCTTGCAGGATGAGTAAAGATGCGATGAAAAAATGATGTTTGACGGTTTTGGTATGAATCGCAGCGTACGGCAAATTGCAGCTCACAGCGTTAGGTAGGCACATAAGAGATTGGAAATTATTTTTATTTGCAGTACCAAATGTAATGCTTCATTGAGGCAGAACATATACAAATAAAATTGCACTCACCAGGGCGGATAAGGCAGAGATTATTTAAGGTAATCTCGTTGATGAGTGAGAGAGACAGATGAATCTTTGTATTTAGAGAATCACTCAATTGATAAATTATATTTTTTGATTTTATCAAATTTTAATTTTACAAAAAAGTCAATATTTCAATAAGAAATCACACGCGTGAAATAAGAAATAATCAACAAGATTGATCAGTTGTTAAACTAACACAGCTTTATAATTTAAAGATTTATATATCTTTTATAAATTAAATATTATTAGCGGAGGTAAAAATATGACAGGCAAATTAATCGGAAACAGGGTTTGGAATATATCATCAAGATATACAACACAAATTTTATTAATTAATCCTTCTAACCTGAATTATCTACTTTCTTTGGGACTACCCAAATAGGTGCATTATAAGGGGAAACACTTTTTCTTATTATTCCTTGTTGCAATAAGTTTTTAACTTGACGTTCAATTTCCTTTTCGTGGATCTTAGGATATCTATATATCTTACTAAATATTGGACTATCATACTCAGTCCTAATGCTGTGCATAGTTTGCGTTGTTGAGGTTAGCTTATCACCTTCTTCATAAAATATATAGTTATTTTCATCAATAAATTTCTGTAATTCTTGTTTTTCTTCAAAGTTTAAATTCTCATCTATTAATTAACTCATAGGCGTTGAGTTGCAATATTCTAGAGTGTGAATTTCTTCATATTCATACAAACATGCCGTTGCTGTTTTTTCTTTATTGTAATTTTCAAAACATGTTTTTCTTTTATTTATTTCTATATACCATTCTTTCAAATTTAATTCCGCTCCTATTGGTTTTAGTAAATTTTGACCTATGAATCCTACAAATTTATTATTTTGAATTCTCATTAACTTCCATGCCATGGTAGCTTCATCTTCATTGAATTCTACCGGTACTTCAGTTATGATCTCAAATTTAATTATATTCTCATGATTTAAGGATTTAACTATAATTGGAACTTTCATTAAAGTTCTCGGAACTTCTAATAGTTGTGACTCATCAAGTATGCTTGTTGTTGAGCCGGAATATTGAATTTCTTATTATTTACTGTAATTTTTACTATGGGAAGTAATTCTTCTTCCCAGTTGTGATAAAATTTACCTCTTCATGTTTAATTTCTGTATTATTTACATCCATAGGTTCTGTCCTAGGATTCCTATTGTAATTACTGTTTTTTTTTACACTTCAGATTCTTAGTTGTAGTGAGCTTAGAGCAAGCTGCAACCTACAATCAGAGGCTCATCATAAGTGCATGTGTTAGTGGTTAGTAAAATAAGGCAATCTAACACATGCATAATAATATACTAATACATTAACAAAATTAAACAAAAAATTAATATAAATACATAATCAAACAATATACAAAATACTTTAGTCATACACGTGGTATCAAAAATAAGAACAATCACGACCGTGGAGCACTGGTTCGAAATATTTTCTTTAATCCCATCCTACTAATGTTAAAATCAACAGAGGAGCTGTTTAAATTAAAAATCTTGCACATGCGGTTATACTGTTATAATTATTATTATTATTCCTATACCGTCCTGAATTGTGGGGTCTTTGATTATTGTTTAATTGACCCTGACTCTGATTATTATTATTATAACTTCTAAACTGTCCTGAGTTTTGCCTTTGATTATTAAAATTATTTTTGAATTATGTTGGAATGGGGGTCTTATGTTGAACTGATTATTAGGTTTCTGATAAAAATTCATGCCTCGATTATTATAATTTTGATTAACTTTATTATTTTTATTATTATTATTAAAATTGCTCTGTTTTTGTTCTTTATTTAAATTTCTATGGCGCATTAGCAAAGTATAAGCCTCTCTAATATTATTGATATTTTGCGCAATGATAACTGATGCCTGATTGGCATTTAAATTATTTAAAAATTTATTCATTACAATGCTTTCATTGTTTAAAGGGTTATAAACTTAACTATGTTCTAACTTACACTTCTTGTTTAGTTTTAACAGGATGCCTTCGGTCTGCGCAAATAATTGTTGAAGATCACTAGTGTTAATCATATGAAGATCTTGTAGAATCTGCTCAAAGGTTTCCCGAACTCCAAACTCCTGAATTAAGGCTTCTTTAATAGCTGTCCATGTTGGTTCCAGAGTTCTTCTTAAGGTGTTAATTGCTGCTCCTTGTCTTTTATTTTTTATTATGTGAATAGCATGTGCCCTCTTATTGGCACAATAATTATTGTATAAAAATAAACACTGGTTTTAACTTTTAATAAATATAAATTTTATCTTTATTTAACATATACCTAAAACGTTTTACATAACCCGGTGATGATGAGCGAGTAGAACAAGTAATTGCCACGTTGACGTTCGAGAAAAGAATAGAATGTGTTTTAAGAGAAGCTACTAACTAGTTTTACATTTTCTTTATCTACATATTCGTTCGTTAAATTCTTAAGTTACGTTAAGTGTAATTGGGGTTTTACATGGGACGAAATATGTGTCGCCACATCACTCCCCCTTACAAGATTTATTCATAAAAGTTCAAGTAAAAAGGTATTATTTAACTTTTAATATTGAAAAAGAAAATTTAAATTTAAATGATTTCTTTTAGATTCAAAGTAGTTATTACATAAATGAAATTTACATAAGTTTTAGTAAAAAATGAAAGAAGCTTATAACATTGTGTTTCGGATACGTTATTTACAATGGTTGAAATTCAGTTTTAAAAAAAAAATTAAAGTTCAAAGCGAATGAAATGTAATTTATTTTTTGATTTTAATAATACTATAAGGATTCAAATTTTTATTTTTGTTTCGACTTAAAATAAGATTTAATAGTTCACATTTTTGAATCATTTTACATTCTAAAGGAAACTTGAGGTTTGATTTTTGATCTTGTCATGATTTGCGGTTTTGTTTCAAAAGCTGGTTTTAATCTATCGATGCTTATTGTTTCGGATTTATCTCCTCTTTGGACTGTAAAGTGTTTTTCGGATTTTGATATTACTTTAAAAGATATAAAGGATTTAGACTACTGTTTTTAATTTCATTGCGAATGAAAACGAAATTACATTCTTCTAAATCTTTCGGCACATAGATGTAATTTTGAATTCTTTGCCGACTTAAAGAAGGTCGAACTTTTAAAATGGCATTTTTGATTTCCTGAGCTATAGAAGATTTCAGGATAGCGTCTTTATCCGTCCTCCCAGTGACTAGCTCACCAGGCAATCGAAGTGCTTGTCCAAAAAGTAGTTCCGCAAGGCAAATTCCGATGTCATCAATAATTGTTGAACGAATTCCTAATAAGGTCCAAGGAAGGTTGTGGTACCAATTGACTTTGTCTTCTTTGCACCGCAACGAATCTTTTAATTGTCTATGAAACCGTTCAACAATACCGTTTGCTTGGGGATGATAAGTGGTTGTTCGAATTCTTTTGGATCCAAGAATGTTTGCAATTTCTTTGAAGAGCGAGGACTGAAATTGTGAGCCCTGATCTGTTGTAATGGTTTCCGGAACTCCGAAACGTGAAACCCAGTTGTGTATAAAAGTTGAAATGACTGTTGAGGTTTCGATATTTTTTAAAGGAAAAGCTTCCGGCCATGACGAGAATCTGTCTTTTATTGTTAATAGGTAAGTATATCCATTGGATGGTGGTAGTGGTCCAACCAAATCCATGTGGATGTGCCAAAATCTGCCTTCAGGGATGGGAAAATTACCGTATTTACTTTTGGTGTGTCTTGTTATCTTGCATTTTTGACAAGAAATGCAACTTTGTGCCCATCTGTTTATGTCACGATTCATGTGAGGCCAAAAATATTTTGAAGTTATTATTTTCCTAGTTGCTCTTATAATTGGATGAGACAAATTGTGCAGATTATTGAAAACAGTACGTCGAAAAGCGTGTGCAATGTATGGGCGTTCTACTTTCATACTTACTTCACACCAAATTTCAACATCATCAACTGGTATAATAATCTTCTTGAGAACTATCGAAGAGTTGTTATGTAATACAAGATCTTGTAATTCGTCATCCTTTCCTTGCTCTTTAGCGAGAGTTTTTAAATCGAGTTGTTGAAAATTGACTAATTCAATATAAGCTCTTGATAGTGTGTCTGCAACAATATTTTGTATGCCTTTTATATATCGTATATCAGACGTGAATTGAGCTATATACTCCAAATGACGAGTTTGTCTTGGGCTTTTTTTCGTTTTAGAAACAATTGCATTCGTTAGTGGCTTGTGGCCGGTGAAGACTGTGAATTGCCTACCTTCCACGAAGTAACGAAAGTGTTTAATTGCTTGAAAAACTGCGAGGAGCTCGCGATCAAAAGTGGAATATTTCTGTTCAGTTGGGCTCAAACGTTTTGAGAAAAAACCTAGTGGTTCCCATTTATTTGATCTGTGTTGTTGTAGAACAGCACCCACTGCATCACTTGAAGCATCTGTCATGATACTAATATCAGCTTTCGGATCTGGGTAAGAAAGGATGGTTTGCTTAGCAAGGTCATTTTTAAGTAAGTTGAATGAATTTTCACACTCATCTGACCATTCAAAATCTTGCTTTTTTTTGAATTCTATGGTCGAAGTGTTTTCATGAGTTGATATAACGGTTTCGCGATAGCAGAAATGTATGGTATGAAACGGTTATAAAAACTGATCATACCGAGAAACCTTTGAATTTGTTTCAGAGAATGAGGTGTAGGGAAATCGTTGATCACTTTTACACGATCCAAAGTTGGCTGAATTCCATCTTTTGAAAATGTATATCCTAAGAAATCAATTTCTGAAACTCCTAATACGCATTTGGAAACGTTAACATTGAGACCGTATTCCTCTTATTTTTGAAAAAAAAATTCTGAGATGGTTTTTGTGTTCCTCAGCGGACTTGCTGGCTATGAGTATGTCGTCAACGTCAAATCTAAAAAGCAGTGTACGGGTGCCTGTCTGGTTGATTTGGAGAAGGCCTTCGGCACCGTATGGTTAGAGGGTCTTTATCTAAAGCTGACCAGACTGGGCATCAGTAAACCGCTATTGTATATGCTTTATGATATGCTCAAGGGTAGAAAGTTTGTTTTCAAAAGTGGCAATGTGACTTCTACCACAACCTTTCATATTAAAAATGGTCTTCAGCAGGGAGCCCTCATCAGGCCGATGCACAGTGTGGGAACTCGCTCATCTAGCGGAATTTAATTCAAAAAATGACTGCCACAAACTGATGTAAGAACTTGTTTTGCTTGCAGCTTAAAGCTTCTTCTAAGCGATTATGAAAGAAATTTTACGTGGGAGTTAAGTAAAATAAAATGAATCGTTCTTAAAGTTGCGATTGGTGATAAATTCAAAGAAAATTGGCTTGAGAAGGTAGTTTGGAAATATTTTTTTATGAGTGTTTGGTGCATTTCTTATTGAAAGTTTTGTTTTGATTTAATAGATGCCATATAAGGGAATTGAAAATTAAGTAAAATTACAATCCTTAGGGTGTTTAAATATATCTGTTGGTGGATGGGATTAAAAAAGTGGCCATTTTTATTCAATTTCTGTATTCACGAGATAAAAACTTTGAGTATTCAGTGTTGTTCGGATAAGAGACTATTTGCATTTGAAAGCCTGATATGTAAGCTGTCATTTAGCGCTTTAAGTTGCTGCGCGTAGGTGCGAAACCCATACATTTATTTTTCATTTTCCAACCGGCTTTCAACAAATTAAAACGGGGACAAATAAGACTTTCACTGAGAAAAAATTCCGACATAGTTGAATTTTGGTGGAGAGCTTTGTTTTGACACCCTAAGTATTTTCTGAAAAGTACCCTAAATTTGGGCCGGGGCTAAAATATTTAGGGGGGGTGAAAAGGGTTAAAATTAATTTTTTTGATAATTTCTTGGAAACTAATTTTTGTTTTTGAAAAAATGCAAAGTAAAAATAGTAGCTCATATGATACTACACAGTTGGGATGGGCATACTCTTTTTTGTATAATCAATGGATTAAGAGTAAAATGAATAAGAACTTCATGGTGTAGCAACTTAGGCCGAAAAATGTACCTTTTTAAAAAGCATTTATCGGCTGTAATTTTTGTATGCAGAATTTTGTTTGGGAACATCTTCGCATTATAAGTCCAAGTTATTAGGGTGCTTCCAAAAATAAGGAACAAAAATGAGCTTTTAACGAACTTTGTTAGTTTAAGAATATTGAAGCTATAGCGGCTCAAAATTAAACTTTTGGTTTTGTACAAAGTTCAGTTTTTTGTAAATACCTCGAAAACAGTTAATTTGTTCAAAATCAAAAATGAAATAATATTTTAGCTCATACAATTTAACACAAAATAGATAATAGCACTTTTTTCGAAGAAGCAACCAATTTTGAGAAAAACATAAGTGCATAAAACTCGTATTTTCAGAGCCTTGTTCATCAAAAATTTGCCTAAATATATGAATTTCTGTAGGATAATTTCATTTTTGTATGTATTCATTAAAAATATTACAAACAAAAATTAGAAAATGCTTTTTCAGGAGCGAATTCATTTTTTTAAGAGGGTCTACCAATATGCAAAAAACGTGTACTTTCCTAGCTCTGTATATCAAACATTTGTTTGCGTTATTTAAAAAATTGTAGTTCTATTTATTTTTGTGTATATGCATAGTGAATCTTATCCAAAAAAATTACTATGGATGCCCGGTTTGGTTCAACGTTGCCCTTCTCAAATGGAAAAGATTCGGGTGTTTGAGAGGAAGTGTCTTAGACACTGCCTTGAATTACACAGAACACCAGAGTCAGAATACACACGATACTATTCCAACCTGGTTCTATAGAACGGCGCCAACATAAACAGAATTGATAATTTTTTGTTAAAGCTGATTCGGGGTCACATTGCCAGAGCGATGCTCTCGGCCAACAGCTTAATTTTTGGGGCTTACTACCCCAACAACGAATACTACGAGAGTGTGCGTCTTAGCGGTTTTATCCCGCCCGAGGCTTTTCTCCATCTAGACAGTCGAGGGTTGATACAAGATAGAGTGGCGGTTCCGCTAATCTACCACGTCGGCCGAAGAACTGTGGATAGGCGACTCCTCTATAGTCGAGACGTCCTCGCACATGGCGGAGCAGAGCGCCTTCCGTTCAGTAGGGATGTGTCCGACCGGGACCGGAAAGACAGGGTAAGACAGGAGAACCAGTTTTGGTGGTTGAACTCTGAAAATTCTAGTAATGATATCTAAAGTTGACTATTTGCCTTGGCCGACTTAAATAGTTCAAAAAAAACTGAAA
Source organism: Dasysyrphus tricinctus (assembly GCA_963921185.1). Classification (NCBI taxonomy): domain Eukaryota; kingdom Metazoa; phylum Arthropoda; class Insecta; order Diptera; family Syrphidae; genus Dasysyrphus; species Dasysyrphus tricinctus. The sequence goes on along the minus strand of OY992534.1, from coordinate 47,873,826 downwards.
ATGCTTGCTGTGGCTGTTCTAGTTTTAAGTAGCTTTAAGTAGTCGTAAGTAGTTTTAATTAGTTTTATGTAGTTTCTAAGTTGTATGTAAAAAATAAAAGAAAAAATGATAATGAAACCAAGTTTTTTAAAATTCTTCTTGGTAAAAAATAAAACCAATATGAATTTTAGGATTAATATAGTTCTTAGGCCGAAAGGCATAAGTGTTAAGTTATAATAGTTTAACTTAGAGCGCCCGCATGGGGCCAGCAAGTTAGTGGTAAGATATTGATAAGTAGGCTAGTTTTTATGAATTTTTATCTAGCTTTAAGTTAGTTATAAGTGGAATGGAAAAATAAAAATGAATAAAAAAAATGTCGTCAACGTAGACGAATGCGAAAGACAACTCACCGAGAATACTATTTATGAAACTCAGAAACGTTTGTGCTCCATTCCTAACGCCAAAAGGCATTCGAAAAAATTCGAATAATCCGAATGGAGTTATTACTGCAGTTTTATAAATATCTTCTTCTGCAACAGGGATTGTAAGATATGCGCGTGGAATGTCGATTTTTGAGTAGATGGTACTACCATCCATGTTCGCTGTGCAATCATGTGGACTAGTAAGTGGAAACTTGTTAGGAACTGTCACCGTGTTTAGTTGTCTGTAGTCTCCACATGGTCTCCAATCTCCGGAATTTTTGGGGACCATATGGAGTGGTGATGCAACTGGTGACGTTGAATGTCTACTAATTCCTAAATTCATCATCTGCTGAAACAATGTTTTGGCTATCGCAAGAGCTGGTGGACTAAGTCTTCTAGCTCGAGCAAAAGGTAAGGTACCATTTGTTTCTATTCGGTGAACAACAGAATGTTTTACAGGGAGTGAATAGTCTGGAGGTGCCTTGAGTGAAGGGTTTTCATCGAGAATTTTTCCGAAATCGTTTTGAATGGAATACAAAATAGGAGAGTCATCGAATGAAATATTGGATATGAAACAATTTGCCTTAAGAGAAGTTGTGTTATCTATGAGTTTCTTGGTTCGTAAATAAACCGATAAGTTAAATTTGTACAGGAAGTCAGCTCCTAAAATAGGATGACTGATGTCAGCTACGACAAATGTATAATCCAAATCACGGCGTAAGTTGAAATCGACATTCAATCGTTTCAAACCATAAGTTAAAATTTTTCCCCCATTAGCAGTAAGAAGCGTTAAGTCTACAGGGTCGCGGAGAGTTGGGTAATTTTTCCGGGGTATGATTGAAACTTCTGCACCTGTGTCGACAAGAAAGTTTTGTTTGGAATTTTTATCGAAAATGAAAAGGCGGCGAGAAAAATTCTCCACACTCGACGCCGCAAGTAGTATAAATAGGTAACTTCTGGACCAACTTGGCACCAAACTTGGCATCCGCACGGCACGGCACGGCACATCCCAATTGGGATGCATGCCAAGTTTCGAGTTTGATTCTAATTGGGAATAATTGTCAGTGGTTGTATTTCTATCAGCATTTGTATTTTGATTGGAACATCGGTTGTGGGATTGGATTTTCAGCGGAAAATTGGTTGTGAGATACACTTTTCTAGTTGGATTTCTTTGGGTTGTGCTTGGTACCGGTTGTATTTCTAGTTAGAAAACTTAGATTCTTGTTGGCATATTGCTTATTTGGTTGGGTAGCTCCTAATCCATCCAATTCAAAATCTATGTCACTCCCAGACCAACTTGGCACCAAACTTGGCACGGCACACGATGGTTGAGTAAGTTCTGCACCAAACTTGGCACGGCACCGCACGTCCCAATTGGCATGCATCATTTAGTTGGGATGCAATATAAAATTGATGTGTGCATTGGCTAAACATATTATTAGGATGTTCATATGCTTAGGAAACACTAGCATTCCAAAATACTTACCTCTGTTGGTTGCGCTGGTTAGAATTGTGTACAATGCAAGAGAATGTCAGGAAAGAAAGAACCCATTAAGTAAAAATATATAAATTTTTTATTTTTTTTTTATTTTTATTAAAAAACATATTTTCTTTCCTTATATCAGGTTTACAATTATTTTCTTATCGTTATGTATGTATATATTTTTATTTTAAACTATTCTGGTAACAACTTGTTCAAGCGGATTATAGTCAATAATTCTATCATGAAGCATCAGGCAGTAAGCTGAAGTATTTGCTGGAATTTGTTTTGATGTTCTCATTTCCATACGTATATCGATGGGTCCTGTTTTAATAGTTTCATTTTGATGTCTGCAGTCTACCACAAAAACTGGAGCTTGTGATTTAAATGATTCCCAGGAAAGAAGAGGTTCAGTGATGGTTTTATTATAGTAAGTTTTTTGAAAGTCGGTGTACATTTTGTAAAACAAACTATATCTGTTTTTTTCAAAAGAAACATTGAAATCTTCATGTGGATAAACATCAGAGTTTAAATAAACTTTTAAGTCTGTTAGATTACAGTGATCAAACGTTGTAGGATCAGCAGCCAGATTTTTATTTTTCCCAGTTTGTAGAGCAAAAACAATGTATCGAGGTTTTTCTATTTGTGTTGTTGTCTTCACATTCCAGATATGATGATCAGAACTTGGCAGCATGGGATATTCATAAAGATCCCAGTTTCGGAAAGCAATTTTCATAGAGCTGCTTTTACTTATAGATCTATATAAGTTTAATTTCATGGAATCTGATAAGGTTACGTGGGGTACTTTCCACTGTATTTTTTGAATGTTAATTTGTACTTTTTCATCGGTTGGAGAGATCAATGCGTTTTCATCCACTCTTGCACGAGTGATAATAAGATCATGTCGAGCATTTGGAATAATTTTTTTATAATCTTCAGCGAATCCTAAGAGTTTGTTTAATGGAATACAATAATTAAAATGAAATGGTTTCAAATTAATAGGTGAGTCAGGAGACCAGGATGCATTTTTTAACATATCACTCTCATTTTTAGTTAAAGATAAATAGTTTTTGAGCGTTGATGTTATTCCGACATTTCTATTGCAGTCGATTTCCTTGCCATTAAGTTCATAACGTATTTCATCAAAGAGAAAAGTCATGGCATTGCTTACAAGTTTTGTATTGACTATTTCTTTTACATCTGCTGTCGATAGTGATCCTTCAATATATAAAAAGCTTTCTGAAGGGAGAACATTAAGATTTTGATGTTGTATACAAATCTGAATGATGTCATTTCGTTCAAAATTGTTTTGATATGGTGAATAAGTATGGTACTCATATTTAGAAATGCTTTCACTTATCTCGGGATCTTGGAAAATGTTCAACATTATTTATGATTTCTTTTTTAATTTAAGACCTATTGACAACAAAAAGTCCTGATTATGTTTCGTAAGGCAATGTGTTACCGCAGCTGCGTTCGAAGCTTGATTGAAGATTGAATTATTCTTAACAGTGTTTTTATAAGATATTGAGTTGTCTATGCTTTCATACACAATCATTTTTCTGGTTGTAAATGTAAGCGGACCGTTATGTTTTCTCCTCTAAAATTAATATCTTTACCGTCTTGATCGCAGAGCTTAAGACACAATGATGTTATTCGTTTGACGTTCACAGGTAAATAAATAACATTGCTTGGAACTTCTATGATTTTATAGCCAGGACTTACTTTAACAGAGAATTCATGTAAAATATGCGCCGAATGGTTATTAATGTACGTTCCATCTATGATATTACATTCAATGCGGATTGTATTAACTCTATTTATGTTAACATAGAGATCTGATTCATGTAGCAGGTTTGATTTCAACAGCTTCTTACTAAAACCTAAAAGCGATCCAATAGAATTTGGTTTTGAAAAGTCAATATCATCTGAACTGAAAATTTCACATTTCAGAGTGTTGTTGTTTGCCTTGATTTTAATTTCAATTTTTCTTTGGTTTTTCTCTTTTTATTTATTTCATTAATTCTCTTTTGAATTAAATTATTAATATCTTCAATTTCATATGAACCAATAGGAAAAGAAATAACACTGTCACCGATACACAACATATTATTACTCTCATCCACATTTGGAATTGAATTATATGTTTGGAAATCTATAAGTCCACAAACTTAATTAGATTTTAGAACTATTGGTGGAAAATACTGAGCATTAAGAGTTGACTCATTCCCACTCAAAGCAAGTGTTAACGACATGTTGATTAAAAGACAAATGACACATTTTTCATTTTTACACATCGTTTTATTTATATTTGATTACATTACTATAGTATAATATTAAACATTCTTTTTTAAATTTATTATATTCTAATTTTATGACATTACAACACATTACATTATTATAGAATAATATTAAAAAATCTTTTTTTTTCAAATTTATTTTAAACTCATTTATTTATTTTTATATATATTTACATATGTACATGTTTTTTCACAGTAAGGGATCATTGTCATTGGGTATATTTTTATGTCCCCAGGCAAGCGTGCTGATGTTATCTGCACATATAAACCTTTTTGTATCCTTAAAACTTAGTGCCAATTTGTTTAAATTTTGGGTGTAAATTGTATGTAATTTACTCCTAAAAGTTAACATATTTTCATACCTTTCAATTTTGTTGAATAGACATCTTTTATAATCATCTATTCTTAATCGTTTGGTGACAGATCTTTTGACTCCTTTCGCTTTCTGGACAGATTTAGCATTTTGTACTGTGAAAGAGTACATTTTAGCTCTCAGTCCAACAAATTCCAACATTTTATTCCCACAGGTTTCGTCTTTAAACATACCTAGGACTTTGTTATTCAACCTAGGAATATTATGTTGGTTATTGGGATCAAAGTCATATGTATCAAACCTTAATGGTATATCATCCAAAATATCAGAATAAAAGTCTTCAGATTTGATATTTTATATAAAGGAATCAGTATCCATATAATTAAGAAGAGCATTTTCATGATATTTTGGTTTGATATAGTCATAGTGGAATTCATACATAAGAATTTTTGAGAGCTCAAGTACTATGAAGCCTAGATAAATTGGTTTGTTAAGTGTAACATTACATTTACTCATTTGTATAGCCAACAGTGGGTTAGATATTTCATCATCTTCATGAGCAAATTGTAAGGAACTATGGAAGTTTGGTCTCGCAATCCAACCTCTAGCACCCAATGATTTCCTTTTATTTTCCCATCGTGTAACAATTTTAACATCAGTACGCTTCTCAATATTTTCCATTGTTTTTCCATAAATAGAAAGATTCATTAGCTTGAAAAACCTTTTCTGGAAATCAGTTTGAGCTTTCTTTCTAAGTTCGGTATTAAGGGAAATATATTGTTCTAGCCATTTTGATTGTTTAAATTTAATCACACGATGGACTTTTTTTAAAATCAAACCATGTTTCAGAGCTTGCTTTAAACTCTCTAGGTGAATAACATAGTTCCGTTTTGGTAAGAAACTTGCTACCAATTTCTTGAATTAAGAGCCTGGTGTTGCTATATTTTCTGGGCAAAAAGGCAAGTCGTTATGAATTTCATGAAGATGTTCGGGATATTCTAGATCAACTTCTAGAACATATCCAACATAAATATCATTAAGACTTTCTATATACGACAGAGAAAAGTCTTGTGGGTTCTGCCATTCAAAACCTCCACAAGGAAGATTCTGAGACATTGCCCAACCATATAAATTATTAGCATCTAAATAAACCAAGTATGAAGATGGTTTTTCAGAGTCATAGGACTCAATAAATTTATTATTGGCTCTGGAATATCTATGACTGCATTGGGTAAGACCACCTCTTATCCCTTTTTGAAAGAAATTGTACATTTCAATATCAGTCAAGAGTTCCAGTTCCACCTTTGTCACTTTTAACATAGCATCCCAAGATAAACCAGGAGCTGTATAGTAGTGACAAGGATCCAAAGAGTATCTATGTTTACACACCTTTCTGAAATTTTCAAAAATATCAGCTAACAATACAACATCACTTTTAAGGTAAATTTCCATATAATTTTTTAGATTACCGCAGTTAAAATGACTCCATATATTTATTGCCAATTGATAATCTTCAATCGAACATTCCTCATTCGTGAGTTTGTTGAAAAACTTCACTCTTTCAGGAAGACATGGCTCTGACATTTTTTGCCAAGAATCCATAAAATCATATGGAAATACACCTTTTCTCTTCACTAATTCCAGACTTTGCTCTGTATCAAAGCATTTTCTGGTTATAATGAAGTCTGATGGTACTAAATTTCTAGCTAAACTATCTATGCTATCACCCAAAAAGCGAAAGGAGTCTAAGAACCTAAGTTCTATTGAATGTTTTTCATCAATAGAAATTTTCTTTGAAAAAGAAATATACTTTTCTTTGTTCAATGGTATCACTTTGATTTCACCATCGATTTCTCGAAGCGATTTGAAAAATAAATGTGCATCATAACCAGATAAATTATGAAACAAAATCGGGAAGAATGTTGGCACCTTATATTTAAGGTTGCAAAGATTATGGGCTGCCCCCCTATATTCGCCTGTTAAGTGACAATGATCCCTTACCTTGATTTCTCCGCTATTGATTTTTTCTGCGCATATTGTGCACATTGTTGCCTTCTTAAAAACAAACGCCTGCATCTCTGTGAGAGGTTTCATCGGTGCCACGCTTCTGATGTGTTTTCTGTACATCTCCATGGTGTCTTGAACTAAACTGTGGATGAATTCACTAGCACAGTTTTCTCCTATAAATAAATAAAAAAAGAAAAAATATAAGAATTTTGTTTGATCAAAAATTAGTTATTAAATAATACCTATGAAAGTTCGCATTATGTCTTCGGTTTCATCAAAGGCGCATTTCATGTAATATGAAAATGCGCAGGGAACATGTTCTTGCAGGTTTGTTGTCGAAGACGTTGATGGGTCCGGTAAACAAGTTGCAAGTGGTTTGAGAATGCATTCAAAATCTGCATATGTTACAAATGGAACCATCATTTGTTTGTCAAAACTAGCAAATTTTATCATTTTCTTATCATCGGCTGGCATTTTTGTTACAATTTTCTTACACTCGCCCTTATGTTTATCGAACGAGCGGTCATTGTAAAAATGCTGCAAGCAAGTATTGCAGAACAATAATCTTCTTCTTGAACTTTCCAATACTTCGCTTCTCACCAACCGACTTATGTGTTTTATCCACATAAAGTGCGTAACTTCACCTCTCATGTGCAATAAAAGATTAACATGATTGCGTTTCTCTTGCATTGTCATGTAATATGGGCCCTCAATTTGCGGTTTTTCGCCCTCAGATAATCCAAAAACATTGATGCTTATATTATTTTTCATCTCAAATGTTTTGATTTCCGGCAGCTCAAGGGGAAATGAGAGCCCTGTAAAATCCAGTATGATATTGTCTAGGGCAATTATATCTCTGGATATATCTGACACTAGATAGTAGGAAGATGTTCTATCTACATGTGCCTGAATATCTGGATGAAGAGCAGATATAACTGCCCATTTAAAACAAAACTCATCTTTGTTTTGAATATTGACAATGGCTTTCTTGTCCGCAATTTTTTTCGGTAGAGCTAAATAGCTTGAACCACTTAATGGCTGGTATTTGTTAATGTTTATTTCCACTGATTTTATTCTAATCAGTGCCCATCCACTATCCCTTTCTTGGAATTCATCCATTTTCATGAGGATAGTCTCAAACATATCCTCGAGAATGGGATTTATTTCCAATTCCAAGAAAACTGCTTTCATTCCCGCAGCCATTGATTTGCACTCTATTATCATTTCCTCACCACTTATCTTCACGTACTCCGCAAAAAGTTCCAAGTTGAATTTTATGGAAGTGTGCTCATTTAATTTTTCGTGAAGTACTTCATGCATCATTGCTTTATTACTATTGAAAAATACTTTTGCATCCAGTTCATGTTCATTGTTATTTTGAACGGAAAGTGAAATTACTCGATTTTTAAAAGAATTCCTTATTTCGTTCACGTTTCCTTTAAGAACTGTTTGCACTTTGGCTTTATGTGCATTTTTGCGAGTATGTTGTACCCATTTGCTTTTGGGTATTTGTTCCTCGCAAAATGTACAAGTAACCATACTTGGATTCTTTATCTTTGAAACTATTGCTGGTGCGGAAGTTAATGGTTGATCATCATTTATTTTTAAAGCTGCTGATGAAGTTGATGGACCTTGTTGCTGTTCCTTATGTTGTTGTTGTTGTTGAAGTTGTTGTTGTTGTTGAAGTTCGCGTATTTGTAATTGAAGTTTTTCAATTAATTTCTGATGTTGATGTATTTGTATTTGTTGCTGATGTTGTTCTGGTAGTTGTTGACGATGATGATGATGTTGTGGTTGTTGTTCTTGTTGTAGTTGTTGTTGTTGGTTCAATGGATGTTCTTGTTGTAGCTGTTGTTGTTGGTTCAATGGATGTTCCTGCCCATTTTGATGATTCTTTGCGCATTGAATCAAATGCGCCTTTTGAATTGTTTGAGATTCAAACATCTCCCCACAGAGAATACAAGATCCCGACAAGTTTAAATGGATCGTTTTTATGTGACGATTTAACACACCGACACTCGAAAACATTTTTTTGCAAAAAGCACAAGATTTTGTGTTATTCATGATTGTTATTTTTTTCAACTGTGTACAAAAAAAAGTAATAATTTGCAAATTGTTTTAAGTTTTTAGCTAGATTCTGTCACTTGAAAATAAGATTTCAATGATACGTTTTTGTTTAATGTTTATTTTTTTTTCTTCACACTTAACACATGTATTTCAAACTGCTTTTAAAAAACAAAAAAATTTAAATTTAAATAAAAACTTCAAATTTCAGAAGACTTCCTTTTGAATTGAAAACAAATTTCAAACTGATTTTAAAAAACAAAGTCTTACGTATTTAACCTCGTTATGTAGCTATGTTTTTTTTTTATTGAAGGTTATTTATGTGTTTAATCGTAAAATAGAACCTTTTTTTCATTCTAAAAAGAAATACCACATGTTGTGAACTCTCTCTCTCATTATTCTTTTTTTTAACTATCTGTCATTTATGATCGTAAAAATAGATCCTTTTTCATTTCTAACCGCCAAAACTAAAAATTCTTTCTAAAAAGAAATACCACATGTTGTGAACTCTCTCTCTCATAATTCTTTTTTTAAACTAACTGTTATTTATGTAACTGATCGTAAAAATAGATCCTTTTTCATTTCTAACCGCCAAAACTAAAAATTCTTTCTAAAAAGAAAAGCCATAAATGTTGTGAACTCTCTCTCATTATCCTTTTTTAAGTAAAGGTTATTTATGTAACTGATCATAAAAATAGATTCTTTTTCGTTCCTTTTTTATGGTTTTGGTTGAGTGGGAAGTACTTTTTAATGATTAAAAAATGTATTCTTTCATGGAAGGATGGGTTCTTACGATTAGTTTATGGGTTCTAAACCTCGTTATCAACGTTGTTTGGGGTTATGAACGTCCTATTGGTGATTGGAAAACCTATGTATGTATGTCTATGGGAAGGATGGGTTATTTACGTTTGTTTTTTGGGGTTCTAAACCTCGTTAACGTTTTTTTTTGGGGTTATGAACGTCCTATTGGTGATTAGAAAACCTATGTATGTGTGTGTCTATAGGAAGGATGGGTTATTTACGTTTGTTTTTTGGGTTCTAAACCTCGTTAACAACGTTGTTTGAGGTTATGAACGTCCTATTGGTGATTGGAAAACCTATGTATGTGTGTTTGCCTATGTATGAATATATTAAAAGTTTGAATGGTATAGGCGAGTTTTTCTATAAAAAGGAAAACATTGAACGATGTTCAACACAGTTGATAAATATACATTGTGAAGAATAATATAAATATAAAACACTTTCAGTATGTATTATCCAGATGAACCAGAGTACTCTATGTTCACTTTAGATGATTTTGCCCTTTTAGAGGTAAATTCATTTAATGAAAAAAAAGAATATAAAGCAACTAGGAAGTTATCCCAGCTGTCGATAGGCATGAAGTACAGCATCTTCGGGATGAAAAAGGTGTCAACGAGATGGGGTGACAGAGTAGTAGCAGATCTCGGAGAATACGAGGTACTTTTTTTATTTTTTTTCGACTAAAGGGTTTTTTTTTCAGGTGTTTTTACCTATAAGATTTTCAGAGATGTCATCGAGCAGCATGACAGTGATGGGTTCTGGAGGATACGTATTCGAGATTATAAGACCATTAGGAAAATCCTATGAACTAAAATTTCTTAAAATGAAATAGATTTTAAGTTCTTGTGTATCTTAGTACAAAATAAAACGCAAATTTAAATTTAAAATGTATTATTGTTTTCTTCAATATTCTAATTACAGTAATTCGTTTTTATTAATCCAGGAGTTATGTTCTGATGGAAATCCCAACCACTTAACAAAAACCTTATTTCCTCTGTTTTGTAAAACCTTTTCCACGAGAAAAATATCTGCACATTTAGTTTTCATCAGTTCTGGTTCATAGAAACTACCTTGAACAGGTTTTCCTTGATAGTCTTCAAGAAGATATGTAATTGGTTTTGTAACTTTGATTTTTCTTATTTTAAAAACCTCTGTGGTCCAGTTAGGTGTGTAGCCCTTTTCAAATGCATGTTTATACTTGCTGATTCTTACTTTGTCACCGATCTTAAATTTTCGTTTACTTGCTCCTTCTTTATCAGTTTTAAAAAGCGGTAACAATGACTTTGAATTTTTCTTCGTTACATCTGCAGGAAAACATTTAATGGTTCTATGAAAAGAGTGATTGTAATCATTAAGTAATTTCTTATAAATATTGATCCATTTATAGTTTCCATTGAAACTAAATTCTTTCCACATTTTTTCTTTAAAAGTTCTATTAAATCTTTCGACAATGGAAGCCTTTAATGAACTGAATGTTGAGTAATGATTAATTTTATACTTTTCCATCAAGAGTTTAAAATTTTGATTGAAAAATTCTTTTCCATCATCCGTTTGTAGATTCTTTGGAATTCTAGAAGAACATATAAATATTTGTTCCATTCCTTTCGTAATGGTAATACCCTTTTTGTTTTTCATTGGGATGACCCATGCAAATTTCGAAAATGTATCGATAACTGTCATTAAATAATTAAATCCTCTGTTTTGTTCACTATATGGTATCATTTCAACCAGGTCAGCTTGCCACAAGTCATCGTAGCCTTTGATGATAACATGACGACGTTTGAAGTTCCTACGTGCAGTCTTATGCAACTCCTCAACAACCTCACGCTTACTCATATTTACAAAGAGTGAATTCAACAAAATCAAGGAAAAGACTTTTATATATGTTTTTTTTTCTTTTATTGCAATCTCTTATATAATAACATAAGTTTCTTAATTTTAATTAACCTTTTTTCCATGAGGTTACAGCTGCAAGTATCTGGCCCTTCTTCACATTGGTTGGATGACCAACAACAATTAGAGTAATGATGTCCATGCAATGATTCCATGTATGTAGTATTTTTAAATTTACTAACCATTGAAATACAGTTAGTAAATTCTCCATAGTGTTCATCCAATATTGATTCCCCATTTGTTTTTAAAAAATCAAGAATATCTTTTATTACTTTGTCAGTGTCCATTTTAAAGTTCCTTGATGTTAAAGTGTTGAATGCTAACTAACAAGTTTTATTTTATTTTATGAAAATTGAAAATCGTTTCTCCATTTTCACTTATATGTTTATATAAAATACATATATATAAAACTACTACAAATATAACAACATTTTTTTACTTATTTTTATCTATGGGTGTAAAGGGTACATTAGGAAACAGCGTCTTCATAAAATGTTCAACTTTATTTTTTATTTTCTCGTCAACATACTTTTCTTCTGTGGAGTCCTTAAGTTTTTGAGAAATAAATTGTGATGCCATGTTTTCTTGCTCCATACTTTTTATTGTTTCCTTTATCGAAGAGTCTATGTGTTTTTTTAGGATATGAATTTCCTTATTAAAAGTGGATAAGACTTCCATTAAAGATGAATCTATGTGGTTTATAATGCTTGTTTCTTTAAGACTTATTTGATCGTCAACATATCCTTTGCAAACGGCTTGGTGGGGGTATTCAGGATTGCTTCCAACATTGTTTAAATATTTACTTTCTATATCAAAATCACCAGACGGTAGAAGTTTAATACCTATTCCTGGAGGTCCTACAAGACCTTTGTTCTTTGAAAGAGGCTTGAAGTTCCTACCGAACTTGTCGACGTTCATTGTTAATATGCAAAGTTAATAGTTTGACACGAAGTTAATATATAATATTTGATTCTTTTAGCTCTTCAATTACAGAATTTATTTCATTCTGATGGTTATTATTACCAGCATTTTTAGATGCTATTAAAATTCTTAGTCTATTAACAAGTTCATTAGGATCGTTCCAATACATATATTCAATATTTTTATTTGTATACTCCATTTCAGTTATGTCCGAATAGGATTTTCCAGTTTTTTTTTCTGTTTCACTTTTAAATCCAGCAGCAAGTTGCTTAACTATTTTCGTATATTTTGCCCCTCTATTTGACTTGATTCGACTAAAACTATCATGATTAGTTTTATGTGCTTTAGTTTTATATAAGATTTTTCCGTATTCTTCTAAATCATCACTAGTATATACTTGTTTACGTGGATTTTTCTTTAGAATTAATTCAACGAGACCAGGAGTTCGAGTAAAAGTTTCATCATCAACAATAATATCATGATCATTCATGAGAAACCTACATTTTCCTATTTTTATTGAATTTGAATTAGCATCAAAATATGGACCATATGTTGTATCTCGATTTGACTCTGACAATATTTTTTTAACAAAAGAAGAAGATGATTTATTTAGAGTGGAATTATTTTTTGGTGTACTGAATAAAATAGATTCATCTGTAGTATCTATTTCTGAAGGGTAACTTGTTTTGTCATGCTTTTCTTCATTTTCATTTTCATCAAAAGATTTGAAATGTAGCTTACGACGTTTGATTGTTTTCGTGTCATCATCCTGCTGTGTTGTTTCTTTTGTAACATTTCCAACCAATTTGTTCAATGGTTCCACAATAGGTTTGAAAGTCTCTTCTAAATCAGTTTCTCTATTCATTTTGCCAGTTTTTAGTTGAAGATATTTTTTTCTTAGCACATTTTTTGTTTTTATTAAATCTCTTAACACGTTCTCATCCATTTCTATGGTTCGGATATAAATAATCTTTTGTTTTTTAGAGTTAAAATGAAGGACTAGTTTTCCCAAACAGTGTTGATACCAGAATGTTTTGTTTTTAAATGAAATATGTATATTTATAGTATTACAATTTTATTGAAACTGTTTTTGTAGCGACCTTTTTCAATACTGTTCTCCTTGTCTATTACGAGGAATCCAAAATTGTCAGCCCAACAGTGTGAGCATAACTCTTTGAATTGAATAAATGTCATATCAGAGTTAATATGATCCTTGTAAACATGCTTCAAGTTCAATTCGTCTTGTTTGAAAAGAATAATGAAATTAGCGTTGTCTCTAATTAGATGCTTTGGTATATGAGTATAGGACTGGCATAAGTAAAAACTATCAACTCCATTGTGACGTCCCATACAAAAATAGTCTCTTATATTATTTTGTTTCTGGCAAGCGACATCATCGAATAAAAATATTGAATTGTTTTTAGCGTCCGAAGGAGGCATTATTTCACAATTGTTTGAAAATTCGTTGTATTCCATTCCTTTGATAGATGTAATAAGTTTTTTAAGATATTGATATTTTGGTTGGTGTAAGGATTTGGAATAAATATAAATATTTTCAAACTTTAAGCCATTGGGGTCAAGAAGAATGCTTAACATTACATTTGTTTTTCCACAGTTTGATGGTCCAACGATGATTCCTCGAATACTGTTTGGAAATAAGTTTCCATGTTTTTTCTTTATTTTTACATTGGAATCAAAATTCCTTACGTTTATGGCATCTGACTGCTTTACAAAACGCATAATGGTGACTAAGATCTTTTTTAATAAAACATTTTGTTTTATACACTTGTAATCATAAACGTTTCAACCTTCAACTAAGAAGGTGTGTTAATCATACTATGATTGAACATAACACTCAGAATCAGTGCAATAAAAAAAGAAAATCATTTAAAGGAGAAGGGCTTTTGAATAAAGCTATAGACAAACTACCATTTGAACTACATATTCCTTCATATAATTATTGTGGACCTGGAACAAAATTAGAGGAACGCCTACGTAGAGGGGATAAAGGAATCAATCAACTGGATGAGGCTTGTCGTCTACATGATATTGCATACTCAAAAAGTAGTTCTCTCTCAGACCGTCACATTGCTGATAAAATTCTAACCGAGCAAGCGTGGAAAAGATTCAAAGCAAACGACTCATCAACCTCTGAAAAGTTAAGCGGTCTCTTAGTTACTAACATGATGAAAGCTAAAACTAAATTTGGAATGGGTAACACCAAGATCAAAAACGATATTAAAAGAACTAAGAGGACAAAATCAAAAAAGGTTTGCAAACAAAACATGTTTAAAAAAGCTATAAGCGAAGCAAGAAATGCTATTAAAAACAATATCAATTGTTGTGGAACAACATCTATTGCTAATATTGCTGTGAAGGCTGCGAAAAGTGTTGTTAAAAATAAGAAAAAACAAATTCAAACACCAAGGGTAATCCCACTTCCAAAAAGTGGTGGTTTTCTTCCACTTCTAGCTCCTATTCTAGCTGGTTTATCTGCTGTGGGATCTCTTACAGGCGGAGCAGCTGGTGTTGCAAAAGCCCTTAATGATGTCCGAGCTGCTAAAAGACAGTTTGAAGAAAACAAGCGTCATAATAAGGCTATGGAGTCAGTTGCTATCCAAGGAAATGGTCTGTTCTTAAAACCATATAAAAATGGACTTGGTCTTTTTTTGAACTCAACAAACACAAAAAACTAATTGAATTGCTACCTAACAATCCTTTAAGCAATTTTGATATTCACCAATTTGGAAAGAAACACTTGAAGCATTTTAGAGGAGTTTTTATGCGAAACTCTTTACCAAAAGTACCAACATTAAAAGAGTGTGGTGTTATAAATCTGGATAATGAAAGTGGTTTGGGTACTCATTGGGTAGCATATATAAGAAATAAAAAAAATAATATTGTAAAGTATTTTGATAGTTTTGGAAATTTAAGACCACCCTCAGAAGTAATAAGCTATCTTGGTAAAAAAATAAACTATAATTATATACAAGAACAAGATTTTGAAACATTTATTTGTGGTCATTTATGCTTAAGGTTTTTATTAGAACAATGTAATAAAGTTTTCAAAATCTAAAAACTAAAAGATATGTTTGTAGCAAAAAAAAAAACAACCTATGCATGGGAACATGAAAATATCCCAATTGATGTAGATTAAGAACTCACTAGTATTATTTAAGAAAATAAAAAAGTAAATAAATTCTGATTATCAAAATGAAAACAAAATGTGTTTTAATGGTAGGAGTCCTTTTTCATTTTGGATTCGATTGGTCTCCTTTTCAGGAATGCAGGTATATGTTCTTTTTTAGGATAAGGGAGGTAACCAACGATGTGTACAAAATGTGTTTTAATGGTAGGAGTCCTTTTTCATTTTGGTCTCCTTTTCAGGAATGCAGGTATGTGTTCTTTTTTTTTAGGATAAGAGAGGTAACCAACGCTGTGTTTTAATATAAATAGCCGAACATAGAAAGAAAATTCTAACAGTTCTCAGTTATTTTCATTAAGAAGTAAAGTTTTTCTATTATTTAAAAAAATGGATTCATCAAGCTGGAGTTTCACCAACATCGTGAGTGGAGAGGTAAAAGTACTCAACAGAGGAGAGATGGACATTGGATTTGGACAATCAAATTCAATATATATTGGAATCCAATGTCCGTTCTTGTCGTATCTCCATGCTCGAGTACGTATAACACCGGATGGGAGAAGGATCTACATCCAAAGTTACCCAGGCACGCTTGGAGTATTTATTAACGGAGAAATAATACCACCGGGAGTTACACATCAGTTGCAGTTCTGCGACGAAATAGGGTTTGGAATCAATGAATCGTTATTTGATTCTCAATTTGAGAATTCAACATTTATTGTAAGACACCCCCGATATTTGGGTCATGTTCCACCATGTCTCCGAAAAGATGATTTCCCCAAACCAATTATTCCTCTGCAAATTCGTATAAATGATGATTATGATGAAAACGATACGAACATTATCATCTATCCTCCTAATACGTGGGTGAGAGTACCTGAAGAAAGAGAAAGAGAATGGTCCAGGGTACCAGGTTTTAGCAACGCTTGGGTTAGAATACCACCTTACAATAAATATCTGGAAACGGACGATTAGGATTATTTAAATAACCGAAACTTGGATCTTTATGAATATCCCATGCTGCCGCTTCATGACAGAATTATTGACTATAATCCGCTTGAACAAGTTGTTACCAGAATAGTTTGAGAATAAAATAAAAATATATACATACATAACGATAAGAAAATAATTGTAAACCTGATATAAGGAAAGAAAATATGTTTTTTAATAAAAATAAAAAAAAAAATAAAAAATTTATATATTTTTACTTAATGGGTTCTTTCTTTCCTGACATTCTCTTGCATTGTACACAATTCTAACCAGCGCAACCAACAGAGGTAAGTATTTTGGAATGCTAGTGTTTCCTAAGCATATGAACATCCTAATAATATGTTTAGCCAATGCACACATCAATTTTATATTGCATCCCAACTAAATGATGCATGCCAATTGGGACGTGCGGTGCCGTGCCAAGTTTGGTGCAGAACTTACTCAACCATCGTGTGCCGTGCCAAGTTTGGTGCCAAGTTGGTCTGGGAGTGACATAGATTTTGAATTGGATGGATTAGGAGCTACCCAACCAAATAAGCAATATGCCAACAAGAATCTAATTTTTCTAACTAGAAATACAACCGGTACCAAGCACAACCCAAAGAAATCCAACTAGAAAAGTGTATCTCACAACCAATTTTCCGCTGAAAATCCAATCCCACAACCGATGTTCCAATCAAAATACAAATGCTGATAGAAATACAACCACTGACAATTATTCCCAATTAGAATCAAACTCGAAACTTGGCATGCATCCCAATTGGGATGTGTCGTGCCGTGCCGTGCGGATGCCAAGTTTGGTGCCAAGTTGGTCCAGAAGTTACCTATTTATACTACTGCCGCAGTCGAGGCTGAATCTATTAGTTTTTTTGCACGCTGTCGACGTTTGTGGGCGCTCGAAAACTGCATGGGGCTAAACATCTTCTAGCTTCATTTCCATGTTTTCTATGATACCAACAGATCTTATTATTATTTTCTGAACGTGTCCTACTCGGGGACCTAAATCGGGAATTATTTCTTCCGCGTGAAAAACTACGGTGCTGTCTACGAAAGTTTCTCAATTCGCTGCAATAATTCACCATAGATGCCGTCACGTTGACTTGTACTATTGCTTACTTGAGGTGTACTTACTTGTTGCGTATTTAATTGCGATACCTGAAGTTTACCGGAGCAATCGTGAATTCGATCGGCTAGTCTAAACAGTTCTTCTTGGGACTGTGAACTTTCTACGGCTATGAGACAAGTTTGGAGCGAAGGTGGGAGTTTATTGAGCCAAAGTTTGTTTAACAATGAGGGGCTTACAAGATCATTGCCATTAGCTAAACTTTCCATTGCTATAAGGCTCTGTTGGCTTTTGATCACCCAGCTCCATTTTGTTGAGGAGTGCATCCAACTATCTTTCCTCACTGTCTCTATTTCGTTCTAATAATGCCTTTTTAAGAGTTTCGTATTTTTCCTGACCTGGCGGATTGAGTAAAACGTCCGCAACGGATTCCATTGCTTGGTTTCCGAGTGAAGCTACCAAGTAACTATATTTGGTATTTGAAGCAGTTATTCCTTTGAGTTGGAATTGCGTTTCGATCTGAAGGAACCAAAGGTCTGGCCTATTGCACCAGAAAGGTGGTATTTTCATTGATATCAATGACGTAAAAGCTGTTTCGGTTGCCTGGATGGAGACACTAGGAGGAGGATCATCGCTTTCTAGGCTCATTTTTATCTTTATATTTTTCTGTGTGTTAGCAATAATTAGTTTTACAGTCCAAAGGACTACCATCAAAGTATTTTCTTATTAATTTTCAATTTGCACGAAAATGACACGACCAGTTTATCCTCACAATTTTTAAGTTTTATTTTCTATCTTTAAGTTGTAATAAAGTTCATAAAAGTACTATGACTAATGTAATATAAGAAGTATACAATATAAGAATAATATAATTTAAGATATATAATATAAGAATAATATATTAAAAATAATATTGGAATAATATAATGAGTATAGTCTTAACATCTATTATTTATTATTTTATTAATAATAATAATAATATAATAATTTTTTTATTAATAATAATATAATAATAATGATAATAATAATTCAGTGGCTCTATTATTGTAGCACACACTGTGTTTATTAATAAAAATATTGTAATCAGTATTAAAGAATATTAATTTAAATTTAATAAAAAATGTTTTTTTTTTAATATTTAAAAAAGTGGCTTTAATTTTGTGGCACTCACTGTAATTTTCTTTTGATTTGATGTTGTCGTTTTCTATTTTCTTCAATTTGTCTTTTGCTGAAGTATGTGTCTGTGTATGCTGCTGCTGCGTCTGAGGAAAGAGAAACTGTTCGTTGCTCTGGCTGCTGCTGGATGTTGCTGGATGTTGAATGTTGGCCTTGGCCGTTGATATCCCAGCAAACATTTATGTGAAGGTTCAGTCAACATTCAGTGAAAACGAAGGATATATATTCGAAAAACATTCACTTCAGTGAATCAAATCTGAATATACTCAAAAAGCCTCTCACTTTTACCTCATACAGGGGTAAGGGGACTTGTGCGGAAATTTGTCAGGATAAAAAATGTTCGAAATTCTATTTACATTCGCATAATATGAATACAAGTGAGTGTGCACAAGTAATTAACGAAAGAGGTATATCTTGGTTGCGCCCATTTTTATTCACATTAAGTGAATGTTCTTTTCATCTCTTTTTTTGAGAAGCCATAACGGGATCCAGTATGAAACAAAAGTTATGCAAATAGAAAATACGTCAATTTCATTCAGTGATTTTGGAAGTTCGGACCAGTTGTTTTTTGGCAGTGAAATTAATTAAATTAAGTTGAATTAATTAATAATAAATATAAATTAAGAAAGTGCGACTGTACAACGTTGAAATTCGGGCTAGGATTAAAAGGTAAGTGACAAAAAGACTTAAGTCAAATAACAGCAAGGTTATTTTCGAAGAACATTAATATACTCCCTTATTCCTTACAGCTTTATTCATTCAACTATAAGTACGTACAATGCAAGTCAATCGTGAGTTTTATTCAATAAGATGAGGTAGATCAAACTTTTTGTGAAGATTTTATCTTTTCAAGGAAGCATGTTGTATAACCATACTGGATTTATATTAAAACTCAGTTCGATGGTATACATTCGGTTTATTAATGAATCAATTTAAATTCACTTAACTGAATGTAAAAACACTCAATTTATCTTCATTCTCATGAATCATATTTGTCCCATTTAAATGTTTCATAAATGAATCATGAATTGTTCAGTAAACTAAATATATAAGCGTCCTATTTACATTCACATAAGTGAAGAATTACTTTATCATTAATGAACCATAAAAATGATTCGAATTCGAAGTAATGCTACCCAGGAAATTTGATTCAAACCGGTTTATAAATGAATTCAAATCTGAAGGTTTATTTCACTTCTGTGAATCATTTATAAATCATTTCTGAAGGGAAATGTTTGCTGGGATGTTGTATGTCTTTTATTTGTAGTTATGTAGTTTGTGTGTATGTGGTGCGATTGAAAACTGTTTTTTTGTTTTAGGATATGGCGTTATGTTATGTACTTTTTTGGCGTTATGTACTGTGGCAATAAGTGGAGTGATTCTTTTTTGTTGCGTTGTAGAATCGTTTCTTTTCTGTAATTTTATCATTGTATATAAATTCTATAGTATTCTCATAAAGAAAAAAAGCTCGTGGCCATCTATGCGTCCAAATGTAAAACTAATTTTTGCTAAGGGATCTCCGTAAGGCGATCACAGCGAACCTATCGACCAAATGTCTACCTACAAAATCGTGTTTCATGAGAATACTATAGATTGGATATACAATGATTTTATGTTTTATTTTTCGGTGGCGTGATGAGGTTTTTTAACCGTTTTGAAATTTTGGACCTATGTAGGTGGCTTTAGTTTTGGATGGCGTGAGGGGTGTTTTTTCTTTTTAGGTGGCACTGAGTTTTAGGTGGCGTGAGGGGTGTTTTCTTTTTTTTTTCTAGAGTAGGTACAGGTGGAATAAGAAAACTTTTTTTTTTTTTTGTCGTTCGTTTCACTTTTCACTTTTAGTAGGTAGGTATTAGCATTGAGTATTTATACATAGAGGAATCATCTTTTTGAAAAGTAAGTTTCAAACTTACCTCGCATGGAGCGTTGCAATCGTCTTAGTTTTAATTTCTTAAGCAAAAATATTCTTGAGTGAACAATGGTAATAAAGCACAAAATACAAACTAAAAAAAAGAGGAAAGGAGAGAGTCCAACTTATTGTTGGACTGTGTTATGTGTGATGTGTCCTCTGTCAAATTGAGTACTTGGGTATTTTTCAAGCATTATTTTCATTTTGTTTTATAACCAGACACAAATTCCCGATGAATATGCGTTGAGCAGTGAGCAGTGAGCATGAGCAGTAGAGCCTTTGTAGATACCCAGCAAACATTTCCCTTCAGAAATGATTTATAAATGATTCACAGAAGTGAAATAAACCTTCAGATTTGAATTCATTTATAAACCGGTTTGAATCAAATTTCCTGGGTAGCATTACTTCGAATTCGAATCATTTTTATGGTTCATTAATGATAAAGTAATTCTTCACTTATGTGAATGTAAATAGGACGCTTATATATTTAGTTTACTGAACAATTCATGATTCATTTATGAAACATTTAAATGGGACAAATATGATTCATGAGAATGAAGATAAATTGAGTGTTTTTACATTCAGTTAAGTGAATTTAAATTGATTCATTAATAAACCGAATGTATACCATCGAACTGAGTTTTAATATAAATCCAGTATGGTTATACAACATGCTTCCTTGAAAAGATAAAATCTTCACAAAAAGTTTGATCTACCTCATCTTATTGAATAAAACTCACGATTGACTTGCATTGTACGTACTTATAGTTGAATGAATAAAGCTGTAAGGAATAAGGGAGTATATTAATGTTCTTCGAAAATAACCTTGCTGTTATTTGACTTAAGTCTTTTTGTCACTTACCTTTTAATCCTAGCCCGAATTTCAACGTTGTACAGTCGCACTTTCTTAATTTATATTTATTATTAATTAATTCAACTTAATTTAATTAATTTCACTGCCAAAAAACAACTGGTCCGAACTTCCAAAATCACTGAATGAAATTGACGTATTTTCTATTTGCATAACTTTTGTTTCATACTGGATCCCGTTATGGCTTCTCAAAAAAAAAGATGAAAAGAACATTCACTTAATGTGAATAAAAATGGGCGCAACCAAGATATACCTCTTTCGTTAATTACTTGTGCACACTCACTTGTATTCATATTATGCGAATGTAAATAGAATTTCGAACATTTTTTATCCTGACAAATTTCCGCACAAGTCCCCTTACCCCTGTATGAGGTAAAAGTGAGAGGCTTTTTGAGTATATTCAGATTTGATTCACTGAAGTGAATGTTTTTCGAATATATATCCTTCGTTTTCACTGAATGTTGACTGAACCTTCACATAAATGTTAGCTGGGTATATACAAAGCCAGCATGTTCTAACTTGCTAAGGGATGCGGAAGCGGATTGAGTATTTTGTTTTGTGGAGTTGATTTGTATGTTTTCATTTTGGTCTGTCTTTCTTGAGTTAAGTTCTTTACTTATTTTCTTCATTCACTCATTAAGTTTTCATTTTCATTCAGTCGGCAAATATCCTTGGAAGAGTATGGACGTACGTGGATTTTTGTAAATGTTTTTCTCTTTCAGAAAATTATGCATATGCGGAAGTGGATGGATCAAGTTGAATTTTGTCTGTATTTGTTTTGGTTGGTCTGTTTTTAGTCGAGTTGTTTTGTTGTGAGTCTCTGAGGTCTGAGTCACTACAGTACGCAAATAAATAACCTTGGAAGTGTTCAGACATACTTATGCAGTTTTGGTAGTGTTTTCAGGAAATATTTATGTAGGTACCTACCTACTTATTTACTTGAGGAATTAATTAACCCGATACATAAAATGAGTTCCATTCCATGTTCTTATTGGAACTGTTTGAATATATATAAGCCAGGGTGCTCTATATCTTTTTTTGGGTTACCTTACAGTAGTGCGAGATTGGTTTGGATAAAGCATTCTGGAAATGTATCTTTGCAAAACTCAAATGGTAAAGGTGTAGCTAAATTTTGCGAAAAACATTTTCTAGCATCACAAATTACTATTAAAGGGACCAAAAAATGTTTGCTTCCAAACTCCTTCCCCCTTCCTTTCCTTGGATCTTGTTCCTGCAATGGTCATTTCATGGACGATATTTGTAAGAAGCTTTTAGAGACATCTATCAATATTGCTAAGCCAACTTATGCCAGAAAAAAAAATATTCAATCTCAAAATGATGCAAACACTTCTTGCTTACCGGAATTAACAGATTCGTTAATAGGAAAAAATTATCCTTCATTTTCTGGTGTTAAAGAATCTGTTAATTCCTACATTTCTCCGTTTATAGATGACGACTACTTGTCTTTAGAAGGAAATCGCTCTCCTCCAGGTCCAGAGATAAAAGTTTACTGCAACAGATTGCGCAATAATTCTTTTAAAATTTTCTCTAAAGACGCCGAAATAATAGAAGAGCATTTTCCATTTTCAGAAAATGGTTCTCCCTTGATTCCATCCACCAGTTCTCCAAAAAGGGCAAACCTCACAAGTATTATTTATAGATCCCCAAAAAAACGCAAAGAAGATACCATAAATGACTTAGCTGAAAGGAAAATAAACGAACTTTTCAGTAATAAAAGCGACCCAGTCAGGACATTTATTTCTTGTCAGTTACTTATAAGCCCAACTCAAAATGGGGTAATGAAGAGAGGGATTTATTTCTGAAATTTTTTTACAAATCGCCCGTTCTGTATAAGTACTTGCTTGAAATCGGATTTACTTTACCTGCTGTATCCACCATTCAAAGATGGCCTGGAATAGTAGATAGTGTTCTTAATTTGCTTAATTCAAAATGCTCGTCTCTTTCCAAGTTGGACCAAAAGTGTATCTTACTACTAGATGAAATGGCCATTAAACCTGAATTAGAATATAGCACTTCTCGGCAGATCAGGTGTAGTTGCTTCGCATGCTTTAATCGTTATGTTACGTGGTTTAAATTCAAACTGGAAGCAAGCCATTGGTCTATATATTGGAAACATTTCTGGTTTAGATTTGAGTAAAATAATCCAACATTGCATTTCCAAAGTAACATCTTTAAGATATGAAGTATGTGCCGTAACAACAGATCAGGGAAGCAACAATCGAAATGCTTATAAGTTACTTAGGACTGTAGTTGGTAAACCTTTTTATGAGGTAGATGGTAATAAGACTTTTCTTCTGCATGATGTCCCACGCCTAATTAAAAGTATTAGAAATACATTACTAAAAGCAGATATTTTAGTTCCCGAAAGAGTATCTTGGAAAATTTTGGAAAAATTTTTGATTTCGATGGTGGCACTATCCATATATTTAACAAACTTTCAAGACAGCACCTCAAGCCAAACTCTTTCGAAAAACTTTCAGTTAAAATAGCTACTCAGGTTTTTAGTAATAGAGTAGCAATGGGAATTTTTGCAGCTATTGCAAATGATTTTTTTACAGAGGCCACTGCTAACTTCATATCTTCTGTTAATAAATTATTTGACAACTTAAACAGTGTTAGCAAATACTCATCAAATCCTGATAAAAATGCCATTGCTAACGACCAACCGGAAATTTTAAAAAATCTAAAGGATTTTTTCAAAAATATTGCTTCTTGGACTTCGGAAGGAAGAAAGAAAGTCCCATTTTGTTTTGTAGGACTTCAACAAACAATTAATGGTATACTAGATCTGTGGGATAACATTTCACTGGATTCAGAACAAAATTATTTAATTACTTCGCATTTAAATCAAGATCCGTTGGAAAATACAATTTCCATGATAAGAAATAATCGCGGTTCATATGAAAAAAATCCTTCGTCCGCCCTGGTATGTCGAAACCTGAAATGGATATGTTTTCAAAACTTGAAATCATCTTCTTTAAGTGGTTATGAATGTTCTAATTCAATTAATTTACTAGAACATTCTTCGTCTTCAACCGTTTACAAGAAATCTACAACAAAATTTGGATATCTAGAAGAAGATATTAACTTTGAAACTTTAGAAAACCAGATTTTGGAGAATGAAGAAAATGGATTAAAGGACATATTTGAAATCATTAACGAGGAAACAACCGTAAAGCACCCTGATTTGCAAAATTGCAATGATGTAGCTGGTTGGTTAGCTATGAAACTGTCGTCGAACAATAAGTGTTCTACTTGTAGTCATTATTTTAAAGAACAGGAAAGTTACGAGAAAAAAACTGCTACATTAATAAACTTAAGATCCTACAAAAATTATAGTTTAACAACACCTTCAGATAATTTTGAGAACGATTTAAACTACATAATTTCAATTTTTCGAAAATATTTTAAGTCTTTCAAGTTCAAAAGGAACATAAGTGTTTTAATGATAGATGCTATTTCTAAAAACAAAACATTATTTGAATTCTGCAGCGACCACAAGAATGGAATATTAAAATTTATTGTTAGATTTCTAATAAGAACATCGATAAAAAATTTTAATAACGCACTTAAAGATTTGCGTATTAAAACCAAAGTTCTGACAGCAAAAACACGAACTAATAAAAGAAAAAAAAACT
Organism: Dasysyrphus tricinctus; assembly: GCA_963921185.1. NCBI lineage: Eukaryota > Metazoa > Arthropoda > Insecta > Diptera > Syrphidae > Dasysyrphus > Dasysyrphus tricinctus. The sequence continues at coordinate 47,848,839 of OY992534.1, read as the reverse complement.
TAAAATTAAAAAATAAACAACTTGGAAAAAGCAAACAATATCCTGAAAAAGCATCCAGATTAAAAAAGTATTTGTAAATTTATTGAAATAAGAAATTAAAGTACCTACTTATAAATTTAACCAATTTTAACGGTTTTCTTTTTCATATAGAAACAGTTATAGTTTTTGTTTTTTAACTTCAAATTAATGAATTATGCTGTAAGATTATACTTGTGTTTTTTACAGTCTTAATTAAATTCATGCTTTTGCAAACAAGCAAATCAAATTAATTTTCTGTTTCTTATCGTTAATCAATATTATTTGATGTTTTTTTTTAAATATAATTATTAATTATTATATACTCGGAATTATAAATTATTAATTGCTTAGGAAAAGTGTCAATTTTATAAACGAAAGGATTAATTTTATTTGTAAAAGGGTGAAATTAACCTATAATGTGAACACTGCTTCAAATTATGTTATTTTTTTGACAATGTTTAGTTTTATTACTATGTACATATATATCATAAAATTAGATCAGAAATTCTTATTTTTCATTAATTCATACTGCTATTGCTATTGTTTGCAATAAATAGATAAGTCTAAATTTTCCTTTTTTTAAGTGCCTTTTTTATGGTTTTATCAAATACCTTCAATACATATTTGAATTCAAAACTAGGTATGTAACTATAGTCCATTGAAATGTTACAAAATTTTGGCCGAACCTTGCATTTTGGGTAGGACACGATTTTTTTCTTTTGATGTGTAGGGGGGTTCAGTGTGAGTATAAAACCCGATTTTCAGGGTTGAAAGCTCCCCCGATTGGCCACCATCTTGAAAAAAGGGGTGGAAAAGGGCTTCTTCGATATCTTCACAACCGTTAGATTTACGATCTTTTTTTTCATTTTTTTCGGTAGAAAATTAAATTAATGATTAGGAATTCTAATCTTGTTGGATATAGTTTACAGTGGATTTTCGTTGAAAAATTCATGTAAGTTGAACTGAACTTAATATAAATTGCGTATGACAAAGCCCTCACTATGTCACTGATGAGTTCAAGTGAGTAAGCCGAACGAAACGCCAATTTATAGGACTAAAGGCCATAAAAAGCTATTTTGAATCAATAATTCAACAAGTCCAATCCTTAATGCTAAGTCTTCTACTTGGCTGATTTATTTCAGTAGTATATAGAATTTGTATTATAAAACCTTCTTATATAGAAACTATGCCTGGCCCAGGGCAAAAAAAAACTTCCAGCTTAATGATTAGGAATTCTAATCTTGTTGGATATGGTTTACAGTGGATTTTCGTTGAAAAATTCATGTAAGTTGAACTGAACTTAATATAAATTGCGTATGACAAAGCCCTCACTATGTCACTGATGAGTTCAAGTGAGTAAGCCGAACGAAACGCCAGTTCATAGGACTAAAGGCCATAAAAAGCTATTTTGAATCAATAATTCAACAAGTCCAATCCTTAATGCTAAGTCTTCTACTTGGCTGATTTATTTCAGTAGTATATAGAAGTAGTATAAACTAGAGGGTACGGGCGCACCGGTATCACCGGTATGGGTTTTGATCTATGCTATAGGTTCTAGAGCATGCTTAGCAAACGTATTTGGGTTTTGATCTATGCTATGGGTTCTAGAGCATGCTTAGCAAACGTATTTGGGTTCTGATCTATGCTATGGGTTCTAGAGCATGCTTAGCAAACGTATTTGTTGTGTTGAAAAGTATTGTGTAGGGGTGCTGGTTGCAGGAAATTTAGATTTAGATGGTTATGAGACTGTGAGTAGCGATTTTTGATATGTATGTGAGTGCTTAAGTGCAATACATGTACCTTTGTTAGTTTTTCGTCGCTTGGAAAACGCAAAAACGTAAAATTCGCGTTAAAACGTAAAATTCACGTTCACGTTAAAACGCAAAAACGTAAAATTCGCGTTAAAACGTAAAATTCACGTTCACGTTAAAACGCAAAAACGTAAAATTCACGTTAAAACGTAAAATTCACGTTCACGTTAAAACGCAAAAACGTAAAATTCACGTTAAAACGTAAAATTCACGTTCACGTTAAAACGCAAAAACGTAAAATTCACGTTAAAACGTAAAATTCACGTTCACGTTAAAACGCAAAAAACGTAAAATTCACGTTAAAACGTAAAATTCACGTTTTCACGTTCACGTTAAAACGCAAAAACGTAAAATTCACGTTCACGTTAAAACGCAAAAACGTAAAATTCACGTTCACGTTAAAACGCAAGAACGTAAAATTCACGTTCACGTTAAAACGCAAAAACGTAAAATTCACGTTCGGAACGCACAAATATTGGGATGCATTTCCAACAGTTTGATTCTAATTGGGAATAATTATCAGTGGTTGGATTTCTAGCACCATATGTATATTTTTCATTTCAACATTAGTTGTGGGATGGATTTTCAGTGATAAATTGGTTGTGGGATATACTTTCATAGTTGGATTTTTTGAATAGCACAACATTAGCACCTGCACGGCATGCAATATAAAATTGATGTGTGCATTGGATAAACATATTCTTAATAGGATGTTCATATGCTTAAGATCAAATAAGAACTAGCATTCCAAAATACTTACCTCTGTTGGTTGTGCTGGTTAGAATCCTGGATTGAGGTAATAATTAGTGTAACAAAAGCCTAATACCTCACTATAGTAGTATAAACTAGAGGGTTCTAGGACACTGGTATCACTGGTATGGGTTCTGATCTATGCTATGGGTTCTAGAGCATGCTTAGCAAACGTATTTGGGTTCTGATCTATGCTATGGGTTCTAGAGCATGCTTAGCAAACGTATTTGGGTTTTGATCTATGCTATGGGTTCTAGAGCATGCTTAGCAAATGTATTTTGGTTCCGCTTGTGCGGAAGGTTTTGTTGATGTTGGTGGTGGCGGGGCGGCGGCGTGGCTCGTTGGGTTGATAGTGTTGTTTGGGTGAGTGTGTGAGAAATGTATGAATGAATTAGAAAATAATATTTAATTTTTGAGGGAAATGATTAGATAATGCGGGGTATACACTGTTCAAATGCATGTCATGCATTGTGAGTGTATAGTAAAATGCTTGAAGAAAAATCAAAACCATGGCTATGAATTCATGTTGTATCATGTTATACTTACTCGTATATGTATGTTGTGTTGAAAAGTATTGTGTAGGGGTGCTGGTTGCAGGAAAAACGTAAAATTCACGTTCACGTTAAAACGCAAAAAACGTAAAATTCACGTTCACGTTAAAACGCAAAAACGTAAAATTCACGTTAAAACGTAAAATTCACGTTCACGTTAAAACGTAAAAAACGTAAAATTCACGTTCACGTTAAAACGCAAAAACGTAAAATTCGCGTTAAAACGTAAAATTCGCGTTAAAACGTAAAATTCACGTTCACGTTAAAACGCAAAAACGTAAAATTCACGTTCACGTTAAAACGCAAAAACGTAAAATTCACGTTCACGTTAAAACGCAAAAACGTAAAATTCACGTTAAAACGTAAAATTCACGTTCACGTTAAAACGCAAAAACGTAAAATTCACGTTAAAACGTAAAATTCACGTTCACGTTAAAACGCAAAAACGTAAAATTCACGTTAAAACGTAAAATTCACGTTTTCACGTTCACGTTAAAACGCAAAAACGTAAAATTCACGTTAAAACGTAAAATTCACGTTCACGTTAAAACGCAAAAACGTAAAATTCATGTTCGGAACGCACAAATATTGGGATGCATTTCCAACAGTTTGATTCTAATTGGGAATAATTATCAGTGGTTGGATTTCTAGCACCATATGTATTTTTTTCATTTCAACATTAGTTGTGGGATGGATTTTCAGTGATAAATTGGTTGTGAGATATACTTTCATAGTTGGATTTTTTGAATAGCACAACATTAGCACCTGCACGGCATGCAATATAAAATTGATGTGTGCATTGGATAAACATATTCTTAATAGGATGTTCATATGCTTAAGATCAAATAAGAACTAGCATTCCAAATTACTTACCTCTGTTGGTTGTGCTGGTTAGAATCCTGGATTGAGGTAATAATTAGTGTAACAAAAGCCTAATACCTCACTATCATCATATCATTCATTTGTCTAATAGAGCTATACCTCTTTTATCTATTGCTTTGCTAGCATCATGTCAATCATATTACTAAACCCTGTCCCTTATCATTAAAATCCTGAAAAATGGTCCAAGGGTTATTTTTATTGCGGAATACAAATGTATGTCAATAAGGTCAACACATTATTTTATCTATAGGGATGGATGCCGACAATTAAAATATGCATTCATGATGATCGCAATACATAAATTTATCCAACTGCTTCCTTATTTACACCGATGATATCCCAAGTGTCAACAATACAAATTTATGATAAGGTTAACCACATGAATGAATGCGGTGAAAAACTCTATTGTTCTACTATTAGCAATCAATATGATATAAGCATGCATTATTACCCCCATACTTCTTTTCATTAGTTACTTTTCACCCCAAAGAAACCTTTTGCAATGTGTAATACGACATTTAGGATCATATCCTGTATATGACTACTTTCCTACCCTTAATAGCAAATGAAAAAACATACAAATGTTATGATATTCCTATATTATTTTGAAATGGTGATGTAAATTAAATGGAATGAGCAAATCTTGAATAATAACACATGTTTTTTTTTTTAATAATATTGTATTTTATTTATATATTTTCTGGTTTTATTTTTAGGTTTACATTAAAAAATAAAAAAAAAAAAAAAAAAAATAATAATAATAATCCTTAGAAAATTCTGTTAACAACTTGGTCAAATGGATTGTATTCAATAATCCGATCATGAAGCATGAGGCAATAAGCTGAAGTATTTGCAGGAATGTTTTTTGATGTTCTCATCTCCAAGCGTATATCGATAGGTCCTGTTTTCAAAGTCTCATTTTGATGTCTGCAGTCTATAACAAAAATTGGAGCACGGGATTTAAATAGATCCCAAGAAAGCAAAGGTTCAGTGTTGGTTTTATTGTAGTAAGTTCTTTGAAAATCCGTATACATTTTGTAGAACAAGTTATATCTATTTCTTTCGAAAGAAATATTAAGATCTTCATTAGGATATACATCAGAGTTTAAATACACTTTTAAGTCTGTTAAATCACAATGATCAAACGTTGTAGGATAAGCAGATATTTTTTTATTTTTTGCAGTTTGTAGTGCAAATACAATGTATCGAGGTTTTTCTATTTGCGTTGTTGTTTTAACGTTCCAGATGTGATGGTCAGAGCTTGATAACATGGGATACTCATAGAGACCCCAGTTTCGGAAAGCAATTTTCATAAAACTATTAGCATTTATAGATTTATATAGATTTAATTTCATCGAATCTGATAAAGTCACGTGTGGTACTCTCCACTGTACCTTATGTAGTTTTACTTGTACATTTTCATCAGTTGGGGGGGATTATAGCGTTTTCATCCATCCTAGAACGAGTGAGAATTAGATCATGACGAGCATTGGGAATAATTTTTTTATAATATTCGGCAAATCCCAAAAGCTTATTCAATGGAATGCAGTAGTTAAGATTAAATGGTTTCAAATAAATAACTGAATCAGGAGACCATGAACTATTTAAAAGCATATCACTCTCATTTTTTGTCAACGATAAATAGTTTTTGATTGTTGTTGTAATCCCCACATTTCGATTGTAATCAATTTCCTTTCCATTCAGCTCATAACGTATTTCGTCGAAGAGAAAAGCCATTGCATTGTTTACAAGTCTTGTGCTGACTATTTCTTTTCCATCTGTCTTCGATAGTGACCCTTCAACATATAGAAAACTTTCCGAAGGAAGAACATTAAGATTTTGGTGTTGTATCTTTGTATATAAAATCTATAGTACTATCATGGGTGACGAACGACTGGCACGAACCAAGTGACGGCTTATGAAATTACTGGTGCTGAGCCTAACTAAGTGTTTACAGCTGAATTGTAAACTTAAGAATATGGCAAATGAAGAATAAAGTGTAATAATAAATAATGAGAGAGCTGTATACCTTTTTTATAAGAGTTGGAGGGAGGCAAGAAATCAAGCAATTTTGTTTTTTTCAAAGGTATTGGTTTTGTCAATGAATAATAGGCTGAGAGTTGGGTGCGTATGCGTATTTGGCTCTGATGTGAGCTGAAATGAAAGTATGATTGTTTTTCTTTCTATCGTTGGGAAAGAAAAAATTTGTATTTGGAAACAAACAACTAAATATATGCTTGCAAGTTATATTGTAAGATTGTATTTGTAACCATGGTTACTTTAAATCTTTTTATTTGTTTATTTTACTTTTGTGTTTTCTTTCGTGTTTTGTTTTTATCAGATTTCATTTCAGTCGTAAAAATGCTTTGGTGGGGGAAGGTTGCTGCTGTTAGGTGTAATTTTCGTTGTCATTTAGTGTTTATATTTTTGGGTTGTTTTGTTTACTTTCGTTTTTTGTTATTTCTGTTGGTTGTTGTTAGAATATGGTAAGCAAGTAGGTGGTTGTGATTGACGGCTACTGTTGCTCATGCTCGGCTGCTGCTGCTGCCGCTCAGCATACGATCGGAATATTTTTGTGCTGGGGTGGGTACAAAAACGAGTTTTTGTTTGGGGTGGTTGGTTGCAGGGTTGTCAGATTGGGCTATTTATCATAAATTGGGCTATCTTTTTCCTTAATTTGCGACAAGAATATGAAAAAAGTAGCCCAACTTCATATTATTTCTATAAATTTTAAGAAAATTCGTTACATAAGTTCAACGATATATTTTAGTTCGTCCAGATTTTAAGGATTTGTCCCTGGAAATTATTCCAAAGAACAAAAAAAAAAAGTGGAATGTATAAGTAATCCTATATTTTTAAGATGAGATTGGGCTCGTTTCTGGGCTAGATTTTGGGTAGCGATTTGGGCTACAAGAATTCTGAAATTGGGCTACACAAGTGCTTCTTGAGCTGGAAACCCTGGTTGGTTGGTTTAGGTCTGTTTTCGTTTGGATATTCTTAGCATTGCTTTTGCAGCACTTTTCCTGTTTGACAAAGTTGGAATGAAAAAGGAGTGCAAAATAACAGCCCTGAACAATCAGTGAAATTTTAAACATCTATCGATAATTAAACAATACCTATAAGGGGAGATTACGATAACTCGGGCGACAAAGTTTATTGACAGATTTGTATAGAACAGTTACTTACAAGCATTTTTTACTATGAAAGAGGGGGGCCTATCTCACCCCATTTGGACGGGAGGTGCAGTTTTCTAAAAAAACACTTAAGATGAAAAAAAAAATATTTAGAAATAATGGTAATACTTACAATTAAGAATTACACATTTTTTAAAGCTAAAAGTCTGTTCTATTATCTTGATTTTAAATCAAGTGATTTCCATGAAAACTAATTTGAAACTAAAAATTTCAGAACAAAAAATGACAAAAAACAAGCTTATACTGTCTTTATTCCAAATTTTGAGACTAAATACTAGTAGAGTAAGATCCCAGGGCCGCCAGACATACGTCATTTTATCATAGCTGAATTTTTTTCTGTGAATGAACCCTATGGTAGGTATTAACGAATGGATACTACGGACCTTGAACCCGGGTGCGTTTCGGAGGTATTGAGTGCTAAAAGTGCATAAAATGATGCAAAATTACGTTATTTTATCAGAACTGATTTTTTTATATGTTTCAAAGAAAGTTATGATAAGCTTATTTTGACACTTGCCAGACACCTGCGTGGGGACCCAATGCCAGCCAGACACGTTTAAAGGTGTCAAAAAAGTCGTCAAATTTACGTTATAGTATCAGAGCTGAATTGTATATATGTTCTTTGGTCAACTGTTTCAAGATATTTCCCAAGCTGCTAGACACCTACATGGGGACCCAATGCCTGCCAGACACCTTTTAAGGTGTCAAAAAATCATTAGATCGCGTTATAGTATCAAAGCTAATTTTTAATTTTTTTTCTATGGACAACTGTTTTAAGATATTTCCCTGCCAAACGCCTGCAATAGTGGAACCTAATATCAGCTAGACAGATACAGATTTAAAAGTATCCAAGATATTCCCCAAGCTACCAGACACCTACACCTAAAAGTTTTCAAATAATCGTGTTTCATACGGTTCAGTATCAAAGCTATTTTGATCTAACGAATAAAAATATGTTCCTTCGGTTCGGAGTATCAATTCGTTAATACCTACCATAGGGTTCATTCACAGAAAAAAATTCAGCTATGATAAAATGACGTATGTCTGGCGGCCCTGGGATCTTGGTCTATAGATTTTGTTTACTATTTTTTTGCTTTAATTAGTTTTTAATCGAATACTGAAGACTAGATGGTTATAGATATTTTTAGGGACTCTGGACTCTTGGTTCTATTGACTAATGAAACATTTATTCAAAGTTCCACTGACATCCCATTATTTTAAAAGGGTTTTCGGTAATTTCGGATTTTGAGGGACTTTGGATATGCCATAAGGGGTGCAATTCTGCGTCGATACCAATTTTTATATTTCATGAATTAATTACTTCAAGGCTCCCCATACGATTTGAGTTCTTTTTTCTGGTCTAAAAAAGTTTTTTTTTTAAGAAAAAGCTAAAAACATATTATTCAACAATGTTCTTGTCTCTTATATCTCGAAAGCAAACCAATCTTTGGTGTTCACTTGATTGCATATTGAACACCAGAAAAATTAAAATTAATACAAAAAATTACATTGGGCCTCTAGCTTTTGAGGGCACCAATGGTAAACTACCAGTGTGGGTCGAACCCAGCCTCTTTTTAACTTGCGATATGGATACTATAGAGGTTTTGGATTCGTGCAAACGAAAATTTTGAGACAAAAATCAAACATGACATTACGATGATAGAGAACACGACAAAATGGTGGCACAATTCTGTCTGCCTGTCTGTCTGTCTGTCTGTCTGTCTATCTGTCTGTCTGTATGTCTGTCTCTCTGTCTGTCTTTTTGTATCTGGATCTACAGCCTAAACAAATGATGCGATTTGCTTCAAATTTTGAACTTAAGGTTTTCTTGTTACTCTCCAGAGGGGAAATTAAAATTTTTGTTGGCTCTAAAAATAAAGGTAATTGCCATACAACCTTTGAGGAAAAGCTTTTTGAATAAAAAAAAAATTTTATAGATTTTTAAAAAAATATTAAATTTATTTTTTGAAAATTCAATATTTCAAAAACGGGTTGATGAATTTCTTGTCATTTTGATAACGATTACGCATTTTTTAGGAACAACACAATTTGTTCCTTTAACTGGTTTGTAAGACTTTGAAAATTTGGTGTGGAAAAACGGTTCCATGAATCTATTTGAATATTTACAGGAATATTGATGATTTAAAAGTCTAAAATTATGCATACCAACGCAAGCCATGCAATCAATATTTGCAAGGAAACAAAAGATTTACGAAAAGACCATAAAAAGTCGTTGTTTAGTACTTTTTTAAACTAACGGTGAAGGGTCAAAAAAAATATTAAAATGGTAATAGGACCTATATCTTTCTAGAATATTTGTCTCAAAAAAGTGTTGAATTTCAAAACCAGAAAACCAAATTTGTATTTAAATTTTTCTAATAAATAGCTCCAATGATTTCAAGTTTTTTGTTGGTATAAAATTAATATTTTCGTATTTATGTACATAAATGACATTCGTTTTTCTTAAATCAATTTCATGCTTTCGAACATTGTTCTTTTATGTATTTCATCTAGTTTTTATGCACACAATTTCAAAAATTCTAAGCCTCTTGAAATGTTGATAGCTAGGAAGATATGTAGGTATGTAGGTGCATTAGGGTGGTCGTAAGAAAAAGATCAGGTTGTATTGGCCTAAACCGATTCTAAAAGAAAAAAAAATATTCCCTAATTTTTTCAGATTTGTATTATCATCCCTTTAGTCGCTGTAGGGGTTAATTTAATGGCATATTTTTTGTGCATACAGCATACTAGGTGATTCGCGTAAAATCTGCCAAGGGCATGTACTTAGGTTAAAAGTAAACAAGAAAAAAAGTTTATTTAACCGGCTTGGACAGGCGACAATTTTATAAAAAAAAATACTTAAAATGGAAAAACATACATAATGTACATATATTAAAAAACAACTTTTTCACAATTTTAAGTTTGAAAACAATTTTTGTCGAAGCTGTTTACGAAAAGAACTTTATTTAAAAATAAACCATGAGAATGGACTTCTGGTTTTCCATAAAGCTACAAAACAATACTGTAAGTAATAGGTATAGTTTTTCCATTCTAAGTACCTAGGTACCTAACTATTTTTTTTTATAAGACTGCCCCTTCTGTCCAAGCGGGGGGAAATAAAACCCTCTCCCGTAGGATTTTTTTTCTTGTCTTCTTTTAACCAATAGTGAGTGTCATAAGTGATTAAACACAAATTATTTCTGGAGTTACATGAAATTTAAACAAACAAATACATTAATAAAAATTGCATCCCAATAGTTAAAAAAAAAGTTTTATTCAATGGCAATAGATCAAAACAAAACTTTTCATAATAAAACTACCTAATGCATTTTTTTTTAACAAAAACTTAATATACTCTTTATTTTACGCGATGATGGTTTAAATTCCATGAATCGTTATCGTAAGACTGTTATCATAATGTTATAATAAAATTTGGAAAAACTGATAAAACTCCTACTACCTACATAAGGTAAATACAAAAAATTGGAATATCGCAACATGTCCTTAAATAATTCCTTCATAGATGTGGTGAAAAGTTGCAACATTGCTACAAAGATTAAAAATTTCAAGTCAAATACCCAAGATTTGAAAAACAAAATTAAAATAATAAACGAAAATACAATCTACATGCCTACCTACATTATGTATGTACGTATAAATCTATAAACAAACATATATAACTTATACCTCAAGCTCACATACAAACACAATCGAAAGCGATTTGTTTTATTTTATTTCCTTTCATTTATTCTTGTCGTTAGTATGTGTATGGCACAAGCAACTGATGCAACTGATGACGGTGGCAGCTGGCTTGTGCGGGAGGTTTTGATTTTGGTGGCGGCGTGGCGGCGCGGCGCGGCTCGTTGGGTTGATAGTGTTGTTTGGATGAGTGAGTGAGAAATGTATGAATGAATTATTAGAAAATAATATTTAATGTTTGAGGGAAATGATACACTGACCCAACGAGCCGCGCCGCCACGCCGCCGCCACCAACATCAAAACCTCCCGCACAAGCCAGCTGCCACCGTAACACAATTAGTAATATGCTTTCTGTGGACAGCTTTGCGTATCTTATCGGTAAAAAGACCTTAAAGAAAAAAAAAAATAATTTTCAAGTATTTTTCAGGATTTTTTACTCTCATTGGGGTATATCATAAAATATTGAAAATCAAAAACAAAATATAACAATATGTTGAACATTTTCCAAGAGTCCGAAATCTATGAAAGCGTTTCTTAATATGAATATCATACTTACTCACCATATCAAAACAATTTTGAAAAAAATGACATCGTTCAGATTTGCATACAATACCAAAATCTTAATGTTCTTCCTTCGGAAAGTTTTCTATATGTTGAAGGGTCACTATCGAAGACAGATGGAAAAGAAATAGTCAGCACAAGACTTGTAAACAATGCAATGGCTTTTCTCTTCGACGAAATACGTTATGAGCTGAATGGAAAGGAAATTGATTACAATCGAAATGTGGGGATTACAACAACAATCAAAAACTATTTATCGTTGACAAAAAATGAGTGATATGCTTTTACATGCTTCATGGTCTCCTGATTCAGTTATTTATTTGAAACCATTTAATCTTAACTACTGCATTCCATTGAATAAGCTTTTGGGATTTGCCGAAGATTATAAAAAAATTATTCCCAATGCTCGTCATGATCTAATTCTCACTCGTTCTAGGATGGATGAAAACGCTATAATCCCCCCCAACTGATGAAAATGTACAAGTAAAACTACATAAGGTACAGTGGAGAGTACCACACGTGACTTTATCAGATTCGATGAAATTAAATCTATATAAATCTATAAATGCTAATAGTTTTATGAAAATTGCTTTCCGAAACTGGGGTCTCTATGAGTATCCCATGTTATCAAGCTCTGACCATCACATCTGGAACGTTAAAACAACAACGCAAATAGAAAAACCTCGATACATTGTATTTGCACTACAAACTGCAAAAAATAAAAAAATATCTGCTTATCCTACAACGTTTGATCATTGTGATTTAACAGACTTAAAAGTGTATTTAAACTCTGATGTATATCCTAATGAAGATCTTAATATTTCTTTCGAAAGAAATAGATATAACTTGTTCTACAAAATGTATACGGATTTTCAAAGAACTTACTACAATAAAACCAACACTGAACCTTTGCTTTCTTGGGATCTATTTAAATCCCGTGCTCCAATTTTTGTTATAGACTGCAGACATCAAAATGAGACTTTGAAAACAGGACCTATCGATATACGCTTGGAGATGAGAACATCAAAAAACATTCCTGCAAATACTTCAGCTTATTGCCTCATGCTTCATGATCGGATTATTGAATACAATCCATTTGACCAAGTTGTTAACAGAATTTTCTAAGGATTATTATTATTATTATTTTTTTTTTTTTTTTATTTTTTAATGTAAACCTAAAAATAAAACCAGAAAATATATAAATAAAATACAATATTATTAAAAAAAAAAACATGTGTTATTATTCAAGATTTGCTCATTCCATTTAATTTACATCACCATTTCAAAATAATATAGGAATATCATAACATTTGTATGTTTTTTCATTTGCTATTAAGGGTAGGAAAGTAGTCATATACAGGATATGATCCTAAATGTCGTATTACACATTGCAAAAGGTTTCTTTGGGGTGAAAAGTAACTAATGAAAAGAAGTATGGGGGTAATAATGCATGCTTATATCATATTGATTGCTAATAGTAGAACAATAGAGTTTTTCACCGCATTCATTCATGTGGTTAACCTTATCAAAAATTTGTATTGTTGACACTTGGGATATCATCGGTGTAAATAAGGAAGCAGTTGGATAAATTTATGTATTGCGATCATCATGAATGCATATTTTAATTGTCGGCATCCATCCCTATAGATAAAATAATGTGTTGACCTTATTGACATACATTTGTATTCCGCAATAAAAATAACCCTTGGACCATTTTTCAGGATTTTAATGATAAGGGATTGACATGATGCTAGCAAAGCAATAGATAAAAGAGGTATAGCTCTATTAGACAAATGAATGATATGATGATAGTGAGGTATTAGGCTTTTGTTACACTAATTATTACCTCAATCCAGGATTCTAACCAGCACAACCAACAGAGGTAAGTAATTTGGAATGCTAGTTCTTATTTGATCTTAAGCATATGAACATCCTATTAAGAATATGTTTATCCAATGCACACATCAATTTCATATTGCATGCCGTGCAGGTGCTAATGTTGTGCTATTCAAAAAATCCAACTATGAAAGTATATCTCACAACCAATTTATCACTGAAAATCCATCCCACAACTAATGTTGAAATGAAAAAAATACATATGGTGCTAGAAATCCAACCACTGATAATTATTCCCAATTAGAATCAAACTGTTGGAAATGCATCCCAATATTTGTGCGTTCCGAACATGAATTTTACGTTTTTGCGTTTTAACGTGAACGTGAATTTTACGTTTTAACGTGAATTTTACGTTTTTGCGTTTTAACGTGAACGTGAAAACGTGAATTTTACGTTTTAACGTGAATTTTACGTTTTTGCGTTTTAACGTGAACGTGAATTTTACGTTTTAACGTGAATTTTACGTTTTTGCGTTTTAACGTGAACGTGAATTTTACGTTTTAACGTGAATTTTACGTTTTTGCGTTTTAACGTGAACGTGAATTTTACGTTTTTGCGTTTTAACGTGAACGTGAATTTTACGTTTTTACGTTTTAACGTGAACGTGAATTTTACGTTTTAACGCGAATTTTACGTTTTTGCGTTTTAACGTGAACGTGAATTTTACGTTTTTTACGTTTTAACGTGAACGTGAATTTTACGTTTTAACGTGAATTTTACGTTTTTGCGTTTTAACGTGAACGTGAATTTTACGTTTTTTGCGTTTTAACGTGAACGTGAATTTTACGTTTTTCCTGCAACCAGCACCCCTACACAATACTTTTCAACACAACATACATATACGAGTAAGTATAACATGATACAACATGAATTCATAGCCATGGTTTTGATTTTTCTTCAAGCATTTTACTATACACTCACAATGCATGACATGCATTTGAACAGTGTATACCCCGCATTATCTAATCATTTCCCTCAAAAATTAAATATTATTTTCTAATTCATTCATACATTTCTCACACACTCACCCAAACAACACTATCAACCCAACGAGCCACGCCGCCGCCCCGCCACCACCAACATCAACAAAACCTTCCGCACAAGCGGAACCAAAATACGTTTGCTAAGCATGCTCTAGAACCCATAGCATAGATCAAAACCCAAATACGTTTGCTAAGCATGCTCTAGAACCCATAGCATAGATCAGAACCCAAATACGTTTGCTAAGCATGCTCTAGAACCCATAGCATAGATCAGAACCCATACCAGTGATACCAGTGTCCTAGAACCCTCTAGTTTATACTACTGACGTGACACACGAGACGAGACACGGCTGCAAATTTTCTTTATTTATTTACATTTTGACAGATAATGACAATGCCTCTCATTTTCTCTCTTTTTTCTCAGTAATTTACTTTGTTTACCTCTTTTTTACCTTTTTACGGGTTTTTTACGTTTTTTACACTTATTTACTCGTTTTTTACCTACTTAAACGTAAAAAAGGTAAACAATAGTTTTTTACATGGTTTTGAACATCACTGCTTAGAAGGGTACAACAACATCTAACTGATGAGCCCAATTGTTGTACCTGTGCGAAACGCTTTTGGACTAAAGGTCGCAAAACTTTTAAATTTGAATTTCAATTCAAGAGTCCACAAAAACAAAAACAAAAATAATTAATTTTCAATTATTTATGTTTTTATTCTTATACCAGCCAGACCACGGGCTTTACCATCATATTTTTCTAGTTGTCTGAATTTAACCAAATTCCACTAGAACATAATATAATTTACAGTGCTTTTGTGCTGTTTATTTTATACGTGTCGGTAACCATCGACTAAGGCGCCAGTTATAGCTATCATTGAAACTCATCATTGAAAATATTAATGATTGAATTTGAGACGTTTGGGAAATGAAATCGTTTATTATTTTGATGGAAAAATAAACCTTAAGACTTAATTAATATTTCTAACCAAAAAAATTGTTCAAATAGGCCCAACTTTCCACATAAAAAGATTTTTCTTATTTCAATGATTGAACTACCTTACCAATGATCCTTGAAAAATTAAAAGTCAATTTTTGAGGAAAGTTGGGCCTATTAGAAATTTTTTGTTGACTATAAATATTAATTAAGTCTTGAGCTTTGATCGTCCATCAAAATAATAAATGATTTTGCCTCCCAAACGTCTCAAAACCAATCATTAAAATTTTCAATGATGAGTTTCAATGATAGCTATAACTGGCACCTAAAAAATAATGCGTCTTAGAAGGGTACAACAACTTCTAACTGATGAGCCCAATTGTTGTACCTGGGCGAAAAGCATTTGGACTAAAGGTCGCAAAACTTTTAAATTTGAATTTCAATTCAAGAGTCCACAAAAACAAAAACATAAATAATTAATTTTCAATTATTTATGTTTTTATTCTTATTCTTATACCAGCCAGACCACGGGCTTTACCATCATATTTTTCTAGTTGTCTGAATTTAACCAAATTCCACTAGAACATTATATAATTTACAGTGCTTTTGTGCTGTTTATTTTATACGTGTCGGTAACCATCGACTAAAAAATAATGCGTCTTAGAAGGGTACAACAACATCTAACTGATGAGCCCAATTGTTGTACCTGGGCGAAACGCATTTGGACTAAAGGTCGCAAAACTTTTAAATTTGAATTTCAATTCAAGAGTCCACAAAAACAAAAACAAAAATAATTAATTTTCAATTATTTATGTTTTTATTCTTATTCATAAATATATACTTCAGATTTGCATACCAAAATTTTTTCTTAAAAATGTTTTGAGAATTTTATATATAAAAAAATAATTTAAAAAAAAACCGCTCCAACGATTTTAAAAACTTTTTCCCATACAATCATATTCCATCATGAATTAAGATGGCATACTTTTTTTCACCTCAAGCTGTGGAAAGAGTTGTTTTAGCTAATTTAAATGTCGTATTTCATGCTTCTCTACAATTTTCTCTCAAAATTTCCATGTTTGTATATACAATTTTCTTAAACTCGCAGTGTCTTGAACATAAGAGCAAGTACGTGCGACCCAGTCGTGCATTTTATTTTTCTGAGAAGTCATAAGGCCTGCTATCACTAGTTGCAGTATTATCCCCTCATTACGGTACACCCTGTATAAAACAAAATTAAAAAAACATGGGAGTTTTTGGTTCTAACATTTTTTTTATACTACATATATTCTATACTATTCTATTCTATACTCTTACAGCCTTATTCATAAACGCATCATAGCTTGGGCATAGTGCTATGTACTCGTTATAATGCGTCTGAACGCAAAAACCTTATTCATAAAACTTATGCAACGTTACATAGACTCATTATAAGCTAAACGCGTTTGGAGGTTGAATAGTGGCAACATAAGGATATTTTAGTATAAAAATGTCACTAACACACACAAAAGTGAAATAGTAAGATATATGCCCACATACATATCTATACCTATTCTTCCCAATAAAAACTGTGAGCGAATAATGAAATAAAACAACAAAACAGATTATTTTCTCAAAAAATTAAATTTTCTTTTATTTATGCACATAAATGCGTATCTTATATAAACAGTAACACAACGAAAACTGAATTACAATACAAAAACCAAAATAAAGAAACTAAAAACAATCCAACCGGTGGCAGAGCAGCAGGAAAAATGGGGGTTGTTTTTTTTTTATAAAATTTCACTGGAATATCAAATTATTGCTATGAGTTTTTATCGAAACTTTTATTTTTTTTTGCTAAAAATGAGTAGCGACACAAGAACTTCAAAATTATAATTATAAATATAGAAAATGAAAAGACCGAACTGGAAGCATTTTGATTTTATTGATTTTTCACAAGCAGCTGATGTTTGTTTATGTGATGTGGAAGTAAAACGTAATAGATTTCCTCTTTTTGGTACTTTATTTGACACAAGCGTTGCATAACTAAAATGGATGGGGAAATTTTTTATGAATAAGGATTTATGTAACGTTACATAGTGGCTACATAAATCCTTATGCAGTGCATAACTATTCATCTGTTTAGCGCATTCTAATGAATAAGGCTGTTATTAATTTTTAATCAAACACTAAAAATTATATGCTTAAATTAATGTTTTGTAGCTTTTGAGAAAATCTAGATTATAATACATGCATAGTTACTTTACAACTTCCAAAGTGGAAATTGGGTGTTTGGAGGAATTTAAACAACAAACTGAAGTCCGTTATTTTGAATTCTCTCAAAAAACTATAAAAAATTTAGGTATACAATTTCAATTGTTTGTTTAAAAATTAATAAGAGTATCGAATAATACAAACAAAAATTGTACCAAATAAAAATTAGTTTGGAATAAAATCTCTTATGTTCCAAAATGATTAAAATACTCGTATAGAAAACAATTATGTAGTTTAATAAATCCCTAATCCCTAATTGTTCAAATTTTTTGGGTTGAAAATAATTTTTCCAAAAACTATTACATTGTAGGTATTTTGTTGACGGTTGTTTTTTAATATCTTTCTGTTTTAAACCAAGTTTTAGTATTTAGTATTTAGTATTTTATTCTTTATTAGTCTAAAAAACTCTTTTGAACAATTAATTACTTAAATGTTACATATTTTTACAATACGCTACGCAATTTGTTTTTGAATATATTTATATTAGTTCCTGTTTTAATATGTACATCTAGATTATTGAACATTTGTGTTCCTTTATACAAAATATTATTTTGAGAACTAGTTCTTCTATATAAAGGTAATCTGAAATCACCTACATTTCTTAAATTGTAATAGTTACCAACATATTGCAAGTTTCTTTGAAGGTACATGGGATATAATCCATTTTTAAGTTTAAATATAAAAATTAATAAATTAAATTTCAGTCTTTGTTTAACATTCATCCATTTCAACTCATTTATCATGTCAATGATATGGGTTCTCCTACCATATTCTAAAACACACCTCATAGCTCTGTTTTGCAATATTTGAAGGTTATCAATTTTTCCAACGTTTAATAAACTCAAGATTGATGAACAATAATCTATATGTGGTAGTATAATAGAGTTGTAAATACTAATTGCACATCTTTTAGATATTTTTTTTCTTATTCTATATAAAAAATTAATTTTCTTCGAGATCTTCGCACTTATATAATCTGCGTGATCATTAAAGCTTAGTTTATGGTCAATTAAAACACCTAGATATTTAATTTTTTTAACACATTCAATATGACAATTATTGTCTATTTTTATATTAATATTGTTAATTCTATTTCCGATGCTCATACTTTTAGTTTTTAACACATTTAATTTTAGTTTATTTTTACACAACCATTCAAATAATGAATTAGTATCAGCATTTAGATTATCTTCACATTCTTTCAAATCTTTCCCAATAATGTATAAAAGTGTATCATCTGCAAATAATGAAACTTTCGAAAACTTTAAACAGTCCTTAATATCATTCACATATAATAGGAAGAGGATAACTCCAAGTATGGTTCCTTGAGGAACTCCCAATTCAACATTTTTCGATGAGGAATAATCTTCACCCAACTTTACTTTTTGCGTCCTTGAAGACAGAAAAGATTCAAACCATTTCAGTTCAATCTGCCGAATTCCATATTAGAAAATTAATAAATGGGCCAGCCTCAAAGTCAAATTTTTTCTTGTCTGAATCCAACCTACAAGATCTAAGCTTTTTGTCACACCTTGTGCAAATTATTTTGTATAAAAGAACCGACCATTTAATGAAACGAGATAGTGATTGAGTTAAAGAAAGTTTTATTTTAGAGATTTATTTTGTTTTTCAAAATTCTGTCTTTTTACTAAATCTGAATGAAAATTTCATTTAATTGTAATTATTAAATGTCAACACTTGATAATATTATTTAATTAAAAATTGATTAATTGATTCAATTAAAATTAAATACACCAATAAAAAAAAATAAAGGAACAAGATTTTTCCAATTTTTGCTAGGGTTTTTTGAAGAGCTGTATCTTTTTGATGAATGAGTTGAAATAAAAAACATTATTAGTCCGGTCAATTTGTGCTCAAAAAGGCTCCTAGCGAGCAAATTGTGGGGTAGTTTTGAGTTTTGCTCCTCTTTTATATTTTCAGGGGTGCTAAATACGAATCTGAGGCTTGCGACCAAAATTTCATGACGCAACATGTAAAAAAAATGCAAAAAATGATGCAAAAATGCATGTTTTTGGAAGTTTTTCACTAATGGCTCGAAAACTACCAGTTATTGGAAAATCACATCAAAGTACCATTGAAAGTTTTCACAATTTCCAATAAACTGCTTTAGGTTTTTTTCTGCGACAGTCCATTTGACTGAAGCGCTAGTTGAAAATTGACGTATTTTTATTGTTTTCAAAAATCCACTCGAAAGCACTAAGTAAATACTTTTTGTGAAAAATTTTAATTAAAATACTTTTCTGATGGTCTTCGGTGCGTTGAGTTTAAATCTGCCCCTGAAATCGCTCTACCATGTCACGTTTTTGAGATATTTGAATCTAAAGATATACAAAAATGCGTTTCTTATGCAAATTTGGGGTTATATTCTTTCTCGAAAAAAATTTTTTCCAAAAAACTTGTGTGGTCATTCTGATGTATGAACATTTTACTTAAAAATTCTTTTTGAATTTTTCAAATACCACCATTCATCTTCGAAAAATCGTTAGCCTTCGTCTTAAAGTACGTATTTCGAACAATCAAGTTAATTTGTGCTCAAAGGGCCCATAGCGAGCAAATTAAGGCGCAGTTTTGATTTTCTCAGCTATTCTGTTACTCGCTGATTGTTTTCAACACGATCCTTAAGCGTGGTACACATTATCAAACCTGAGTGTCACGCGTGTTGGATATCAAACCTGCGTGAAAAATTTCGCGTACACACTTATCAGTTATGTTGGGCGTCAGGCAAAGAAATTCCACTACTCTCCGAAAGTTGTTTCTTTTTATTTCGAGGCTATTTCCGTCACGAATCGTGTTAATTCTTTTTTTACATGACACACACGAGCTTTTTCTTATTTTGTTAGCACTTTTTCCGCTAATTTGCTTTAAAAATTCGTGTTTTGTTCCGTGAATGACGGCTCATGAATGAAATTGTGTACACATCATCGAGCAACCTCCCAATATACCGAGGGTTGTCATGCAGTATCAACAAATTTTGTGAGCAGGCAGTTCTGAGTGTCAAACCATCATTCAGCGTGTACACATTGTCAGTTCGGTTTGATATCCAACACGAGTGTCACTCAGGTGTGATAATGTGTACCACGCTTTATATTGAAAAGCATGAGCAAGTAACGTGTTGAAAACCATCAACAAGTAACAGAATAGCTGAAAAATCGCGTGATTTCTTTCAGGCACCCCCAGTAGAAAAAGTCCAAAGGATATAGGTCTGGCGAACGTGTGGCCAAAAAATTGGGCCCAGACGGCCTATCCACCTGTTGGGATACGTTCGATTCAAGTACCTCCTTACATTTACAGCATAATGAGCAGGACATCCATCGTTTTGAAGCCACCTTGAATTCCTTAACTCCAAATTAGGCAAATTAGTTTGCAAGAAATTAAGATAGGCTTCACCATCTAAGTTGCCTGGTAATTCAAAAGGGCCTATAAATTGTCCATTCAGGATACCTGCCCAGTAATTGATTTTGATTTGGTACTGCGATCTGTCCTTGAGCATTAAATTTGGATTTTCCAGTTGCCAGCTATTTAAATTATGGATATTGAAATATCCATCCCTTTTAAGAGACGACTCATCACTCCACAATATTTTTTTGAAGAACTCCGGATCTTCGTGAATTTTTTCCAACATTTTTTGACAAAAAATAACTCTTGCGGAGAAATCTCTTGGTAGCAGAGTCTGGACACGCGTGAAATGAAAAGGATGAAATTTATATTTTTGCAATACCTTATGAACTGATGATTTTGCGATCCCTGCTCGTCTTGCAATCACACGTGTTGATGTAGTTGAATCTGCTTCAATTTCATTCAGCACAATACCATCAATTTCTTCTCGCGGTAAACGTCCTCCGCTAGTGCTGCCCAGTCCATTACCAGACATTCGTCCTTCTGAAATATATTGGTGGACTCTGATGAACACTCGATAGTCCGGATGTCTATTTTATAACAAATCAATTTTGATTTGAAAAAGTGTTAAAAATCTTCTCTAGTAGATTAAAAGCCAATTTAATGTGTTATTGCTGTAGATTGTGATTTGTGATTTACCATTTGGGAAAGTCCATTAAAAGGAGATTTTTTTAAACATTATTTGCCACGAAAGTTTTCAGTTTGTTGTCCTTTTTATTAACTTACAAACTTTGATGAAAATAAATATTTAATAATTTTTTGTATTAAAAAATTAATTAAAAAGTAATTTAAAAAAAATTCAGCAACTAGTGTTAAATGTAACTGCCTTTATTTAAGAACGGTTATTTTCAAATGCAATAAAAATTTAAAAAAAACAATATGAGTCATTCATTCGTCGTCGTAGTGTTTACTTAATTTAGTAACTTAAGGGCTCTTAGCGAGCAAATTGTGGGGTAGTTTTGAGTTTTGCTCCTCTTTTATATTTTCAGGGGTGCTGAATACGAATCTGAGGCTTGCGACCAAAATTTCATGACGCAACATGGAAAAAAAATGCAAAAAATGATGCCAAAATGCATGTTTTTGGAAATTTTTCACTAATGGCTCGAAAACTACCAGTTATTGGAAAATCACATCAAAGTACCATTGAAAGTATTCACAATTTCCAATAATCTGCTTAAGGTTTTTTTCTGCGACAGTCCATTTGACTCAAGCGCTAGTTGAAAATTGACGTATTTTTATTGTTTTCAAAAATCCACTCGAAAGCACTAAGTAACTACTTTTTGTGAAAAATTTTAATTAAAATACTTTTCTGATGGTCTTCGGTGCGTTGAGTTTAAATCTGGCCCTGAAATCGCTCTACCATGTCACGTTTTTGAGATATTTGAATCTAAAGATATACAAAAATGCGTTTCTTATGCAAATTTGGGGTTATATTCTTTCTCGAAAAAAATTTTTTCGAAAAAACTTGTGTGGTCATTCTGATGTATGAACATTTTACTTAAAAATTCTTTTTGAATTTTTCAAATACCACCATTCATCTTCGAAAAATCGTTAGCCTTCGTCCTAAAATACGTATTTCGAACAATCAAGTTAATTTGTGCTCAAAGGGCCCATAGCGAGCAAATTAAGGCGCAGTTTTGATTTTCCCAGCTATTCTGTTACTCGCTGATTGTTTTCAACACGGTCCTTAAGCGTGGTACACATTATCAAACCTGAGTGTCACGCGTGTTGGATATCAAACCTGCGTTAAAAGTTTCGGCTACACACTTATCAGTTATGTTGGGCGTCAGGCAAAGAAATTCCACTACTCTCCGAAAGTTGTTTCTTTTTATTTCGAGGCTATTTCCGCCACGAATCGTGTTAATTCTTTTTTTACATGACACACACGAGCTTTTTCTTATTTTGTTTGCACTTTTTCCGCTAATTTTCTTAAAAAATTCGTGTTTTGTTCCGTGAATGACGGCTCATGAATGAAATTGTGTACACACCATCGAGCAACCTCCCAATATACCGAGGGTCGTCACGCAGTATCAACAAATTTTGTGAGCAGGCAGTTCTGAGTGTCAAACCATCATTCAGCGTGTACACATTGTCAGTTCGGTTTGATATCCAACACGAGTGTCACTCAGGTTTGATAATGTGTACCACGCTTTATATTGAAAAGCATGAGTAAGTAACGTGTTGAAAACCATCAGCAAGTAACAGAATAGCTGAAAAAATCGCGTGATTTTTTTCAGTTATTCTATTACTCACTGATGGTTTTCAACACGATCCTAATTAATGATCTACCCTCGTGTTGTTCGCATGCTTGGGTGCACTTATACGCTGATAATGTTCAACTTCATCTTGGCAGATTTTTTCATCAGCTTGATGAACTTTCCCTTTCTATCAACGACGATCTCAGTAGAATAAATACTTGGTCCATTGCCAACGGCCTGTTCTTGAATCCCTCGAAATCTCAAGTCATTCCAATTTCCAAGAAAAAGTTCGATCCCTCTACTCTACCCGACATCTGGCTAAGTGATCGTATAATTATAGCAGTTGACCACTGTACTAGCCTTGGTTTTGTTATCGACCGCCAACTCTTATGCTATAGACACACAAATATTGTTATCGGTCACATATATGGTTGCTTACGAAAACCTGAACCGATCTACAAGAAGTATCAACATTATCCCTAAGCTAAGCAATTACTTGAACTCCTCCCGTTTATTTTTCATACTTGCTGTTTCCCTGTGGAATTCGCTCCCAACTCAAATTTAATTAATAATCAACCACACAAGATTTAAAACTGCAATATTCCTTCACTTCTCTTCTCTCTCAATCAACCATAGTTCCCTTCCTTTCCCTCTTCGTTTTCCCCTCTTTCTTTCCGCTCCTATCTCAAAGAATTGTATTATCAAGTATCAATTTAAATTATTTTCATGTACATATTCTATATAATATTAATTTTTATATAATGTATATTTCTAAACACACCACCTAAGTACTATAAAAGATGTTATCTTATTGTACATACCATTTTGTCAAATAAATGAAATTAAATGAAAAACACTAAAACATCGGTTAGAGAGAAAACTTTGGGTTATTTTAACAAGACACATGGGAAATCCGAAACATACCATTTTGTGCACAATTCCATCATGCCAAACTGTGTCAAACACCTTTTCTATATCGAGCAGGATAAGACCTGTCGATTTGCCAAGAGAACGATTTTTTTTACATTTTCACAGACTCTTAAAACTTGATGAGAAGTGCTGTGTTGCATTCGGAAACCAAATTGTTCATTTGGAAAAATATTTAAGCTATCAACGATTACCTTTAAGAACTTTTTCAAGTAATTTACTCAGACAACTAAGTAAACTTATCGGTCGATAGCTTGTAGGGAGTTTTGCGGGTTTTCCAGGTTTTGGAATGGGTATTACCTTCGCATTTTTCCAGATCGTTGGAAAGTACTGAGTCTTGAAACATGCATTAATGCACACAAGAAATTGAAATTGATTTCTCTAAAGCCTTTGATAAGGTGAATCACAGCATTCTTAAGTGGAAACTGCTTAACTTCTTCGGATTCAGTGACAGAGTATGTTTGCTGAGAACAAACTATCTGTCTGACAGATTTCAAAGAGTCTGTTCTGGTGGAAAATGCTCTGCTCTTCAACCTGTCAAACAAGGAATCTCACAGGTATCGATCCTGGGTCCAATGCTTTTTTGCATGTTCATTAATGATCTATCTTCGTGTTGTTCGCATGCTTCGGTGCACTTATACGCTGATGATGTTCAACTTCATCTTGGCAGACCTTTTCATCAGCTTGATGAACTTTCCCTTTCTACTAACGACGATCTCAGTAAAATAAATACTTGATCCATTGCCAACGGCCTGTTCTTGAATCCCTCGAAATCTTCATGGTCGTAGTTCAAAATTTGTCTAGTTCATTGAAAAAAACACCCTTTCACTACAAATATTTTTGTAGACTCCTTTGATTCTTGTTGCTTACGACAAATGAAATATGTGGACCAAGTTTCGTGTCAATGCTGTTGAAATTTGGTAATATTTTACGTGTTTCACTAATAATTCGGTCATCATTTATGAAGAAGGCTATAACTTTTTTCAAGGTAGTTGTGTCGAGTTTATTTTGATTTAGTAAGATTGAGCATTAAAAAATACCCTTAAAACATGTGTCATATGCTTATATTACTCCAAGATAAATATTTAAGTTTGTTTATCTTTCATATCCCCCCTCCCCAGCTTTTTGAAAGTGGCTTTTTAAAAAAACCAAAGTAGGTTTTCAATCAACTCTGGATGTAATGTAGTAGATGGTGAAATTCTGCGTCGACACCATCCTTAAACTTTATTAATAAATTTTTTTTTGTAACTTTTATTGGCTTTTCAAATTTTGTTTCCAAAACGACTTTTTTCCACCCCCTGCGTGCAAGGGGAGGGGTGGGAGAAAAACAATAATGTGGTCCTATGGTTTCAAGGGTGCTGAATCGAACGGGAGTTCTCGGGTCATCGTCCGGCCCTTGGTTTACGATTTCTGAGCAAAATTTCGGAACTGTGGCAACCCTTCACTTGTCCTTCTGACAGTGTTGCCACCTTGGCAACACTTCTTAAAAGTAAAGTTAGGACATGGACTATTTGTATACAAAAGCTCAACCCGTCAGGTCAAAATGAAAGGTTGGTCTCACTAACAGCCCTACTAGTAGTATACAGTGATCTTGATTCATTATATAAACATAAATTACAAGTTGCTTTCAATGACACCGTCCGTTATGTCTATGGGTTACGGAGACATGACCATATTTCGGAATTCACAAAAGAATTGCTTGGTTGCACTTTGCAGCAATACATAAACGCAAGAAACTGTTTATTCTTGCATAAATTAATTCATATTAATGCTCCGCCATATCTTTTTAACAAACTATCTTTCAACCGATCTGCAAGAAGTATCGACATTATCCCTAAACTAAGCAATTACTTGAACTCCTCCCGTTTATTTTTCATACGTGCTGTTTCCCTATGGAATTCGCTCCCGACTCAAATTAAATTAATAATCAACCACACAAAATTTGAAACTGCAATCTTCCTTCACTTCTCTCTCAATTCAACCATAGTTCCCTTCCTATCCCTCTTCTTTTCCCCTCTTTCTTTCCACTCCTATCTCAAAGAATTGTATTATCAAGTATTAATTTAAATTATTTTCATGTACATATTCTATAGAATATTAGTTTTTATTTAATGCAGTACCACCTAAGTACTATAAAAGATGTTATGTTATTGTACATACCATTTTGTCAAATAAATGAAATGAAACGAAATGAAAAACCCTAAAACATCGGTTAGAGAGAAAACTTTGGCTTATTTTAACAAGACACATGGGAAATCCGAAACATACCATTTTGTGCACAATTCCATCATGCCAAACTGTGTCAAACACCTTTTCTATATTAAAACCACAAGAAATTGAAATTGATTTCTCTAAAGCCTTTGATAAGGTGAATCACAGCATTCTTGAGTGGAAACTGCTTAATTTCTTCGGATTCAGCGACAGAGCATGGTTGCTGATAACAAACTATTTGTCTGACAGATTTCAAAGGGTTGGGTACCCGAGCCCCAAATCCAAAAGCCCCAAATCAAAATCCCCAAACCAAAATCCACAAACTAAAATCCACAAAAACTAAATCCTTAAAACCAAAATCCACAAACCGAAATCCACAAATCAAAATCCACGAACCAAAATTCACAAAACCAAAATCCATAAAACCAAAATCCACAAAACCAAAATCCACAAAGCCAAAATCCTTAGAGACAGATTACCCATAGCTGAAGTATGTTTGGCGCGCGCCAAACATACTTCAGCTATGGGTTATCTGTGTTTAAGAAAATGAAAAATTAATAATAAAAAATATTTTTTTTTGTAGCTTATGTAGTGTGTACGAGTACATAGTGATAATATTTTAGGCAATGAATTTTAGGAACTCAACTTTCCCGATTTTTGATTGTTTTGATATTGTCTTTCTTGTTTATTTTAGAATATTTTTTGGCCATTATTTTTTGTTTGTTTTAAGTACCTCTGGCTATTCTTTCTATGGTAGTATAGTAACAACAATCTTTTTCTTGGATAGGTCTTCAATTAAAGAATAAAGCCCGAAGTATTTTTTCAGCGATGGCCTTGAGGTGGCTGTGGTGGGGCCAGGCCTCAATAGAATTGTATGTACAGGGAGAGTTTCTCCTTAGATGGTCTACAACCAACCAAAATTCTGGATCGTATTCCAATATATGCCACAAGTATGTATGCATAGGGAATTTTACGAATCTGCCAATTTGAAGAGTGATAGCTTTCGGAAGTGTTAAATTGCGAGGTGCAAAGCGAAAAAATACAATTAAACGGCCAATTTGGATATGATAAATTAGCCACAGTGCCAATTTTGGCGTTTGTAAATGAACGAGAGAGTGATATATTTGTTAGAGAATTCTACTGGGGATCTGGTTTTGTGGATTTTGGATATGTAGATTTTGGATTTGTGGATTTTCGATTTGTGGGTTTTGGATTTGTGAATTCTGAATTTATGGATTTTGGATCGGGGATTTTGGTTCGTGGATTTTGTGGCTGGGGATTTCAAATTTGTGGATTTTTAAAAGTGTGGGGATTTTGGATTTGTGGATTTTGTTTTTGGAGATTATGTCGGTATCCCATTTCAAAGAGTCTGTTCTGGTGGAAAATGCTCTTCTCTTCGACCAGTCAAACAAGGAGTCCCACAGGGATCCATCCTGGGTCCAATGCTTTTTTGCATGTGCATTAATGATCTACCTTCGTGTTGTTCGCATGCTTCGGTCCACTTATACGCTGATGATGTTCAACTTCATCTTGGCAGACCTTTTCATCAGCTTGATGAACTTTCCCTTTCTATTAACGACGATCTCAGTAAAATAAATACTTGGTACATTGCCAACGGCCTGTTCTTGAATCCCTAGAAATCTCAAGTCATTCCAATTTCCAAGTTCGATATCTCTACTCTACCCGACATCTGGCTAAGTGATCGTATAATTAAAGCAGTTGACCACTGTACTAGCCTTGGTTTTGTTATCGACCGCCACCTCTTATGCTATAGACACACAAATATTGTTATCGGTCGCATATATGGTTGCTTACGAAAATTATGGCCTTCTGCTCACTTTACTCCGCTTGAAACTCGACGTAAATTAATCACATCTCTAATTATTGTTCCCCTTATATCCTACGCTGAGGTAGTATACAGTGATCTTGATTCATTATCTAAACATAAATTACAAGTTGCTTTCAATGACACCGTCCGTTATGTCTATGGGTTACGGAGACATGACCATATTTCGGAATTCACAAAAGAATTGCTTGGTGGCACTTTGCAGCAATACATAAACGCAAGAAACTGTTTATTCTTACATAAATTAATTCATATTAATGCTCCGCCAAATCTTTTTAACAAACTATCTTTCAACCGATCTGCAAGAAGTATCAACATTATCCCTAAACTAAGCAATTACTTGAACTCCTCCCGTTTATTTTTCATACGTGCTGTTTCCCTATGGAATTCGCTCCCGACTCAAATTAAATTAATAATCAACCACACAAAATTTGAAACTGCAATCTTCCTTCACTTCTTTTCCTTTTTTTTTCTTTTCCCTCTTCTTTTTCCCCTCTTTCTTTCCACTCCTATCTCAAAGAATTGTATTATCAAGTATTAATTTAAACTATTTTCATGTACATAATTCTATATAATATTAGTTTTTATATAATGTATATTTCTAAACATACCACCTTAGTACTATAAAAGATGTTATCTTATTGTACATACAATTTTGTCAAATAAATGAAATTAATTGAAAAACACTAAAACATCGGTTAGAGAGAAAACTTTGGAAATCCGAAACATACCATTTTGTGCACAATTCCATCATGCCAAACTGTGTCAAACACCTTTTCTATATCGAGCAGGATAAGACCTTTCGATTTGCCAAGAGAACGATTTTTTGTACATGTTCACAGACTCTTAAAACTTGATGAGAAGTACTGTGGTGCATTCGGAAACCAAATTGTTCATTTGGAAAAATATTTAAGCTATCAACGATTACCTTTAAGAACTTTTTCAAGTTATTTACTCAGACAACTAAGTTAACTTATCGGTCGATAGCTTGTAGGGAGTTTTGCGGGTTTTCCAGGTTTTGGAATGGCATTTTTCCAGATCGTTGGAAAGTACAAGAAATTGAAGCCCTGCCTTAGGTAGTTTTTGATATATATATTTTTAATCTTGTCAAGTCCGTCCAATTTTTTTGATTTAAGGTTAGATACGATATATTTCAAATCCTGTCCGGATATAAACTGATTACGAGTTTACTGTGGTAAGCGTGTTGCTCACAAGGCTATCAGTAGTGTTATCACTTAGGTGCTGTGACACAGTGTGATTGTTCAAAAACGTGGATGCAAAAATATTTGCTTTGCTGGAGACTTGATAGACCACTTCATCACCATTTTCGAGATTTGCTATTTGTCTATTTTTGTTCTTAATAACTTTGGCAATATTCCAAAATGGTTTTGCATTTATTTCCAACTTGCAAAGCTTATCGTTCCAATTTCTGTTTCTATGCCTACCACTGATCTCTATAAAACACTGGATAGTGTATCGATACAAAAATATAGCTTCCATTTGAAGAATTGTTATATTATGAAGCTGACCACTTTTTTGTATACCAGTATAACTGTATAACATGTAATACAAAGAAAATCCATTAAACAGACATCAATTCTCCGTTCGTTTCACCCCCCGAGTTCTGTTTGCTAACATTTGTTGTGCTCGTGATTTAAATTAATTCACTAATTAGTAAATGAAACGGAATAACAAACGTAAAGAGTGTGACAAGGAGGTAAAATCATTTTAAATAAAATGCACGACTGGATCGCACGTACTTGCTCTTATGTTCAAGTTGTGTGGGGCTTAAGAACTTTAAAAAATATTCAAGTAATTATAGAAAAAGTATAAAAAGCATTTAAATCGTTCTTTTAATTGTATAAACAGCCTGATAAATACATTAGACCTCAAAAAAAAGTATGCCATTTGATTACTTGAAAAAGTATGAATATATGTAAAAAAAAAATTTTAAATCGTTGGAGTCGTTTTCTTAAAAATTAATTTTTTATATATAAAATTTTTGTAACATTTTTCAAAAAAAATTTGGTATGCCAATTTTGAGTATATATTAATATGCATTTAAAACTGAAATTTCAAAACAATTCATCAACCCATTTTTGAAATATTGAATTTTGAAAAAAAAAATTTGAATCTTTTTTTAAAAATCCAAAATTTATTTCTTCAAAAATTTTGGTATGCAGTATTATTTATATTCTAACAAAGCTTTTGTGCAAAAAATTTAATTGAAATCGGATGAGCGGTTAATGAGAAAATCAAAAATCAAAAAAACCGTTATATGGCAGGTACCGTTAATAAATGTTTTTGGTGTTTTTTTTTTCTTACTTAAAAGTATATCATATCTTCAATAATACACTGATTTTTTTTTATCAAAATCGTTGAAGCCGTTTTTGAGATAAATAAGCTTTTCCTTAACGGTTATATGGCAAGTACCGTTATTTTTTGAGTTAAAAAAAAAATTTCAATTTCCCCTCTGGAGAGTTACAAGAAAACCTTAAGTTCAAAATTTGAAGAAAATCGCTTCAGTGGTTTAGGCTGTAGGTTGAGGTACGGACAGACAGACAGACAGAATTCTGCCACCCACTTTTTTCGTGTTCTCTATCATCGTAATGTCATGTTTGATTGTTATCTCGAAATTTTTTTTTCGCACGAATCCAAAACTTGCCCTATAGTACATACCTATATCGCAAGTAAAATATGCAAGATATATAAGATATGTAGAATATGCAATCGCATCCTCCTCATCATAATTATTCATTAGCTGTTTTGCTCAACTTGTTCGCAAACTGCAATGATTTGTCTCATTCCACTATGTAATTATACTAAAAAAAATATACCAAATGCACACAGTGAATAACTTAAAGATAATAAATAATAAAACAAACTTCGACAAAAGTTTATATTTTCATATCATGGTCTGTTCCCTTTCTTCAGATAGACATCTGGAAATAGGGATGAGCGATTTTAATCAATATTTACTAAATATCGATAATAAAGATTCGATATTAACATCCAAAACATCGGACTAAAAAACAAACAAAAAGTTAGTACGAAAATGATTGATTCTGCAAGTAAAATCTAGATGAATTGACTCATAGTTTTTGAGTCATCTGTAACATTTGGAGTTTTTTGAAAAAGGAAATCATCAAAGGATCTCCCAAACCAAACTTAAAAATTCAGAACCACAACGAAACTTTCGATGTGCAAAAAGGCACATATATAAGTTTACACATGAAGTGCCTATCAATTTTGCTTCCATCAAATTTTTGCAAAAGAAATATTTTTACATCGATATTCAAGCATTAATATCATCGATGCTCAGCAAGACGCATTTTAAACCACACATGTTTTTGTACACACTTTTGTAAGCAAAAATATCTTGCAATATCGTTAGATAACAGTGTACACGTGAAATACTTGCAATATTGCTTCTATAAAATCTGTGGACGATATATTTTGCAAAATTCAAATTTTAGCATCGATTTCCACGCATTGAAATAATAGATGCTCAGAAAGACCCAATTTACACCAATGCAAGTTTTGGCACACAACTTCGTGTTTTGCAATATCGATATATTCCAAAAAGCCACAGAAAACAGTTTACACAAAATTCCTTGAAATATTACTGCAAAATAAATATTTAATATCGATTTTCACGAATTTAAATTATCGATGGTCAGAAACACGCAGTTTACACCATGCAAGTTCTTGCGCACACCTTCGTGTGAAACAAGATTTTGAAATATCGGATTTCAAAAAGGGCACACATAACAGCTTAACATCATGAATTGCCTTGCAATATTGATTTTATTAAATTTGTTGATATTCGTTGTGCAAAAAAAAATATTTAAACATCGATTTTCATCCATTAAAATCATTGATGCCTAGAAAGATACCACTTACACGCGGTCTTAGCATACAAGCTTCTGTGCATCATTATTTTGCAATATCGATGTTAAAAGTTGAAATACCTTGCTTATGACTTCATATTTTTTATTTGTATGAAAACTTAAATCGATTTTAAAAAACTTAAGAAAAAATAGCCGGCACCAGAAATTTTGAAAGCAAAAATACATTAGAGCATAGCATGACGCATTTTTTGCTTTGGTCAAACAAAAAACTTAAACAAAAACACCTGAAAAAACATCGATGTTAAGTAGCATCGATGTTTTCGGTTCGATATTTATTGACATCGATGTTTGGTCTTCGATGTTGAAATCGATGTTGTTTCAATACCCCACATACCTATCTGGAAAATACTTTTTGAAGTAAAACTTCTTTTGCGGTATGGGGGTAGAAAAATTTTATATGACATGTCAAACCGACACCAAAAAATTGTATGGAGATTTGCAATACCGACAAATCAACGAAAAAAACCTATTTCTGAACAAAAAAAGATAATTCTTTAAATGCAGAACTAATATTGAATGTAGGGGAACACTTTTAAAAACAACTCTTCATTAAAAAGTTTATAATTAATTTACTTTTTCAAACGATCAAAATCTCCAAACGAAAAAAAACCTAATCAATAAAAACACACCAAACATATATTTTATTAACATTTTATTGGTCATAAAATTAAAACACTTTATTTGAATCACATTTATAATTTTTTTTCTTAAAACGACACTTCTAACAACGCGAATTCACTAAATTATTTTCAACAAATTAAAAAAAACAAAAGTAAATAAAACATTTTCTCGGTAAATGTCAGATTCAGTATTGCCATATACGAATAATCCTAATTTCCTTGTCAAGTTTGAAAGGGCATTGCCATATATTAGTAAGAAGAATCTTTAAGGTTCGAACATAATGGATGTGATAGAGGAAAAGACGTGAGTGTGACGTCATCTCGCTGTTTTTGTTAAATTAGTTTCAAATAATGACGAGCATACTCATAATAAGTCATTTTACGTTGTTACGTTACGTTTAATTTATGGAATAAGTACTTGGAAATCAGTTTTTTTTACTATTATTTTGTTAAATCTCGTCGTGGGATATCCCGTCGCTTTGCGAATTTGGGAACGAATATACATATTATTACAAAAAGCTATCTGTGAGTTATGTCACACCCTCGTCTCGTTTTTTCACGCACAGTGAATCATTCTGTTAAATTTCTGCTAAATCTTTTCGTGAAAATATCGTAGCATTTATTAAAAGCAGTGAATTTTAATAGCACAAAGAGCATTTCTTCCTCACTGCAATTTTTCTACACACATATTACAACTGCAATTGCCTGGCAATCAAAAAAATATTTTCTGGTGCAAATTAAATCAGCTTGATAGAAATATTGTTAGTGGAGGCACACTGTAAATCTTGTTTTGATTTCGGAGATTTAACTGAGTTAAATCGGTGATATCAAATCGAAGAGTTAAATTCGGTGAGTTGAAATTTTTAACAATGGTCCGTTCACTCCCCGAAATCAGTGAATTTATATTTCTGAAGTACACATCAAAATTTTAACGACGTTGTAAATATCTATAGCCCGTGGTTCAGCAATTTTAACTCATCCCCTATTTTATGAATTGATGGAAGTTTAATGATGGTTCAATTTAATTTGCTACTATAACATAATTCACCCTTGAACTTTCGTTCAACCTCAGTGAATCCAGCCAAAGCAGTGAGTTCAATCTATTAAATCATTGATTAAAATTTAAACCGCATTTGTGAATCTGATCTTTTGTGTCGGGTCCTAACTAGAAAAATTGCACCGCATTTCACACATTAGATGTTATTTGTTTCTAAAGCGCTCATGTTACCTTTCTGTCGGCAAGTAAATACCTTATTCGAGCATGGCTGATTTATTTACACACACTGTAAATCTCGTTTCGATTTCAGAGATTTAGCTAAGTTAAATCGTTGAGATCAAATCGATGACTTAAATTCGGTGAGTTGAAATTTTTTAACCATGGATTAAGATTTGAACCAACGTTGAACGTTCGTTCACTCCCCGAAATCAGTGAATTTATATTTCTGAACCACACATCAAAATTTTAACGACGTTGTAAATATCTAATCCGTGGTTCAGCAATTTTAACTCATCCGCTATCTTATGAATTGATGGAAGTTTAATGATGGTTCAATTTAATTTGCTATCCTGTTTTTGATAATATGGAAATTTATTTTACTATATTTTGTCATGTGCGTTCTCATATTCTACCCTTTAAAATTACAGGCAACCTCATTTGCTTTCTTTTTTAATTTATTGCCTCGACGATGGAAATCAATAATTCCATCTTCTAGGAAATATTGCCATTGCCATTGACAAAGCATCTCCATTTGCATTATTTAAGGCTATAGCAATGAGTGAAGGCTTACGCTGTGGCTCCATTGGCAATTTTTGAGGCAATTGCAATTGGAATAGGAATGGCAATTTATTGCTTTGGTGGGCATTTTCATTGCCAGGCCATTTCAATTATAAAATGTGTGTATAGAAATATTTGACAGCAAATGCAGTCAAATGCTGTTCAAATTCCCTGTTTTTAATAAAATTTATTTTTAATTCACTATATTTTGTCATGTGCGTTCTCATATTCTACGATTTAATTGAAAAAATTAATAAAGAAGTCATTCACAATTACGGGGACTCCCATTTTTCCTCAATTTATTGCCTTGACGATGGAAATCAATAATTGCTTTTCATCTTCTAGGCAATATTGCCATTGCCATTGACAAAGCGTCTCCATTTGCATTATTAAAGGCAATAGCAAAGTGAGGCAATTTATTTCCTCAAATATTGCCAATGGAGCCGCTGGGTTAACTGCATTCAATTACTCTTTGAAAAAGCGCTAAGTGAAAAATTACAAATTAGCTAGCTAGCGACACCTTTCTGCGAAAAATGGAATGAAATTCGTGTTGAGTTGAATGCTTTCAAACAAAAAAAAAGGCTAGTTCAGCAACAATTATCGATGCCAGCGACATCTATAGGTGTGTTTTTTTTGCAAGCCCGGAGGAATCGGATGAAAAAAATGACATCAGGGCTAAGCGACGCCATTACAGAAAAAAAAGGAGTTTCCATACAAACTATCGATAACATGTATGAAATTCATGCCGGTAACACAGTTTTTATCTGGGCTTAAGTTAAGCCCCGAAAATTCTCTGGGCTTAGCTAAGCCCGAAGGGGCTCAGTTGTTATTGCTTTTAAAATGTAAATTGCTTAGCCCCGATGTCGTTTTTTTCGTCCAAGCCCATTCGGAAAGGGAAAAAAACACAGTTTATGATTCAGCTTTTTATCTGTTTATTTAGATGTAGTAGTGTTTCACTTTTCTACAAAAGTAAAAGTAGGAACGCTCTAACTTTTACTTTTGCAAAAGTTGAAATAAAAGATAGGATTGAGTAGTTTATTGAAAAAAGACAAAAATCGATTCGGATTGAATCCGATTATTTGATCCGCTCATGTAAACGTGGTATTAAATGGTTAAGTGGCGTTTTTAACAAACTTGAATTTGCCGGCAAATAAGTTCTCTAAACATTGTTTCTTTGAATTTATCATCATTTATGATTATAAATATATGTGAACAGGTAGACAATAATGTAACAATGAAAAATAAAATAGTCATAAAAGGGAACAAAAAACATAAATAACATGAAACTAAAATCTCGAAAGTTCTCTGTGTAGTGTAGCGGCAAAATGCAAAAGCCATAATGCACGAATCAAACATTCTGTCTCATTCGCACTTCATAAGAAAAATTGGAACGCCATTTGCATTTTTGAAGGTGCTGTCAAATTTAATCTTTTTTAAATCTTTTTGTGCGGTGGAAACACCAAAAAGATTTATTAAATCTAATCTGAGATAAACCTTTGGTGGAAACATAGCATAAGTGAGTACGCTAATTTTCACGAAACTCTTATTGTCTACACGTCAATCGATATTGTGTATCATGCTTAACAATTCTTCCTGTCGACAAGAGTGCCATCTGGAGCTGTTCGCCATCCATTTTGGTATACCTTGGTCACAAAAAACAACAAC
Organism: Dasysyrphus tricinctus; assembly: GCA_963921185.1. Lineage (NCBI taxonomy): Eukaryota > Metazoa > Arthropoda > Insecta > Diptera > Syrphidae > Dasysyrphus > Dasysyrphus tricinctus. The sequence continues at coordinate 47,812,731 of OY992534.1, read as the reverse complement.
AAGATGGAGAAAAAAACAAAACACAACAAGATTTGACATTTCTCTGGAGTTGAAACTTGAAAGTTTTGTTCTGCGGTGCTATACAAATACTCAAAAGTGTTTCTCGTCCGTTTAAATAAATTAAAAACAAATATATCTCTAAAAAGTTTTTAATTAATCAAATGACAGTGTATAATTAATATGAAGTGATAAAAATATCAATGAACTTCGATTTGCAGTGTCCAAAGTCGATTAATGATATGAAGCGCGCGCTCGTCGACGTGTTCCTCATTTGATGTGTTTTTGATGGATTTTGGATTGTTTTTTTTTTAAGTTTAATGGACGCATAACAATTTTTGTCTATTTCTGCTACTATTCCCGGAAATATATTTGTTTTTAATCGTATTAAATGACGCGTAGATCTGAATGCACTTTTGAGTATTTGTATGGCCATTAATTTGTTTACTTTTTGCCTCAAAATGTATGTCAATGGCCAACGCACACAATCACATACAAAATCTATTTTTTTTATAAATTCTTTTCAACCCAAAAAAGAAATCGATCTCCAATGTTTGAAAGGAATTCGGGTGTTTTGCATATGATGTCGTCTCCCGTATCCACTGTGCATGAACTATGGTTGGATTTTTAACATGTCGAGAAAAAATAAACTAATACGGCTACAGAAATACATGTTCAAAAAATAGTGAAATATGAAATATCTATATATTTTATTTTAGTTTCCAAGTTTAAAATTTTGTTCATGTCCAGTGGAGGCGGCATACATATGAAAAAAAGCTAGAGGGAGAGTGTTCAGAAAAGAGAACCACGCATTGGTAGCTGCCAAGATCCGAATATTTTTTTGATATTCGTGTATTTTTTAGATTTTATTAATTTTGAAGATTTATACACGGGGTGTTTTGCATATGATTTCATCGGTCGGATTTTGAGAAAAAAAAATAGTACGACCACAGAAATTCATGTTCAAATAGTGACCTAAGCATATATTTTAGTTTCCAAGTTTGATATTTTGTTCATGTCTAGTGGAGGCAGAATATAGATAAGGAAAAAAAGCTACAGGGAGAAGGTTCAGAAAAAAAATTATCGGATTGAAAGCTGCCAAAATCCGAAAATTTTTGGCATACATATTTTTTTATGTTATTTCTTTTTTTTATAGATTTAATTAAATTAGGAGATTCTTGTACGGGGTGTTTTTTCGTCTTCACTGTGCAGTTACTACTCTCGGATTTTGAGTATTCTTAGGAATTAAAATTAATGCGGCCATAAAAATCCATGTTCAAATAGTGACATATATATATATTTTATTTTGCGAGTTTAATATTAAGTATTAGACATTACTCTAGTCTCCGACTCGATTCATCAAAAGATCACGAATTAAAAAGTATCAGAAGAGCACTCTTTTTCTGATCACTGATATATACAATTCAATCTAAACGATGAAACTATAAAAAAGATAGCTTTCCGGAATCATCGGAAAACTAACTGGGTAAAGATAGAGATACTCTTAGCAGATTAATTAAACCTGACCTTCTAAGTATCCCCGTAAGCAGAAAAGATCTTGACAATAAAGTCAATGATCTTACTTTAGCTCTCAACAAATCAATGGACATATCCTGTCCTCTTATTCACCTCAGCCGATTTTTGGTAAAAATTTCCAAGTCACAATTCCAACAAGATCCACTTGGGATGATGAGGAATTCTTGAGAGATGAAGCAATTCATTTCTACACGGATGGCTCCAAAACTGAAGAGGGGGTGGGTGGTGGCGTGTACTCAGAACGACTAAACATTAGTCTCTCTTTCCGTCTCCCTGATCATTGTAGCGTGTTCCAAGCGGAAATCCTGGCGATAAAAGAAGTTTTATCTTGGCTCAAAGAAAACGTAATATCTACTTTAAATATCCGTATCTTCTCAGATAGCCAAGCGGCCCTTAAATCACTAGGCTCTGTTTCTACAAACTCCGTAACTGCCCGAAATTGTCGATCGTCTCTAATGGAGATGGCAGAACAGTTCAACATTCACCTTTTCTGGGTGCCGGGACACAGAGATATTCCAGGAAACTGTAAAGCCGATGAACTCGCCAGGAAGGGAACTATTACACCAATATTACCTGACAGGGTGAATATTGGAATACCAATCGCTACTTGTAAACTTATGCTTAAGCAAGATTCCGTGTTGATGACAAACAGCAGATGGACAGGTATCACTACTTGTCTGGCGACAAAACGGATCTGGCCAACACTGGATCCGAAGCGATCGAAATGTTTGTTATCTCTTAGTAGATTGCATATTAGCTCCACAATTGGTGTCATAACTGGACACTGCCTAATAGGCAAACACGCCAATAGACTAGGCGTTCTTTCAAATGACTTCTGCAGAAGCTGCATGGACGAGGAGGAGGAAGAAACTATCCCACACCTTCTTTGTTCATGCCCTGCTCTTTCTCAAAGACGTAAAATATACTTAGGAAATTTTTTCTTTGACGATCCCAGTGGTTTAAATAAAATCGACATTCACAGTCTCCATCGCTTTATTAAAAGCTCCAATTGGTTTAATTAGCAAGGGTCATCTTGCAATCTTTATGTGGTATCACAATGGGCCTATTCTGGCCTAAGTGTGTCAGTAGTTTTCCTGGCAGCCACCTTAACCTAACCTAACCTAACCACATTTAGTTCATGCTCAGTGGAGGTGAAATAAAGGTTGTTAAAAAAGCTACGTGGCGAAGGTTCAGAAAAGAAAAAAATTATCGCATTGGCAACTGCCAAAATCCGATCATTGGCATACAGAAGTAATAATGAAACTTATTATACACAAACCTATCAGAAATTTGAATCCATGTCTCGTCGCAAGATTATTGCAAGTTCTATGTACAAAGCGGTGTCATTTCAAATAACGTACTTCATAAGGATTATTAAAACGGTTCTGAGTTTCCAAATAAGTCCTCGAAGTGCTTCTGAAAAAATTTTCAATTCCTTTAAAATTAATTTTGTAATTTTTCAAGAAACTAATGAATTTTGTAATATTAAATTTATAGAAAATTTCGTTACAACTAGAAATGGTTTTTAAAAGTTTATTATTGACGAATGCTTCAATCAATAAAATTAAGTAAAATGTTTTGAACATAAAAGTTACAAAAATTTCCAAAAAATCTTACGATTTCTTGTAGTGTTATATACAAAACGCTGTCATTTGAAAACAACTTGAGTGATTTGGGTTGTTAAAACGGTTCTATTTTTCAAATTAAGTGCTCTAAGTGGTAGGAATTGTAAAATACTTGCCCTGTTGTCGTGAAAGAAGTTTTACTTCTAGCGCCTGTACATAAGTACGCACACTCTTTTTTTTTTGTATAATTCAGACGTAAAATTATGAAGCCGACCACCTAATTGTCATCTTCAAATGGAAGCAAAGAAACTGTTATACATTATAAGGAATACACTATCCAGTGTATTATAGAGATCAGTGATGCCTACTAATTTCCTATTTAATCTTTTTGTTATACAATTTAACTTGAATGCGGTATTCCGGTAAGCGATAACGCTGCCACTGCCTGTTGAAAGAACTTCTTATACGAATATATTCCAGAATGATGTTCAAAGGGTAGACATGTGTATTCAAGAGGACACAAGCGTCCACAAGATTTTTTTTTCAAAGTGAACCTCTGTCTATCAACTCCTACTCTCACCTCCCCGCGGGGAACATCGGGTGCCTAGTACCTTTCACTGAAGATGGGGTTCCAATCCCTGTGAACAGTTTTAGGGATCAGCAAACGAGAGAGGGGGGGGGGGAGTGTTCCCATCAAGGCGCTTCTCCTTTATCCAGGCGGCAGACATCACCGCCATCCAAGAAGTGCGATGGGATGGGCCAGGCAACAGAAAACTGAAAGACTGCGAATCTACTACGGTGACTGTTACCGACCACAAGGGCAGCGTCTATTTGGATGTGGATTTGTTGTTAGTGGCAGACCTAGGCAAGAAGTCTTGAGTTTCAACTATGTGAATGAACGCCTCACGACAATTCGCATCAAGGCTAGGTTCGCCAACATCAGCCTAATATGCGCGCATGCCCCCACAGAGGAGAAATATGACGACACCAAGGACGATTTCTACGAGCTCCTGGACAAGACATATGAGTAATGCCCTAGCTGTGACATTAAGGTTGTCTTGGGTGATTTGAATGCCAAACTAGGAAGAGAAGACTCTTTGGTGGCACAATCGGAAAATAAAGCCTGCACGAAACCACCTCCGATAACGGACTCAGGTTAATCGAATTTGATGCGGGGCGAAACGTTGTGGTAGCTAGTACACAGTTCCCGCATCTCGATATACATAAGGGGACATGACGAATTCCTGGTCAATCAACCGCCAACCAGATTGACCCCATTGCGATCGACGCAAGGCACTCCTCCAGTAGCAAGGATGTCCGAACGTTCCGAGGAGCCAACATTGACTCGGACCACCACCTCGTTGTAGCCAAGGTAATGCTACGGATATGCAGACCAAATCCAAAACAGGGAAATTCAGTGAGAAAGTTCGACGTCACACGGCTACAGAAATCGCCAGACCTTATTTTCGATCGAGTCTCCGCGCCCTCTTAAATAGTCACATGCCGACGCAAGGCACTCCTCCAGTAGCAAGGATGTCCGAACGTTCCGAGGAGCCAACATTGACTCGGACCACCACCTCGTTGTAGCCAAGGTAATGCTACGGATATGCAGACCAAATCCAAAACAGGGAAATTCAGTGAGAAAGTTCGACGTCACACGGCTACAGAAATCGCCAGACCTTATTTTCGATCGAGTCTCCGCGCCCTCTTAAATAGTCACATGCCGCCAACTGCAAGTATCGATAACCAGAATTGCCTGGAAGCCATCAGAGATGCCACCTCTGACGTGTTTGGCCTCGCACGACCACCACAGTGAAACCCCTGGTTCGACGAAGAACGCCGGTAAGAACATCCAGCCAAACAACAGGCATACAAAACGGCGGTGCAGAGAAGGACCAGAGCTGCTGGTCAGCTCTAAAAGCAGAAGAGGAGAGAGGAACACAAGCTTCTAAGAAGGAAACAGAAAGAGCATGAGAAGCGGAGAAGCACGCGATCGAGGAAATAGAGGGATGCCATTGCAAGAATGAAGTTAGGAAGTTTAACCAAAAAGTAACAGGAACCTCCCAGGGTTACAAGGCCCGAACCGAAGCCTGGAAGGATGATCAGGGGAGCATCGTAGAAGAATCGCAGTCGGTTTTGATATAGAAAAATAATTTCTGCAAATTGTATAACGGCGATGACGAACTGAGTTCCGCTACCATGCAGATTGCACCATTCAACCTGGACGACACGTAGGCCAACAATTCCGTCCACCCGATCTCGACGAAATAAAGTTGGCTATATATAAACTTAAGTCCCACAATTCTGATGGCATTGCGACTGGGCTATTCAAAGCGTGTGGCAATAAATTGGTTAGGAGTATGCACCAGCTCATCTGCAAAATATTTTCGGAAGAAAACATGCCCGAGAAATGGAATAATGCAAAAAAGCAATTCTCTGGACTGCACCAACTACAGACGCATAAGTCTTCTTAATATCGCCTACAAGATCTTCTCTGTCGTACACTCTGAACGCCTGAAGCCATATCAGTGTGGCTTTAGGTCTGGGAAGTACATCATCATCATCATCATCGTGTCCTGTAACCCCAGCTGGTGCATAGGGCATCAACAAAACGTCTCCATCCTTCACGGTCTGCTGCAAGGTACTTTAGCCATGGCCACGTCTATCTCTGGGATTCTGCTTCCGCTAAGACAGTTGTTTTCCATGTTGTTCTTGGTCTTCCAATCCGCCGTGCACCCTGAAGATTCCCTTCAAAGGACTGCTTTGCGATTTCATCGTTTGGTTTCCTCAGTGTGTGACCAATCCAACGCCATTTACGCTTTCTTATGTCGACGTCCAGCCAGGCGCGGATCCAGGATTTCGTTCAGGGGGGGGCAATTTTCGTGAGTTTCCAAAATATTGATGGGGTCTACAAAAAAATTTGAGTACACTTAATTCCGCACTGCACGCCTGGACACTCAAGCAATGTGAGTTGATGAGTTTGAAATTTTAAGAAAGCAATTAACTCTTTCATAACTGCCACAGTGTCTCGAACAGCGGGTACTTTGAACTTTGTGAAATGAAGTTTTGCAGTTTATAGCTAAAACATGGTGTCCTTACAACGTTTTTGAGTTCCCTCTGGATCTGATTATTTTCGGAAAACATAATGGCACAGTGGTATGTTCCTATTCAGACACATGACGTTCGAGTTCGAGTAAAATTTCCAGCCTCTTCTTTAGCTGGGGCAACCTAATTTAACCTTACCAGTAAAGGGCCATTTTCGATAACGTCATCAGCGTCAAAAATGCATTTTGCAGAATGTTCTCTAATGCGAACTTCAAGTCTTCTGTTCAAAAAGGCAAATACAAGTTTTACTGCATAAGCATTGTTTTCGATAATGCAGTTTGCTAAAGTCACATGTTGGTAACAAAAATATTGAGAAGCTGGGGAACGTGTTCATAAACGTTAAATACGTTTGCAAGAAAATTGAAGGACGTTGATATAAAAGATTTTGTGCAAACAAAACCATTGCATTAATTTGACAATATAGCTGTATTTTAACAAAACTAAAATTGTAGATCAAAACCGAGATGAACCGTATCGTTTGCTCAAATGCCTTCGTCCATCGATACAAAACCAAACTTTCTGACATTGAAATAAAACACAATGATTCTAGTGGAAAATACAACGAAAAAACCTTTCTTTGTTAAACTTTTCCGTCCGACCTTCACGGTTCAGCCTTCGATTGTGACTAAAGATAGAACTAGAATATTCGGAAGCCAACTTAAGTGGTCGTACGAAAAAAAAAGGAAATTCGTATGACACGCACATAATTGCGAAATGGAGCTTTTCGTTTAGTTTTCGCTAACTTTTGCCGTCGGACGCGAGAGCGCTCACTGACCGCTCTTTCGTAAGTGGACAAAAATCAAAATGATGGAAGCAAACTAAAAAGAATTTGGCGCTTGGTGCATAGTTTTCAACACTTTTTTTTCTGTTTGATGTATGAGTGTAGTAAAATCTTAAATTTTCTTTTAATTAATTTACCACGTCGAATTTTCGTGGTTTCACGAGTAAATAATTAAAAGCCTATCGTGCTGTGAATAAGTATAAGAAAATTAACATTAAGAAATGATTATTTACATTTTTTGTTCACTTTCAACCACTTAAGTGTATTATAGGTAACTTGTGAAATTGATGTTTCGGAAAGCTACTTTTCGGTCGGTTTTGACATAAACTTCCGCCTATTTTAGTTCCACCTTAACTTTCGTTATACATTTCATATACAATATACTAAGCCTTCGTTAAGTTTTAATATAAATTTTTCATATACATAAGCTCAAAACATCGAATGCAGAGTATCCAGATTCATGCAGTTCAATACATTAGCAATATTCGCATCGAAAGATGACGATCATTTGAAATTTGAATTGACGTTGACTTGACGTTTTCAAAAATGCCTAAAAACAACTATCTTTAGGTGTAAAAGTTCCATCCAACTTCTCTTCGGCAGTGACTGCTGTAATCGTTTCCTGGTTTCTCTCCAATCTTCTTCGTTGGATTCGTACTCCTCGCCAGTTTTATAATATGGAACACGGAAAGTTCCTACAACGCATCCACGAAAGTGGCAAAATCCTCACGAATAATTACATACATCAAAAACGTATCTTATGGCTAGATCAGATGTGCAGCACGTCAGATATTTGGGAGTCGCTCTCGAGAGTTTTCTAGTGAAAGTACTCCCTCAATGGAAACGCACATTTAAATATTTTTCATAAAAAGAATCACCCATTTAGTATGAAATTTTTTGGTATCTCTCAATAGCTCTTATACAGAAATGTATAGTTTTATTATATTAACTTTGATTAGATATCTTTATCCTGTAGATCGAAGCACTAGACATTTTTGAAACTAATTAAATCAACGTATTTTAAAGATTTCATTTTTTTTAAATTAAAATCAACTTTAAGGTTAAAAATTTAGAAAAGTGCCCCTACCGCCTTTCCCGTAACATTTAACTATAAAAAACCACTAATATATTTGTAGAGGAGGGTTGGAGGTGGAGCAATAACTTTTTGAAACATTATTGTGAAATTCTTCCTTCACAGCATTTTGAAAAGTGAAAATCAAATCGATTTGGGATTCAATCTGCTCTCTCGTATGAAATAAATTGATTATTCTCATAAAATATTAACAGTAATGTAGCCTGACATTTATCTTTTAATAAAAGACCTTAACGTTGAAGATGGGGCACCTAAAACCGAAGTTTTAAGCTTTCCACTCAGTCGATTTGAAGGCTATTTGTGCATAGCGGAACTTTTGTTAGCTGAACCTGGTCAGCCAGCGGACAACGCACAACTACTCATTGCTCAACGCTGCCAAGAATTTTTTTTATAAAAGTATAACGAAATCAACTTTCTTTGAGTACATTTTATTAAATTCATATTTTATGCGTCTTTCGTTCTTGCCCAGGGGGGGGGGCAATTGCACCCATTGCCCCCCCCTGTATCCGCGCCTGCGTCCAGCCGCTCTTGACTTGTCCTGCGCCATAATTCCTCATTTGATATTATTTGTGGCTAGCGAATTTTTAGGATGTGGCGAAGACAGCGATTCACAAAAGACTGCAATTTCTTCGAAATGGTAGACTTGACTTTCCAGGTTTCACAAGCATATAACAGCACGGATTTGACATTGGATTCGAAGAATCTCAACTTAGTGCGTAAGGAGATTTGACTGGATTTCCAGATTGAGGACAGAGTAGCGAAGGCAGCACGAGCTTTATTTATTCTACTTTTAACGCCCAAGTCCGTACCACCGTTTGCAGAAACAATAATGCCAAGGTAGTTAAACTGTTCCACTTCTTCAACTGGCGTCTCCTGTAGAATAATACGCTGCTGTGTGGACCGGCCTGTGAGCATGATTTTTGACTTTTTACTATTTATTCTTAGACCACTCTCGACTCTCCCTTCACTTGCAGTGTTTGGCACATCCCGATCAGCCCACTGATGTTATTTGCCAGTAGACATATGTCATCGGCATAGTCTTAATGACTGAGCCTTTCGAACGGTCTCCATTGAATGCCCTGTCGCTCAGCTGTACCAACACTGGCCGTCAATACGTCGTCCATCGCCAGCAGGAAGAGAATTGGCTATAGAACATCCCCTTGTCTCACACGCTGTTGCACTACGAAGGAGTCGGATAGCTGCCCATTGTGTAAAACAAAACACCTTGCGTTGTTGTAGGACTCTTTAATAATGGCAACAGTTTTTGGTGGAGTTCCTCTACCAACCAACGATCTTCATATACATTCTCGGTTAACTCGATTAAAGGCCTTCTCAAAATCCACGAACATGAGGTAAAGCGGTGATTGAAATTCCATCGACTGCTCGAGGACGATACGCAGGGTGTTGATATGGTCGACACACGATCGACCACTGCGGAAGCCAGCTTGATGCCTCTTGAGTTAGACTCGATTCTATCCTTTATTCCCTCGAGAATGATTGTTGCCATTAGTTTTGTGAAAACAGACAAAACGGTGATACCACGCCAATTGTTGCAATTTTTAAGGTCACCTTTCTTTGGCAACTTAACAATCACACCATCCTTCCAGTCCTTGGGATATATTTCGTTTTCCCAAATGCTTTGTATCAACGGATGTAAAATACTAGCCGCTGTTTTGGGATCGGCTTTCAGGGATTCAGCTGGTATTCCATCAAGTCCAGCTGCCTTGTTGTTTTTCAGGAGAATTATTGATGTTTGGATTTCCGATTCTTAAGGGGGTTCGATGTCAATACCCCTATAGGACCTGCGCATCTCGTTAAGTTGGGGCACTTCAGCACTCTGCTCAACTGAATCCTCATTTAGCAGGGCAAAATAATGGTCCTTCCATCTGCGTAGCTGACCCTCAATTGATACCAAAAGTGTGCCATCCACATCCATTACAGGATGATTGGTGTTGCTTTTTTTCCCAATAACATCTTTGGCTATTTGGTACAGTTCCCGGATATCTCCTCTTCAGGCAGCAATTTCCGCATTATCTGCGAGTCCATCTAGCCTCACCCTCTTGTCACGTCTCACACAGCGAAAGACCATCTTATGTGCAATGCGGTACTCTCTTCGCAATTCAGCCTTTCTGCTTCGGCATTTATTTGGATTTTCAAATATTTGCGAATCTCGATCTTATCCCAGGTGTCTTGGGATATCCAAAAGTCTCTACTTCTCGTTGGGTACAGTTTCGGTTCCAGCCTCCATAAATAAATAAATAAATTGGGTGGCGCAACAGCTCATGGAGAACCAGGGCCTAGTGACTTACAACTCACAACCATTCCTGTTTGCGTGTTTGTTGGCAGGAATGGAGGGGACCTACAGTTTTTTGCCGAGTCCGAACGGCTTAATGAGAAGCTTTTTTTCATGACAAGTATACTCTTGGAGGATTTGTCAGTTCCTCGCAAGAGGCAGTACCTCGAATAAAACATTTCTGTTTTTTAGGTGGCACGGCTGGGAATCGAACCCACACCTTTGGCATGACAGTCCTACGGACTAACCATCAAGCCACGAAGTACTACATCCAGCCTCCATAAAAACACTTTTAATTTCAGCCAACATCTCATCAATTGTTGAATGTTGAATTCCGTTTAATGACGAGGCTCTGTCGTTTAGGGTGGTGACATAGTTTCGACATATGTTGGGGTCATTCAAAGCATTCGTAATGAATTTTGAGCTCCTTGCTGAATCCTGCGCTGGTTTTTGTACGGCAGCGGTTCGTAGTTTGAGACTCATCAGAGCCAAATGGTGATCGCTTCCCACATCGGCATTTCTTATACTCCGGACATCACACATAGACTTCATCCATCGCTGCTGAATCATGATATGATCAATTTGGTTTTCGGTTTGACCATCCGGATGCACCCAGGTAATTTTATTGCACGTCATATGTTTAAATACAGTTCCACCTATCACAAGACGATTCGCGTTACAAAAATCCACAAGCAAGTCACCATTTTCATTCCATCAACCAAATATTCGCACTACGGCAGATCTTGGAAAAAACCCAGGAGTTTCAAATCGATACCCCCTACCTTTTCATCGACTCGACACTCCTCCAGTATCATGGATGTCCGAACGTTCCGAGGAGCCAACGTTGACTCGGACCACAACCTCGTTGTAGCCAAGGTAATGCTACGGATATCCAGACCAAAGCCAAAGCAGGGAAATACTGTAAGGAAGTTTAACGTCGGACGGCTATAGTCATAGGAAATCGGCAGGTCCTTTTCCGATCGAGTCTCTCGCACCCTCTTAAATAGTCCTATGCCACCAACTGCAAGTATCGAGAACCAGTGGAAGAATTTCCAGGAAGCCATCAGAGATGCCCACTCTGACGCTTGGCTTTGAACGACCACCACAGCAAAACCCCTGGTTCGACGAAGAATGCCGACAAGTACATGCAGCCAAACAACAGGCATACAAAGCGGCGCTGCATAGAAGGACCAGAGCTGCTCGCGAGCTCTACGAGCAGAAGAGGAGAGAAGAACACAAGCTTCTAAGAAGGAAAAAGAAAGAGCATGAGAAGCGTGCGATCGAGGAAATAGAGGGATGCCATTGCAGGAATGAAGCTCGGAAGTTTTACCTAAAGGTAAAGAGAACCTCCCAGGGTTACAAGGCCCGAACCGAAGCCTGCAAGGATGGTCAGGGGAACATCGAAGTGGAATCGCAGTCGGTGCTGAGGATATAGAAAAATCATTTCTGCAAATTGTATAACGGCGATGACGAACCAAATTCCGCTACCATGCAGATTGCACCATTCAACCTGGATGACGTAAGCCAACAATTCCGTCCACCCGATAATGTAATAAATGTACAAATAAATCAACGCTGGTAACCCCATAAATAATAATGTAATAAATGTACAAATAAATCAAGGCTGGTAACCCCATCAATATGCTATAATAGCCTAAATGACATTTGTAAGCTCTTGTTAGTTTCAGTTAATCTTTGACCACGAAGCTTTAACTTAAACCTAATAAAAATCTTAATAAATAAAATTAAAAGTATTTAATTTTTACACTTTACGAAGTAAAGATAGCTATATCTAAACTTAAGTACAATAAAGCTACTGGAGCTGATGGCCTTGCAGCTGAGCTATTCAAAGCAGCTGGCGATGAATTGGTTAGGAGTATGCACCAGCTCATCTGTAAAATATGGTCAGAGGAAAGCATGCCCGATGAATGGAGCCTCAGCATTGTTTGCCCGATCCTCAAGAAAGGTGATCCTCTGGACTGCACCAACTACAGAGGCATAAGTCTTCTTAATATCGTCTACAAGATTTTCTCTGCCGTACTTTGTGAGCGCCTGAAACCATTCGTTAACAACCTGATATATCCATATCAGTGTGGCTTTAGGCCAGGGAAGTCCACCATCGACCACATTTTCACACTACGGCAGTTCTTGGAGAAAACCCAAGAGTTCCAAATCGATACCCACCACCTTTTCATCGATTTCAAGGCCGCGTAAGACAGCATCTATAGAGACGAGCTATATAGAGCAATGCCTAGTTTTGGCATCCCTGCCAAACTCTTCCGTTTGTGCAGGATGACGATGGAGAATGCACGCTGCTCCATCAAGGTCGGCAAAGACCTCACCTACACCTTTGATGTCAAAAAAGGTTTTAGGCAAGGCGACGCGCTGTCATGCGATTTCTTCAACATCACTAGAGGCACAATCTTTCAAAGGTCCGTCGAATTACTCGCTTACGCTGACGACATTGACATAATCGGACGAACAAAGCGTGATGTCAGTGGTGCTTTTGTGAGTATTGAGAAGGAAGCAAAGAAGATGGGTTTAACGGTGAATGAAAGCAAAACGAAATATATGCTGTGAACAAGAAAGTGCACCCAACACCGTGGTCTAGAACAGAACGTCACTATAGACAGCTATAATTTTGAGGTGGTCAGAGACTTTGTCTACCTAGGATCCGCTATAAACTCAGCGAACGATACCAGTGCTGAGATCAAACTCTTGCCAATCGCTGTTTCTTCGGGCTAAGAAGGCAATTGAGAAGCAAAGCCCTCTCTTGAGCAACTTAACTGTCCCTGTTTAAGACGCTTATCATCCCGGTCCTGATGTATGGTGCAGGGGCATGGACACTGCTTACGGTGGATGAGATGGCGTTAGGCTGTTTTGAGAGGAAAATTCTTCGGGTGATTTTTGGTCCCGTCTACATAGATGGGGAATGGAGAAGAAGATACAACAACGAACTTTATGGGCTGTACAGCGACACCGACCTAGCCACAAAAGTGAAAAGCCAACGACTAAGATGGCTGGGTCACCTAGAGCGAATGGACACCAATGCTCCAGCCCGGAAAAACTTTGTATCCAACCCCGTGGGACAACGCAGTAGAGATGCACAGCGTAAAAGGTGGCGCACGCAAGTGGAAGAGGATCTCAACCAACTTGGCGTGCGAAACTGGAGACAGCTAGCTAGAAACCGAGCCGGCTGGAAGAAGCTTGTTGGTTGAGGCCCTGGTCCACCCCGGACTGTAGCGCCACCTTAAGTAAGTAAATAACCTATGTATATTCTACTTATTTAAATAAATCGTCGCTCTGGTGGACGGCATACAGCTCAGCTAAAGTCATTACCTAATCTAAAAAAAATCTAAATCAGTTCTTGTCCAGATCTGCATGATTTAACAGGTAGTTCACCTAATTTTAGATATATTCCCAGAATTTAAAAGGAATGCAAGTAGAAAGTCAATTATAAAGAAGAACTTATTATAGAATTGACAAGAAGTTTTAAAATTTCCACAGTTCCGTAGCTATAGCTTGAACCTACACAAATTTTATAGGAGCAGCTTGCAAAAATGTTCAGTATTTCAAAAAAACTTACGCTTTGAGTGTTCCCGAAAGCATCAATTCAGTGACTAGAACTATATTTTTTCTCTTTCCCACATTTGACTCCCAGTAATTGTAAAAGCGCACAATATTTGGATGTTGTAATTTTTTAAGCATCTCAGCTTCTTCACGAAAACGATTACGTTCAGCCTTATTTACTTTTTTATCCTTTACAAATCAAAAACAGAAGATATAAATTAATTTGAAAAGTATGTATACAAAAATACTCACTAATAATTCACACCAAGCTACTGCAACTCCAGTTTGCGTATCTAGACCACGAAACACAGTCTTGAATGACCCCCTCCCAACTTCTTTATCGTATTTGAAAAATCGACCACATGGTGACATTCCAATTGGTTCGTCGTCCTCATCGTCTAGTAGTTTTCTATGTTTCAGCCGATCTTTGATAATTTTGTCCACATCTTCTAATAAAAGGCTTTCAGAGTCTCCAACCTTATGAAATTGTTCCTCTAAGTGTTCAGCTTCACGTGATAGTATTTCAATATTGACATCGTAGTCTCTAGGGAATTCTGTCTCAATATCAGTCGAATCTAAAAAATAATTGCCACCTTTTGAGAATTGCGAGAAACTGTTGTCGACTGACTTTCGTATGAAACGATTGTTTGGACGAAATATTTCAACTGCCGTTGACGTTGTCGATGATATTGAAGGTGTTTTTTCAGCCAAACTTGAAAGAGGAGGCTCCAAAGTTGTTGTAGGAACGACGGAAGTTTTATCACTAAGTGCTTCATCAATTCTGCTTTTAATGGCTACGCTTTCACCACTAGCACCTCCTTCATCACCACTATATCTAGTATTAAGTGGCAAGACCTCAACAACTTGATCTGAGTCAGCAGCAGAATTTTGTGTTGGTGTGCTGCCTGTGCTTAGTGTTGTCATTAATGGTGGGTTTTGAGTGACGACAGATTTATCTGATACAGTTTTTGGCACATTTGATGTTGAAACTTTGGGTGGTAAAGGTGTTTCCCTTGATTTTGAGCAATCACCTTCACTGGTATAGCAGGTATCTTGACTTCGGTCCAGATCACTGTCCCGACCTCCAGGAGACGAGTGAACATTAGTGTCTTTGGCTTTCTTATCTTGAAACATTTCCGGTTTTTTTTTTGTTGCAAACTTACCAGTGTCGTGTTTAACATCAATTTTACGTGACAAACCACCACATTCGTTTGATGAAAGCTGTCCTAGAAAAGTTTTTCTAACGCTAATAGATTTTTTTCCTTTAGAGAGCTTAAGATTTGATGCATTTGTGGAAGAGAAAATTCCAATGTTGTTGCCACCACTGGAATCTTTAGTTGTGGACTTCACTTTGAAACGTAAATCGATGATACTAGTAGAGGGGCCCTTTGGTGGCACCGAATTCTGTCTTTGAATTAGCTTGACAGATGAGGTTTTACTGTTTCTACTGTGATGTGTATGATACTGTTGCTCTTGTTGTGAGTAAATATTATTTTTGCAATTATTATTTAGATTATACTCCTTAACCCCAATCAATAGAGGCTGATGGTTTATTTCACTCTTAGCACTCAAAACAGATAAAACATTATTGGATGATTCTTCGGCGGCCTCACTACCAATCTGTACTGTTGTGCCAATATTTCCTATTAATGTAGTGGTACCTGCATCACTATTACTTTGGTTATTATCGTTGGTATTAACAACTGACCGGGTCGCCGAAGAGAATTCCAATAAAACTCGGCTCAACAGGTTCCCCGTTATGGCGGCTGTTGGTGTTTCGTTTGATGAATTTCTTAATGAAGTCACTGTGACTAAGGCTGCTGATAGAAGTCCACCTGCAGTTGGTATCACTATTGAACTACTTTGTTTATTTATGGGCTCCGAATGATGATGTTGATTTGAAGCTGTTTCTATGCCAAGAACAGAATTTGATTGTCGAACTAGAGCGGGCAGTGATGACGTCGGGTGGCATTGATTTGGTGCAAAACTCACTGTGCTATACTTCCTTTGCCGTATAAGCCTCTTGGAACTAAAAGTCAATCTGCTGCTATTGTAACTGTTGTTGTTGGAACAAGAGCCACTTTTTTATGATCGTTTTTGAAATTCCAAAATGAAAAGAGGGAAATAAAACAAAATAAATTTATTAAATTATTTAGCATTAGAGAACATGTTTTGTTAGAATAATTAACCTTAGTACAGGAAGTTATACATATATCATGAACACTACATAAATATGCAAGAGGAAAAGACTAATCAGAATGATAGAACAAAAAAATATTAATGAAATAGGGAACCATACAAATAAACTAAAATTCTGCAAAAAAAGAAACATGTAAAATACAACAACAATTTGGTTGTATTTTGCTCCGTATTGTTGTTGTATTCAAGGTGCTACTTTTTTTAAGCGAAGATAGAAATGCACTTAGAAACAGGGCTATTACTTCTGTTCTCTTCAGGTTTTTCTCCTACCGATACTTAGAGATATTAACATGTCACATTAATCATTTAGCGTGGTATTAGCGTATAAGCTATTAGTAAATAACAATGTGCTAGCGTTTATACATTTGTTCACTTGTAATTCTTATTAACAAATGTGAAATAGTCTGTGATGTGTGTTAACGTACGGATAACTTAAACTATAAACTTTTCATCAGTGAAAAGCTAGCCCTGGATAGATCCACTCAGAGACTATTGACCACGACAGTAAGCACGGGTACGGACAGACGAACCAAGGACAAGCCGAGCTTGAGGACTGCTCAAAGGGTGGTGAAGAAGGGAAAGGAAGGCCTCTTTCCTCCACCTGGCTCTCACCCAACTGCGAGTACGTCCAACCAAGCTAGGCTAGACGAAAATCCGTCAAGGACGGATAATACATGTACGGATAGACTGACTCAGGACGAGCCGAACTTGAGGACTGCTCAAGGAAAGGTGAAGGTAGGAAAGAACGGCCTCTTGCCTCTACCTATCTCTCGCCCAACTGCGAGTGGTTCCGAAAGAGCTAGGCACGACGACGCTACGTCATCGTCATCAGCTGTTCCCTCACCGGGGAACAAGAAGAAGAAAGCCAAAAAACTGCGATTGCAGACTTTGGCAGCCCTTCAAGAAAACTGACGGATGATCAATGGCAATTGATAGAACCTAGAATTCTGGACGGGGTAAACGAAGCTATCGTCAAGAACAGACCTCCACCACTCTTTGGTAGCCTCAGCACTGTCCACGGATTCAAGGTGATGACATGTGAAGACGGCAACACTCTCACATGGCTCCGAGAGTTCATCGAGAAGACCGAAGTTCTTGGCCGAACGCTGACCTTCGACTTATCAGTAAGAAGGAAATCAGGGAACCCAGCAGATCAAAGGCAGTGCTGGCACTAAGAGGACCCGTGATTCCAATGGACCGGATAGAGCGGAACATCAAGTCTTTGAACACCGAACAACTCAGCCAGAATTGGGAGGTTGTTCAGGTTAGCGAACCAACCAAAGATGGCACCAGAGTGATTGTGAGTCTAAGCCACAAATCGATGCCACTTCTGCGGAAAACTGGCTACAAAGTGCGCGTTGGTACAAACCGATGCAAGCTTAGGTTTATAGACAGTAAGAAAAAACAGATAAATAAGGGGGTGGTAGTTAATAACTTATCATCACACACTCTTCCGCAAGTTAATAGACGTTTTTGATAGTACCGTCCGGCAAATTAGCTTCATTTATACGATTTTTTTATCACTATCTATAAAAGTCCAAATGTGTGCAAGAAAAACGATCTCGTTGCATTGAAACTGAAAATATAGGCTTGAAATCTAAGTGCGCTTAGTAAAAAAAAGTAAAATTAAAGAATTTCTTGAGTGTCACGCGCCTTTTTTGTTCGTGAATATTAATATCGAGAGCTCGTATTCTTTTTTTGCCTCCTCTCTTTGAAATAATGGCTGGTAGAACTCGTTCGGAAAAAGAGAACCCAAAAGTTGTTACCCCTGCAACCTCTAAAAGACTAGAGAACAAAAAAATAGCTACTCCCGCAAGCAAAAAGTCCTCCCCCGCAAAAGTAAAACAAAATCCCACCACAGCAATCACCACTCCAAAATCATTAGCTTCCATCGAACAACAAACCAACACTCCCACCAGCTCTGCCAACATAACCGCCGCCGCCGCCATCGATACTTCTAATACCCCACCACCTTCCATCAAAGACAGCGATTCCACTCTACCTACATCTGCAAACTCCCGATCTGAGATCGACAGCCTGATCAAAACCCTATCTGATGATATCGTCAGTAAAATATCGAAAGAGATTAAAGATCTGCACTCGGAATTCATCCAACGTTTTGAAAAAATCGAAAAAAACCTAGCAACCTACATCAACAAAACAGACAAGACGATAGATTCCCTTGCAGAGCGAATTGCAAGAATGGAATTCCACCACTTAGACGTTGTCCATGAACTGAAGGAAGATTTACCTGATCTACAACAACGATGTGACATATCTGAACGTAATGAGGTTGCATCCGACGCTGTTCTCCTCGGAACACCTCAGCTCCTAAATGAAGAAATTAAATCCATATTTAACAGCATCTGCTACACGGTGGATTGTGTACCTCCTTCCTTGAAATCAGCTTTCCGACTTCATTACTTCAACGCAAAAATGACAGCAACATCCACGACCCTCCCATCATACTTAAATTTCATTCTCCGCACGACAGGAATATAGTTTTAAAATCTGTCGCTCTCTTTCACAAAACACACAAGAAACCATTGCATCTAGCTGACACGGGAATAAGTGTGCAAGGGAAAGAAGGACACAACGTCTACTTGCACGCGAGCTTAACATCTAAAAACCGGTTTTTCCTTCAACAAGCAATGCGTCTCAAACACCTTTCCTCATGGGGATCCCGATCTGTGTAATATTTGGGCATCGAATACTCATGCTCGGAATATAAAGTGCAATACACGTATTTGCAGTCGACACTTTTATGTAGGCTGTATTAAAAAAAATATTTAAAGTTAGGAGCTGTGCCTACAATTTTATTAGGTGAGTAAAGTGACGTAAAAGAAATGCATATAGTGTCCAATATGGTATAAGGTTGTATGAAAGTGCTGGGGGTTGTTAAGGGTGGGTCTCATGCATGAATTCGTTTGAAATATTTTTTTTCAACACGCACGTGATTTTGATGATTAATCAAAATTAACAAAGTTCTTGTAGTGAATAGTTTTTGAAAAATTAAGTTTCAGTCAAATTTTTTTTTTTAAATTGTGATATTTACTTGCGATATATAGGTACTATATGGCAAGTTATGGATTCGTAAAAAAAATCGAATTCCAAATTTTGATCAAAGTTGACATAACGATAATAGCGAAGTCGAAAAAAGTGGGTCTCGCAATTCTGTCTGTCTGTCACTTGGGCTGTAGCCTAAACGGGTGGTTCGATTTTCTTTAAACTTGGTACTTCGCGTTTTTTGGACATTATTCCAACACGATTTTTTATTTTTTTTAAGACCAAAAATAACAGTAGCTTCCATACAAAATTTTTTAGCAAAAAATGAAAATCTTATTCTTCTCACAACTTTAAAAAAAATCCAGTAATTTTTTTTACAAAAAAGCTACCATTTTATAAAAAACAATTTTCCGGAAAATGGTACCTCCCATAGAATTATTTTTCTTACATTCGATTTTCTCAAAAACGGTTTAACTGATCGTGATCAATTTTTTTATAGAAAAAGTTTCTAATAATTTAAAAAAATATTGTGTACCAAAATTTTCAAAAATTTTTTTTTTTGGATTTTTTTAAAAAAGTTTCAATTTTTTTTTTGAAAACTTAATAATTTGAAAACGACTTGGTCGATTTTTATTAAACCTGGCACCAAACAGTTTTTCAACAGTTCTTACAGATTTTTAATAAAAATTATTATTACTCTTTTGTGGACACACCTCTTGATGTTGATGAAGATTATTTTAGAAATTTACATTCCTATGCGCAAACGAGTTGCGACAATATTTCTGTGCAACAGAGTACTGTTTTAAACTTACTCTCATCGTTAAACGATGATTTTTCATCTAGACCAGATGGAATTCCACCAATATTATTGAAAAAGTGTAGACATATACTGGCTGAGCCTCTTCAATTTTTATTTGAGTTTTCTATTAAATCAGGGAAATTTCCCTGTTTATGGAAAACTTCATTTCTAACTCCAGTTTTTAAAAAAGGTGATAAAACTGATATTTCGAATTATAGACCTATATCCAAACTATCATGTATTCCAAAGCTCTTTAAACAAGTTGTGTGCGAGACTTTAGCATTCCATACCAAGAATATAATATGTGAACAACAGCATGGGTTTGTGAGAAGAAAATCAACAGTAACAAACCTACTTACATTCTTGCATAAATGTTCTAACGCGTTGGAAAATGGAAGTGAAATGGATTGTATATACACTGATTTCTCTAAAGCGTTCGACCACAGATACTATAGTTCCATAGGTACCGCACGCAGAGGAAACAAAAATGACAATTTTTCAACCGACTGGGACGTACCTCTACGTCCCAGTTTGATCGAACTCGTGTGAATAATACTTAAACTTGATGTTACCCTAAATTGTGTTTGAGTATCAAGTTGCTTATTGTGTTTTCTTTTTTTTTCTTGTGTGTGTTTGTTCCTGTTTTTAGTTTATTTTGGTTGAGTATTTAAATGTAGGTACCTTAGTTTTTTATGTGTATGTATGTATGTATATTTTATATTGCATTGTGAAATGTGAACGCTGTATCGCTGTATGTATGAAATACTTCTTTATCAAGGCTGGCTACGTTTTGTCTGGATAAGAGAAAGGCATTTGAGAAAAAAAAATTAAAAGAATACATTTTAGTGTAGGTACACATTTTTGTTGATAGAAAAACACTTACGTAGACGAGAGGGATACAAAAAATAATTTTGAAAAGTTGCCTTTTCTTATTCTCAAAAAATGACAACAAATTTTATTATTTGGAAATAGTATGAAGGTTCAGCAAGGTAATTACTGAAACCCCTTCTTAATAATGTTAGGGTTAATTTAATAGGAGAGGTGATGGGAACAATTAATAGAATTTTAATACAAGTGCGTATACAAAGGCATGCAATTGAGTTGAAATATATTTTTTGTGAAAGTAACAAATTTAAACAAAATATATTTTTTAAAATGCTTAAATTTTTCTTTGACCAGTGGTTTACTTAAAAAAACCGAGATCCCACAGCAGATTTTGGGTGTGAGTGATAGCAAAAAAAGAAGTATAGGCGTCGAAAGCTTCATTAAAAGCTGTTCAAAAAATCAAAGTCTTACATCCACAACTGGGGCATTTGCGATTAAACAGTGCAATGAAAAAAAATATGAATGCTACTTCGAGTGTAATCGTGTTAGCCAAAATTGGTTTTCACCCCTCCCTAGATAAGATACTCCTTGTGTATATTTCGCTGTGAAAAACGATTTTTTTTTACACAGTCTGGCAGGGCGAATTGAGCACTTAAATGATCTCAGATTCCGCGATATGGGATCCGCGGAGCTTATCTAGGTAGGGATGAAAACCAATTTCGGCAAACACGATTATCCTCGAGGTTGCATTCCTTTTTTTTTTTTTTTTTTTTTGATGCACTGTCTAATCACAAAGGCCCCAGTTGCGGACTGCAAATCTTTGATTTTTTATATAGCCTTTAATGAAGCTTTCGACGCCAATACTTCCTTTTTTGCTATCACTCTCACCCAAAAATCTGCTGTGGGCACCTAGTCTTAAATGTTTAAATTCAAGTAGTTTAAGTTTAATTTAATTAAGGCTTTGATAAAATAACGGCTTTACTACGTGACGACTGAATTATAAAAGAAAAAGATTAAATTCTTAGAAAAGGATTAAAGTTTAAAGAATTAAAGCTAGTCAGAGTAAATGAGGAACGAGAAGAAAATATTTGGGAATGCAAATTTTAAGTATTTATTAATATGTAGATACAAATTGTATTTAAAAAAAAAAAATCAACCCGATTTTGAAATAAATTTAATAATTTCAAAATTTGAAATAATTTCAAAAAATATTTTAATTTTGATTTTTGCATTCATAAAATACTTTTTGAAAGTGTTGATATGCAGGATTATTTTTACTTTTTGGAGATTTTCGAATACAAAATTTAATTGAAATTCGTTCAGCCGATAATGATAATGAGAAAATAAAAATAAAAAAAACGTTCTATGGGTGACTTTGTTTCAAAAAATAGTAAAAATGTTTTTGTATAAATACTGGTAGACCATTTAAGTTTGGGTTGGCTAGGAAATCTCGCAAATCCAAATCTCGCATAACGAAATCTCGCTTTTCATAATCCCGCGATTATAAAATCTCGCTTCTAATAATCTCGCAATAACGAAATCCCGCAAACTAAAATCTCGCATATCAAAATCTCGCAAAGTTGAATTGCACTGCAACAAAAACATTTTCTTAATCCAAATCTCGCAAATTCAAATTTTGATTAAAAAAACGATTATGTTGCAATGCAATTCAATTTTGCGTGATATCCTACCTACTGCAAAATATATAATCCAGTGTCTGAGTTCTTTTAGACCAAACTGTTATAGAGGTTATATAATCAATAGATTTTTTTCTAAAAGCCGTGTGCGACTCATTGCTCTGAAATTTGAATTTGCGAGATTTCGGTTTGTGAGATTTTAAACTGCGAGATTTTGGTTGAAATTTTCAAGATTTTTAGGTTCGATATGTAAATGCGAGATTGTAAAAAGCGAGATTTTGTAATTGCGAGATAATGAAAAACAAGATTTCTAATTTGCGAGATTACATTATTCAAGATTTTAAAAAAATGCGAGATTTCGTTATTCGAGATTTTGGTTTTCGGGATATCGTAGCGCTCCCTTTTTAAGCATAAAAACAATTATATCTTAATCGTAGGAGCCATTTTTTTAACATTTAACATTTTTTTTTTTTGCATAAAAGTAAAATTTTTGTTTATATGTATTCTTAAGTGTTAAAAAACCATTAAGTAATTAGTTTCAAGAAACCTTCCAAGTTTTTTTCTAAATATTGAGCTTCCGACAAAAAAATTTAAAGATAGTTTTTTGAAAATCCAAAAAATATTTATACTTGCACTACCTTAACTTTTTGTAAGCTTTTCCATGAAAAAATGTGATTCAAATCAGCTCAAAAGTTTTTAAGATAATCGAAAAAGCGAAATGGTTTCTCATCCAATTGCGAGACCCATGTTTTTCTATCATCCCTATAATCGCAAGAGATGTTTGATCAAAATTTAGTATATTTTTCAAGTATATATATACAGAACCTACTTAAATTTTTTTTTTAAACTAGAGTTTGAATTGCATGTATTGGTACTTATTTTCGTATATTAATAAATACTAGAAACTGCCATACCTGCCTACCTACCAAACTTTCTTTTTTTATGCTTAGTAAACTTTATTAATAAGAAAGAACCTTTAAAAAACCTCTCCTTCGAGTTAAAATTTTTGTTTGCATATACATAATGTATAATTGTATATATTCATTGCTCATTATCATTACTTATAAGATTACCGGAGTTCTTATTTTTGAGATCTAAGCAATTTTATGTTGCTTAAGCAATTAAATGAACGAATTTAAATCTTCGTTACATTTTTCTATAATAACTTCTTGCACACCTATTTTCATAATATAAATTCTCTAAATTACCAAGCAACTTGTGCTATGTGTATGTGTGTCAAAATAATTTTTGATTCCTATTTCTCAAAGAGAAAAAAAGTCAAAACAAGTGTTCATTTCTGAATTCTCAACATTTCTCGTTGAAGGCCAATAGTTTTGCAGTTAATGGTGAGGGTGGCAGAAAGCTCGTGGCCATCTATGCGTCCAAATGTAGGTAATACTAATTTTTGTTAAGGGATCTCGGTAAGGCGATCACAGCGAACCTATCGACCAAATGTCTACCTACAAAATCGTGTTTCATGAGAATACTATAGATTGGAAATACAATGGTGGCAGTTTCAAAAAATCAGTTGTTCATGTTCCATCAAAGCAATAAATGTAAGTTTTCGATCTAAAAAAAATATATATGTACATATGTATGTACGTAGGTACATATATGCCAAAGCTAACCTTTATTCCACCACGCTACCCCTTTACCGATCACGCAAGCCTTCTCTGCTGAACATTTCTTCATAAGCTTCTGTTCTACCGCCAAGGCCAACAAGGTGGGATTATGAAACCAAAATGTGTGCCTGTGTCTGTGTGTGGAACTGACAAGAATGATCGAACACGAATTATGCTCAAAAGGGTTGCATAGGTATCCGAAGTTAAATCGAAATATGTGTAGGTATCTTGGAACTTGGAATCCAACTCACTGGTGGACGTCTTTTGGGGATGATCATGTTCGGTGGGTTACATTCTGCTCTGTTTGATAAGGTTGCATGGTTTGCCTCCGACAAATCGCTTAAAATAGTCGATTGAAAAAGTTGTCATTTTTATTTGCACTGAATGCAATATCTATGTAACTCTATTATCTGTGGTTCGACCAACTTAGTCACAACATTATTATTTTCAAACTAAAATCTTTAGGGTTTCCAACATTCTTTATCACCTGGATAAAATCATACCTTGAAAATAGATCCTACCAGGTCAAATTTAGAAACTGTCTTTCACACTCATTCAAGGCTCACTCCGGTGTGCCCCAGGGAAGTCACCTAGGCCCATTTCTATTTATTCTTGCTATAAATGATGTAGTCTCATGTATACGTTCAAGTGATATTCTTATATTTGCTGATGATATGAAGATTTTTTAAGACAATAAAAGCTAACCACGACCACTTTCTTTTGCAAGCCGATATTGACAGTTTCGCTCTTTGGTGTGATAAAAACAGTCTTTCTCTTAACCCTGCCAAATGCCAAACAATTACTTTCTCAAGAAAGCGACTTGCAAATGCTTTTAATTATTCTATTTCACAACACAAAGCTCTGTCGAGTCTTTAGTTTCAAAGGACTTTGGGTGTTAACTTTAGCTCAAATTTAGAATTCACTGAACACATTAACTACATTTGTTAATAAAGCAAGCTCAATGCTTGGGTTTATAAAACGTTGGGCAAAGGAATTTTGACGATCCGTACGTTACTCTTTCCTTATACAATTGTTATGTACGACCTCACCTAGAGTACGCCTCTCAAGTATGGTCTCCCTTTTATGAAATTCATAAAAATCGTATTGAAGCAATACAACATAAATTCATTCGTTTTGCTCTGAAAGGTCTACCTTGGGCTGATCCATTCAACCTTCCACCTTATGAACATCGGATCCAGCTACTGCAGGTTCAAACATTATATCAAAGGCTAGTTAATAATGATCTAATATTTCTTCACCAACTTATAAATGGTCAAATTGATGCTCCTGACTTGTTAGCCTGTATTGGCATAAATTCATCATCATCATCAAGTCCTGTAACCCCGGTTGGGGCATAGGGCGCCAACAAATCGTTTCCATCCTTCTCGGTCTGCAGATAGATATTTTAACTGTGGCCACGTCTTTCTCTGGGAGTCTGCTTCTGCTAGAACAGTTGATTTCCATGTTGTTCTTGGTCTTCCAACCCGCCGTGCACCCTGAGGATTCCATTCAAAAGACTGCTTTGCAATTTCATCGTTTGGTTTCCTCAGTGTGTGACCAATCCATTGCCATTTACGCTTTCTTATGCCAACGTCCAGCCGCTCCTGGCTTGTCCTGCGCCACAATTCCTCGTTTGATATAATTTGTGGCCAGCGAATTTTTTAGAATATGGCGTAGACAACGGTTCACAAAAGCCTGCAATTTCTTTGAGATGGTAGTCGTGACTTTCCAGGTTTCGCAAGCATATAACAGCACGGATTTGACATTGGATTCGAAGA
>OY992534.1:47491715-47786725 GCA_963921185.1 Dasysyrphus tricinctus | reverse complement strand
AGCAGCGCTGCGGTGAAGTACTTGGGATTGCGGCTCGACACAAAGCTAACCTACTGGCAACAAATTAAGGCAGCAGCGGAAAGAGCTTCAAAGACAACTACATCGCTGGGCAGACTGATGGCGAATGTTGGTGGCCCAACGGCCAGTAAGCGAAGATTACTGATGGCGACAACGCACTCCATCCTTCTCTATGGCAGCGAAATTTGGGCAGACGCTCTTAAACAAGAGAAGTACCGGAAACAAATGGCGGCAGTGCAAAGATGCGGAGCTCTACGTGTAGCTAGCTCTTACCGAACGGTATCGGAACCAGCCGTCCTTGTAGTCGCAGGAGTGACTCCCATCGATCTCCTAGCGGCAGAAAGGAAGTACGTCTACGACAACAAGACGGAAATGGGATTGGAAGCGGCAACCGAGTTGGCTAAGCAGCTCACGAAACAGCAGTGGCAAGAGCGTTGGAGCTTGGAAAATAGAGGACGATGGACAGCGAGGCTGATTAGGAACGTGGCTGAGTGGAATGACCGGAAACACGGTGAGGCCAACCACTACGTCACCCAGTTACTCACCGGACACGGATATTTCAACGCCTTCCTCCACAAAATCGGCAAAAAAAACAGTCCAGCCTGCCAGTACGGAGACTCACTAGAAGATGACGCGAACCATACCTTCTTCGCCTGCAGCAGATGGGAAAGCCTCCGCCAGGACCTGCAGATGAGTATCGGCGCCATCACACCGGAGAATATAACAGAGAAGATGCTACAGAGTTATGAGAACTGGCAAAAAGTCTGCAGCTACACAGAACATATTCTCAGAAGAAAGAAAAGAGAAGAAGAAAATGATCGGGAAACAGTTGAACCCGTAAGTTAATCCCGCAAGGGAATCATGACAACCCCCCTGAAGTAATGCAAAGAGTGGTCCCGGGGGTGGGTCAGAAGCCAAAAGGGTTATGGTGGAGTTTTAGTCGGTATGTCATACATACCTCAACAGTCCGACACACGGGGATGGTCATGGGTCAACGCCAAAAGGCCTCCTTACGGTGCATAAAGCATTTCTTCGCTCCCCTTAAAGGAAAAAAAAAAAAAAAAAAAAAAAAAAAATCATTATCATTATCATTATCATTATCATTATCATTATCATTATCATTATCATAATCATTATCATTATCATTATCATTATCATTATCATTATCATTATCATTATCATTATCATTATTATCATTATCATTATCATTATCATTATCATTATCATTATCATTATCATTATCATTATCATTATCATTATCATTATCATTATCATTATCATTATCATTATCATTATCATTATCATTATCATTATCATTATCATTATCATTATCATTATCATTATCATTATCATTATCATTATCATTATCATTATCATCATTATCATTATCATTATCATTATCATTATCATTATCATTATCATTATCATTATCATTATCATTATCATTATCATTATCATTATCATTATCATTATCATTATCATTATCATTATCATTATCATTATCATTATCATTATCATTATCATTATCATTATCATTATCATTATCATTATCATTATCATTATCATTATCATTATCATTATCATTATCATTATCATTATCATTATCATTATCATTATCATTATCATTATCATTATCATTATCATTATCATTATCATTATCATTATCATTATCATTATCATTATCATTATCATTATCATTATCATTATCATTATCATTATCATTATCATTATCATTATCATTATCATTATCATTATCATTATCATTATCATTATCATTATCATTATCATTATCATTATCATTATCATTATCATTATCATTATCATTATCATTATCATTATCATTATCATTATCATTATCATTATCATTATCATTATCATTATCATTATCATTATCATTATCATTATCATTATCATTATCATTATCATTATCATTATCATTATCATTATCATTATCATTATCATTATCATTATCATTATCATTATCATTATCATTATCATTATCATTATCATTATCATTATCATTATCATTATCATTATCATTATCATTATCATTATCATTATCATTATCATTATCATTATCATTATCATTATCATTATCATTATCATTATCATTATCATTATCATTATCATTATCATTATCATTATCATTATCATTATCATTATCATTATCATTATCATTATCATTATCATTATCATTATCATTATCATTATCATTATCATTATCATTATCATTATCATTATCATTATCATTATCATTATCATTATCATTATCATTATCATTATCATTATCATTATCATTATCATTATCATTATCATTATCATTATCATTATCATTATCATTATCATTATCATTATCATTATCATTATCATTATCATTATCATTATCATTATCATTATCATTATCATTATCATTATCATTATCATTATCATTATCATTATCATTATCATTATCATTATCATTATCATTATCATTATCATTATCATTATCATTATCATTATCATTATCATTATCATTATCATTATCATTATCATTATCATTATCATTATCATTATCATTATCATTATCATTATCATTATCATTATCATTATCATTATCATTATCATTATCATTATCATTATCATTATCATTATCATTATCATTATCATTATCATTATCATTATCATTATCATTATCATTATCATTATCATTATCATTATCATTATCATTATCATTATCATTATCATTATCATTATCATTATCATTATCATTATCATTATCATTATCATTATCATTATCATTATCATTATCATTATCATTATCATTATCATTATCATTATCATTATCATTATCATTATCATTATCATTATCATTATCATTATCATTATCATTATCATTATCATTATCATTATCATTATCATTATCATTATCATTATCATTATCATTATCATTATCATTATCATTATCATTATCATTATCATTATCATTATCATTATCATTATCATTATCATTATCATTATCATTATCATTATCATTATCATTATCATTATCATTATCATTATCATTATCATTATCATTATCATTATCATTATCATTATAGTTAGTTCGTCTAAGTCCCTGATCTCTAGGGCCATCTTCGGTTCAAGACTGCGAACCGTTGCCTTATCCCCAAGAATAGCTCTAAGAGATTCTCCGAAAGCGGTTTTGTTTTTAGTTTTCGATCCAAGTTCTAGAAGAACATCTCCTGTTTTCGTTTGCCGAACAGTTTTGACGATGGTTTCGGTATCATCTGGATTCGCCTTGCTTCTCTTCTTCTCTGTTCCCTTTGGCTTAATGAGAATAGCTTCGGGTCGAGGTCTCCGTTGGTTTTTCTCTTTCTTCTTCTTTGCCTTCTTTTTATTTTCCCGAGCCCCTTCTTTGGGTTTGTCCTTAGGTCTAACCTTCTGGGCAGTTAGGTCTTTTGCGACAGCCACAGGATTTTTCTTCTTTAGGGCTTCAGCGTAGCTCTCTTGCTCACGATTCACCGTTGGAATAGGAGCTTCCCTTTGTTGTCCGTTTTGTTGGTCGACTGGATTTTTGGGGGAGTTCCTTGTTCTTTTGTCGGTGTCCTTTGCAAGTGGACTCGAAGGTGGTCTTTTAGAAGAGCTCGGTTGATCTTTCTCGCTCTGGCCTGGAGACGTTATCTTCGTCGTACCCAATTTTTGGGTTAAGAGCCTTCCTTCGGTTTTTCTCCTGTCTTTCTCGTGCCACTTCATCTTGTCCAGAGCTTCTTCTAGGAGCGTTATGCCGTTTTTGATGTCTAGACTGATGTTTTTCTGCTTCGTACACGCTACTTTCATGGTTTTAATCACTTCTAAGCATTTCTGCATCTCTTGTGAAAAAACGTCTCCTGAATATTCCTCATCTGCTGTTTTATCTTCTTCGTTTTCCGTTTGAAAAACATTTCGAGCAGCTTGTGGTTTTTTCTGCATCCGTTGTGGTGTATTCACTGCTGATGGTGGTGTCCTGTTCAGTCTGGAAACTCTCTGGAAAGGGTTGGTGATGGTTTCACTTGTAGCTTTTTCTTCAGCGGAAGCCAAGTGTGCCACTTCCGGGGTTAAAATTTCATTTGTATTGCGGTCGCTTGATGTCGACGTCCCGGGGCTCGCGCGCACACCCCTGACAGACGCCGGTACTGGGTATCCGATTCTCTGCACCGTAAGGTTTCTCCTCATCTCTTCTCTATCCATATTTGGTTTCATTTCTGTGTTCCTTCACATAGTTGTTTTGTTGGTCCGCGAGTGATATTTTATTTCCCACTTACCCTGCATTAATAACAAGTATTAACACCGAGCGTTCCTCTATCCGCCACCTGAGGACGCGCCCTCTAGGGGAAAACAACAAACCCCCGAGGGGGGGGGAAGGCATCTTCCCCAAGAACTGGAAGAAACAACGCTTGGTGCTTATCAGCAAAGGCAAAGGAGACCCGGATTCCCCATCGGCATACAGGCCTCTGTGCATGCTAGACACTGCGGGGAAACTGTTGGAAAAGTTACTCAAGCCACGGCTCATAGCGGCAGTACAAACGGCAGGTGATCTATCAGCGAGGCAGTACGGTTTCCGGAGAGGCCGCTCTACGATTGGAGCCGTAAAAGAAGTGGTGAACGCCGCCCAAATCGCCCAGCAGGGAAATCATCACTCTAGGCGGATCGTCTTGTTGGCAACTCTAGACGTACGAAATGCCTTCAACTCAGCCAGGTGGACTGATATATTGGACGCGCTCGAACGGAGGTTCCACATTCCAGCATATCTCCTGCGGATGGTGAAGGACTATCTCAGGGATCGAGAGCTGATTTACGAGACCACAGAAGGCCCACGACGAAAGCAAGTGACATCAGGTGCAGCGCAGGGATCGATTCTAGGACCAGACCTCTGGAACATCTCCTACGATGACATCCTCCGCATGGAGATGCCTGAGGACGCCTTTCTGGTTGGGTACGCAGACGACATCGCCGCGGTGATTTCGGCACGAGACACCGATAGCGCGCAAAGAAAGTTGAACCAGGTCATGCGACGAGCAACTTCTTGGATGGAAGAGCACGGACTCAGCCTTGCAACGGAGAAAACTGAGATAGTCCTCCTCACGACGAAGAGGATACCCACACAAATCGACTTCCAAATTGGGGCAGAAGTCATAAGAAGCAGCGCTGCGGTGAAGTACTTGGGATTGCGGCTCGACACAAAGCTAACCTACTGGCAACAAATTAAGGCAGCAGCGGAAAGAGCTTCAAAGACAACTACATCGCTGGGCAGACTGATGGCGAATGTTGGTGGCCCAACGGCCAGTAAGCGAAGATTACTGATGGCGACAACGCACTCCATCCTTCTCTATGGCAGCGAAATTTGGGCAGACGCTCTTAAACAAGAGAAGTACCGGAAACAAATGGCGGCAGTGCAAAGATGCGGAGCTCTACGTGTAGCTAGCTCTTACCGAACGGTATCGGAACCAGCCGTCCTTGTAGTCGCAGGAGTGACTCCCATCGATCTCCTAGCGGCAGAAAGGAAGTACGTCTACGACAACAAGACGGAAATGGGATTGGAAGCGGCAACCGAGTTGGCTAAGCAGCTCACGAAACAGCAGTGGCAAGAGCGTTGGAGCTTGGAAAATAGAGGACGATGGACAGCGAGGCTGATTAGGAACGTGGCTGAGTGGAATGACCGGAAACACGGTGAGGCCAACCACTACGTCACCCAGTTACTCACCGGACACGGATATTTCAACGCCTTCCTCCACAAAATCGGCAAAAAAAACAGTCCAGCCTGCCAGTACGGAGACTCACTAGAAGATGACGCGAACCATACCTTCTTCGCCTGCAGCAGATGGGAAAGCCTCCGCCAGGACCTGCAGATGAGTA
Organism: Dasysyrphus tricinctus; assembly: GCA_963921185.1. Classification (NCBI taxonomy): domain Eukaryota; kingdom Metazoa; phylum Arthropoda; class Insecta; order Diptera; family Syrphidae; genus Dasysyrphus; species Dasysyrphus tricinctus. Next base: position 47,780,836 of record OY992534.1, on the reverse strand, counting down.
TCGGCGCCATCACACCGGAGAATATAACAGAGAAGATGCTACAGAGTTATGAGAACTGGCAAAAAGTCTGCAGCTACACAGAACATATTCTCAGAAGAAAGAAAAGAGAAGAAGAAAATGATCGGGAAACAGTTGAACCCGTAAGTTAATCCCGCAAGGGAATCATGACAACCCCCCTGAAGTAATGCAAAGAGTGGTCCCGGGGGGTGGGTCAGAAGCCAAAAGGGTTATGGTGGAGTTTTAGTCGGTATGTCATACATACCTCAACAGTCCGACACACGGGGATGGTCATGGGTCAACGCCAAAAGGCCTCCTTACGGTGCATAAAGCATTTCTTCGCTCCCCTTAAAGGAAAAAAAAAAAAAAAAAAAAAAAAAAAATCATTATCATTATCATTATCATTATCATTATCATTATCATTATCATTATCATTATCATAATCATTATCATTATCATTATCATTATCATTATCATTATCATTATCATTATCATTATCATTATCATTATCATTATCATTATCATTATCATTATCATTATCATTATCATTATCATTATCATTATCATTATCATTATCATTATCATTATCATTATCATTATCATTATCATTATCATTATCATTATCATTATCATTATCATTATCATTATCATTATCATTATCATTATCATTATCATTATCATTATCATTATCATTATCATTATCATTATCATTATCATTATCATTATCATTATCATTATCATTATCATTATCATTATCATTATCATTATCATTATCATTATCATTATCATTATCATTATCATTATCATTATCATTATCATTATCATTATCATTATCATTATCATTATCATTATCATTATCATTATCATTATCATTATCATTATCATTATCATTATCATTATCATTATCATTATCATTATCATTATCATTATCATTATCATTATCATTATCATTATCATTATCATTATCATTATCATTATCATTATCATTATCATTATCATTATCATTATCATTATCATTATCATTATCATTATCATTATCATTATCATTATCATTATCATTATCATTATCATTATCATTATCATTATCATTATCATTATCATTATCATTATCATTATCATTATCATTATCATTATCATTATCATTATCATTATCATTATCATTATCATTATCATTATCATTATCATTATCATTATCATTATCATTATCATTATCATTATCATTATCATTATCATTATCATTATCATTATCATTATCATTATCATTATCATTATCATTATCATTATCATTATCATTATCATTATCATTATCATTATCATTATCATTATCATTATCATTATCATTATCATTATCATTATCATTATCATTATCATTATCATTATCATTATCATTATCATTATCATTATCATTATCATTATCATTATCATTATCATTATCATTATCATTATCATTATCATTATCATTATCATTATCATTATCATTATCATTATCATTATCATTATCATTATCATTATCATTATCATTATCATTATCATTATCATTATCATTATCATTATCATTATCATTATCATTATCATTATCATTATCATTATCATTATCATTATCATTATCATTATCATTATCATTATCATTATCATTATCATTATCATTATCATTATCATTATCATTATCATTATCATTATCATTATCATTATCATTATCATTATCATTATCATTATCATTATCATTATCATTATCATTATCATTATCATTATCATTATCATTATCATTATCATTATCATTATCATTATCATTATCATTATCATTATCATTATCATTATCATTATCATTATCATTATCATTATCATTATCATTATCATTATCATTATCATTATCATTATCATTATCATTATCATTATCATTATCATTATCATTATCATTATCATTATCATTATCATTATCATTATCATTATCATTATCATTATCATTATCATTATCATTATCATTATCATTATCATTATCATTATCATTATCATTATCATTATCATTATCATTATCATTATCATTATCATTATCATTATCATTATCATTATCATTATCATTATCATTATCATTATCATTATCATTATCATTATCATTATCATTATCATTATCATTATCATTATCATTATCATTATCATTATCATTATCATTATCATTATCATTATCATTATCATTATCATTATCATTATCATTATCATTATCATTATCATTATCATTATCATTATCATTATCATTATCATTATCATTATCATTATCATTATCATTATCATTAGCATGTTTAAGAATGCCAAACATCGGAGGCAACACCCTATAAAATCCAATTCGCAAAATCATAACATTAAATTTCTTGTTATCTATGTATGTATGCGCTTCCCGCAATGCACATCATATCTTTGGATGTACACACTAGGGTGTTTCATTTTTCCAAAGATGTGATTTTTGGCTGACTTTGCTCACGCCCCGAGTCTCAGTGATGAAAAAAAAATGTATGCCAAATTTCAAGAAGATTGGATAATATTTAGAGGTTGCGCATTTTGATCACTTTTATCTAAAACTATCGAGTTTTCTAATATTGAAAATTGAAGTGCTTTGTAAGCAAGGGTTTCTCATGCACTTGTTTCATCTTGTGCAGGTTGTGTGTGTCTACACGTACAATTTAAGCTGCAGTGTGTTAATTTATGACATTCCTTCTTACAATTCTTTTTAAAATAATTTCTCTTTGAACTGTACCTTCAAACTTCAAGCTTTATACACGGTTTACCAATAAGGGAGGGCAGGTCGATTTTGAAAAGGAATAAAACAGGTTGTGTGTGTGGTATTAACGAAATTCTTATTATTTTTTGAAGGTCCTACATGTACGTCTGCTAATGTATGTATGTTGTATAATATGGAATATGAAAATGTTCAAAATATCAGCCACGGCTTCGCACAGTGGCATGGATCCGAGGCGTCGAAACTTGAATGCTTTTGCCGCATAGTTCGGGCTGAGCTTGAAGATGGCCTTAATTATTTTGACTTTGAGGGCATCAGTTAATTGCGGCTCATTAGGAAAGACCCGCAACTTCAGAAAACCCCTCGATAAATTTAATGGGATCATATCGCACGATCTTGCTGGCCACTTCACTTCACCTCCTCGAGAGATAAACCTATCTTACATTTATCGTTTATGCAAAAAAAAAAAAAAACATTTTCTCAAAACACATCAAAAAATGTAAAAATCGTATTTTTTCCTACTTTTAAAAAAGTGATAAATGCGCAACCTCTAAATATTCTCCAATCTTCTTGAAATTTGGCAAAAATATCTTTTTCGTCAGAGAAACTCGGGGCGTGAGCAAAGTCAGCTAAAATTTTACATTTTATTTTGTGCCTTACAAAATGAAACACCCTAGTACACACTCTATGTACTAACATAAACAGTAAATTCTCTATCTCTATTGAATTGCCTAATCTGTTAACTTGTTAAATTGGCTCTTACATTAAATTCACAAGTCACAAACAAAATCACAATACCTTGTACAGTCACGTTAAAACATTATACATAAAATCACACAGTTAACAATCATTTAATAATAAAGTTAATTTGAATTAATTATTATTAAACTAAACAAAAGAAGTTTTATTCAAACGAACAAACACACCGAACATACACAGAAATAGGTACACACAAGGAGGTACACGGTCACACAGAACATACATTGGAAATTGGTAACAAATTACAAAAGTACTAACACCAATTTCTAACTACATTTTAAACAATTATTAACACATCTTATTAAACAATACACATTACACATTACACATTTTCACACAGATCAACATTCATACAATCCAAATCATAAATTTGGTCCTTCGATAGCCAGATGACTCTTTTATTTATCAAAAAACAGTGCCTTTTAATTTGATTAATTGAAGTCCAATAAATAAACAAAAAAAAGTGCATTTACAGTGCGGTTCAATATAAAGTGGTCAGAATTTTGTATTCGCTTTTTTTTAAGAACACATAAGAAAAAGGTGATTTTGCGGAAAAGTGTAGGCCGTTATTCAAGCATATAACTTTGATTATTTACACAGTTGGTTGCTAGCATTTTTTATCAAACGGTACCTACAATTCATTACGGGAATTTATGCAGACATTACATAAATTTTGAATTAAAATCAATTTGAAGAACGCTTTAATTAATCGTTGTTTTTTCTAAACAAAATGAATAAAATAATCGCAAAGCGTGGTCGAGCTAAAGGCTGTATCACTCTTACAGCAACATATGCTAGTGCGATTCCCATTTCAACGACTTCAGAGACATTAGAATTTTGTCTTGAAAAACTTAATGAAGCGTGGCAAGAGTTCATAGCATTGCAAAATGAACTTTTAGACTTTATCGGTACCAAAGACTACGTTGATCGTGAATCTGAATTTGCCGAATATGAGGCAAAATATTTCGAAACTCACGCTTTGCTTACAGACGCAATTCGCATTAAATCTAAACCACATGATTCTAGTGAATAGGTTATCGCTCAAGGTTATCATACGCCATCGGAAGATTCTGATATTAGCATGCCGTATTAATCCGTTAAACTACCAGCCATTACCATTGAACCTTTTTCGGGTGAATATAAAGATTGGCCTACGTTTCGAGACATGTTCTCGGGAACTGTCGATTCAAATAGAACAATTACCAATACGCAAAAATTACACTTTTTAAAATCGTTTCTGCGGGGAGAAGCTGCGAATCTTCTCAAACATATTCAATGTTCTGAAAATAATTATATTGAGGCTTGGACAAGATTAGAGCAACGTTACGATCAAAAGCATCTTATCGTACGTTCGTTTATTCATTCGTATTTTTCGCTTCTATCATGCAATAACGCAAATGTCCAATCACTTCGCAAGATTACCAACGGGGCTGATGAAGCTGTGCGGGGACTCAACGCGTTGGACACCAACACACGTGATCCATGGCTTATTTATCTGCTTCTTCAAAAGGTAGATCAAGAAACTAAAAGGTCTTGGGCTGAGGAAGTTAGTTCACGAGGTGATTCCACCTTACATGCATTTTTAGAATTTCTTCAAACACGTTGCCAGTGTCTTGAAGCTTGCAGTTTTTTTTCAAATCCTACCAGCACTCGGGCTGTTCGTGCGCATTTAGTGAAATCTGGTCCAAAATGTCAAGAAGGGCACTTACTTTCAAGTTGCCATGCCTTTAAAACTTTGAATATCGAATCTTGTCGTGAATTCGTACGAAACCATTTACTCTGTTTCAATTGCTTGCGTTCGGGGTATGCCTCCAACAATTGTCGCCTCACAGTTCGTTGCCATTTATGCCACTCTCGTCACCATTCTCTTCTCCATTCGCCTCAGTCTCAAAACTCTAATCAAACATCAAATAAAACTTCAAATTTTAATTCAAGTCGTAGTTCAAATCTAGGTTTAAATGCAGTTTCTTATTCAAATCATCAGTCGAGTAATTCTAATTCTGAAAATCCAATTCCACATTCTTCAAATTCACTCATTGCAAATCATTCAATCTCATTCAAACCTAATCACCAAGTTGCAACAATTTTACCAACAGCTATAGCCCGAATTCAGGATAATCAAGGACTTTATCAAATCGTGCGCGTTCTTCTCGACTCTGGTTCTCAGGTATCCTTCATAACTGAGCAAGCAGCTTAACGCTTAGGACTCCCTCGAAAACGATTAAGAATTAAGAATACCAGTAGTAGGAATTGCCTCAAAATCAGCTGGAGAAACTAATGGGTTAGTCAGTCTTAATATCGTCTCTTGCTACAGTTCCGAAATGATTGATCTCAATTGCTACATTTTGCCTGCCATCACCTCATCGCTTCCACCACTATCCATCGATCAAATTCCTCAAAATGTTTCTTCTCTGAATCTTGCTGATCCTAACTACTACGATCCTGGTCCAATCGACATTTTGATAGGGGCTGATAGAGTTTTCAATATCATAAAAGGAGCTGCTGAAATTGAAGAAGGAGGAACTCTTACTTCGATTCCAACTATTTTTGGCTGGGTCATAGCTGGTCATCATTCACAGCACTCACCAGTAAGATCAAGAATTCAAACATTTTGTACTCGCTTAGATCATGATCAGGAATTTGACTTAGAAAAATTCTGGAGGCTTGAGGAAGTTTCAAACGAACAACCACTATCTCTTGAAGAACAGTTAGCTGAGGAAAACTTCGTCAATTCTCATACTCGTCTTCAAGATGGTAGATACGAAGTACAACTACCTTTCATGTCAACAAAACTCACTTTTGGGAGATTCTTTCGGTACAGCACTAGCGCGTTTTCATTCCATTGAACGGAAGTTCAATTGGAATCCAAATCTGAAATCTGAATATACAAAATTCATAAATGAATATATGTATTTCACTTGGACATATGGAAGAAGTACCTTCCAAAATTCCAAAGTCCAACAATTCAAGCTACTATTTGCCTCATCATGCAATCTTCAAAGGTGATAGTAGTACCACCAAAATCCGAGTTGTTTTTGACGCATCTGCGAAAACTCGATCGTCTCAATCTCTTAACCAAACCCTTCTTGTCGGTCCTACTATCCAGCGTGACATATTTTCAATCTGTCTAAGGTCTCGTCGACATGCCTATCTCATAACAGGAGATATTGAAAAAATGTACAGGCAGATCTGGGTGTCTAGAAACCACACAGACTTTCAGCGAATTGTCTAGCGTGAAAGCCCCGAAGAACCATTGAAACATTTTCGTTTGCTCACTGTTACGTATGGAACTTCTGCTGCTCCATTTTTGGCTGTAAGAGTCTTGCAACAGTTAGCTGCAGAGTCTTCAAAAACTCATCCTCGAGCATCCAAGACACTTCTCGATGATTTTTACGTTGATGACGTCATCACCGGTTCAGACACCATTGATGATCTCATTTCTCTTCGAATCGAATTGGTGGATTTATTAAACTCAGCTGGATTCAACCTACGCAAGTGGACTACGAACTGCTGGCCACTTCTTATCTCTTTACCAGAGGACCAGCGCGAACTTTCACCGGTGGACTTCGAAGAATCCAACTCTGTTAAAGTTCTGGGATTGCAATGGTGCCCCTCAAGAGATGTCTTTTCGTACAAGGTCAAACTGAGTTTAGTAAATTCATGTACAAAACGTCACATCTTATCAGATGCTTCAAAAATCTTCGATCCTTTAGGATTCCTCGCGCCGGTCGTAATAGGAGTGAAAATATTGCTTCAGGAACTCTGGAGGAAGCAGATCCACTGGGATGAAGAAGTTCCAGACACTTTATCGCAGCAATGGAACACCATCAGGAACGAGCTACATATCGTCGAAAACTTCGCTATTCCAAGAATCATGCTGCAAAACAAAAATGAATGGGAACTGCACGGCTTTTGCGATACATCTTTGGATGCATACGCAGCATTCGTCTATTGTGGAAACATAAAATCTAATAATTCTATATCTGTTACGCTCGTTGCAGCAAAATCTATCACGAAATGATGAGCAACTATCCCAAAAACACCTGGGAAATTCTTTTTACGGATGGCTCCAAAAATGAAGAAAATGTTGGCTTTGCAATCGTAAACTCAAACGGAACGCTTATGTGCGCCGAAAGGATTCCAACTTACTTTTCAATATTTTCTACTGAAGCCCTAGCTGTACTGAAAGCAACCGAAATCGCTTTAAAAAGCAAAAAGAAAACTGTCATATGCACAGATAGCCTCTCGACACTAACAGGCATTCAAAATCTAAAAAACCAATCACCTTTCATCAGAAAAATTCGTGATAACCTAATCAAAAGAGAAACTGATTTGAAACTAGTCTGGACGCCAGGTCATATTGGCGTTCAAGGTAACGAGATGGCAGATCGGGAAGCAAAGGCTGTATCTACAGATTCAAACCAGTGTATCTCAAACTATCAACCTGTCAAAAAGGACTTCATCAAACTGATAAATTCTCGCTGGAAACAGAAAAAAGAAGAAGAATGGAGACAATATAACCACCACTACTCCACAATCAACCAAAATCCAACTCCAGCTATTTATCCTACGAACACATCGTCGACTATGAACAAAAATGTCCTAAGACTCAGAATCGGACACACCAAACTTACACATAGCCACCTGCTCAACAAGGAACCGCCTCCGATTTGCCACTTTTGCCAAACTAACTCAATTTTATCTATACAACACTTAACCCTAGATTGTGCTTATGTTAAAAAAAATTGTTACGAATTATTTCAAAACGATCTTAGAAATCTCCTGTCAATTCCTTCAGAACAAAATATAAAAAATGTCTTTATCCTTTTAAAAAAACTAAAACTAGAGAATTGCTTATAACAATATTTACCTCTTTTTCAGTTTCGGGGGGATCGGGAGAGATCTAAACTATTGGTTGGTTCTCTCCCGACCGCCCCCATGACTGAGCTTGATAATTATTATTTTATACTTTTATTTTTTACAATCAGCTTAAAGTCCTGGTAGCTAAGCTGTTATAACTAAATATTATGCTGTACATTTATGTAAGGTTTAATAAATTATAATAATAATAATAATAATAAGTTTTACCTCTTCCAAGGCTTGAGTTGTGTGGAGCCTTATTACTCGTTGTATAGAAACTATGCCTGGCCCCGGGCAAAAGAACTTCCAGCTTAATGATTAGGAATTCTTATCTTCTTGGATATAGTTTACAGTGGATTTTCGTTGAAAAATTCATGTAAGTTGAACTGAACTTAACACAAATTGAGTATGACAAAGCCCTCACTATGTCACTGATGAGTTCAAGTGAGTAAGCCGAACGAAACGCCAATTTATAGGACTAAAGGCCATAAAAAGCTATTTTTAAAACAATTATTATTTTTGTTTTTAGTTTTAGTTTGAAATTTATTTTTTCAAAAATTATTAACAATAAAGACTCAATTAAAAAAGCTTATTACAGAGTGGCTTTAAAAAAAGCTATAGCATGTCATTGTTAGTGGTCTCGTTGTTTTTTAATAGTTTTTTTCTATTTTGGGTCAAATTTTTAGAAAATTACCCTTCCTGCCTAAAGGAGGTGAAATAGACCCCCCTCCACCAAGATTTTTTTCTCGTCTGAATCTAATCTATAAGTTCTGACTTGTTTGGCGTGTTATAAGAATCACCCTAACCACATTATCTGTACCTTTAAGTGAAAATAGGGAGACCAGGGGGGTGAAATAAAAATATGAAAAAAATAGGAATTATTTTCTCTATTTAGAGTCATTTGAACTTGGAATTAAAAAACAACATATGTAAGGACCACCCTAATGTACATTATATATGCATAACCGTGTTGATGGAAAAGATTTGTTGATATAATTTTATACACTAAGAGCCAAGTCAATTATTTTAAACATGAAAAGGTACTGCTTTTCGTATAGTTTTGGTTAAAAACAGGGTTGCCAGGGTCATGCACCTATTTGAGAGCAGGCAACTTATATTTTTCAAAAAGAGTAAAGTGTAAGCTTTAATTTGATGCGTTATTTAAGCTCTCATCATCATCGTATCCTGTAACCCCGGCTGGGGCATAGGGCGTCAACAAAACGTCTCCATCCTTCACGGTCTGCTGCAAGGTACTTTAGCTGTCTCACACCCTGTTGCACTACGAAGGAGTCGGATAGCTGCCCATTGTGCAAAACAAAACACCTTGCGTTGTTGTAGGACTCTTTAATAATGGCAACAATTTTTGGTGGAATTCCTCTACCAAGCAACGATCTCCATATACATTCTCGATTAACTCGATCAAATGCCTTCTCAAAATCCACGAACATGAGGTAAAGCGGTGATTGAAATTCCATCGACTGCTCGAGGACGATACGCAGGGTGTTGATATGGTCGACACACGATCGACCACTGCGGAAGCCAGCTTGATGCCTCTTGAGTGTAGACTCGATTCTATCCTTTATTCGCTCGGAATGATGGTTGCCATTAGTTTTGGGAAAACGGACAAAACGGTGATACCACGCCAATTGTTGCAATTCTTTAAGTCACCTTTCTTTGGCAACTTAACAATCACACCATCCTTCCAATCCCTGGGATAGTTTTCTTTTTCCCAAATGCTTTGTATCAACGGATGTAAAATACTAGCCGCTGTTACGGGATCGGCTTTCAGGAATTCAGCTGGTATTCCGTCCAGTCCAGCTGCCTTGTTGTTTTTGAGGAGATTTATCGATGTAAGGATTTCCGATTCTGACGGGGGTTCGATGTCAATACCCCTATAGGACCAGCGCATCTCGTTTAGTTGGGGCACTTCAGCACTCTGCTCAACGGAATCCTCATTTAGCAGGGCACAAAAATGGTCCTTCCATCTACGAAGCTGATCCTCAATTGATACCAAAAGTGTGCCATCCACATCCATTACAGGATGATTGGTGTTGCTTTTTTTCCCGATAACATCTTTGGCTATTTGGTACAATTCCCGGATATCTCCTCTTCTGGTAGCGATTTCCGCATTATCTGCGAGCCCATATAACCTCACCCTCTTGTCACGTCTCACACAACGATAGACCATCTTATGTGCAATGCGGTACTCTCTTCGCAAGTCAGCCTTTCGTTGAACATCTGCTTCGGCATTTATTTGGATTTTCAACGATTTGCGAAGTTCGATCTTATCCCAGGTGTCTTGGGATATCCAAGAGTCTCTACGTCTCTTTCGCTTGGCTACAGTTTAGGATCCAGCGTCCATAAAAACACTTTTAATTTCACCCTACATCTCATCAATTGTTGAATGCTGGATTCCGTTTAATGACGAGGCCCCTGTCGTTAAGGGTGGTGACATAGTTTCGACATATGTTGGGGTCATTTAAAGCATTAGTAATGAATTTTGAGCTCCTTGCTGCATCTTGCGCTGGTTTTTGTACGGCAGCGGTTCGTAGTTTGAGACTCATCAGAACCAAATGGTGGTCGCTTCCCACATCGGCATTTCTTATACTCCGGACATCACACATAGACTTCCTCCATCGCTGCTGAATCATGATATGATCAATTTGGTTTTCGGTTTGACCATCTGGATGCACCCAGGTTATTTTGTTGCACGTCTTATGCTTAAATACAGTCCCACCTATCACAAGACGATTCGCGTTACAAAAATTGACAAGCAAGTCACCATTTTCATTCCGTGACCCCAAGCCATTTCTTCCCATCACGCGTTCCAGCCCGTAATTGTCTGAACCGACTTGGGCATAACGACTATGATGTCAGCTCTCGGAACACTACTGTAAACCGAGTTAAGATGAGTGTAGAACGCGGTTTTGTCTTCCTCGGTCACTTCATTTGTGGGGGCGTAGCACTGAATTATTGTGACGTTGCGAATTTTTGAACGGAACCTTGCTGTCATTATTCTTGCAGAAATGGGCGCCCAGGATATAAGACTACGCCTCGCTTCTTCGTTCAACATAATTCCCACACCATGCAGCCTTTGGCCACCCTCTCTTTCATCTTCCCCGGAATACAGCATTCTCGTCTGTCCAGTGTCTGATCTGTATTCAGCTCTACCTCTCCACTTAGTTTCGCTTATGCCCAGGATACTGATCTTTAGGCGAAGCATTTCACGCTCAACCTGTTCGTATCTACCATCGCTGTACAAGGATCGAACGTTCCATGCTCCGATTTTCGTACGTATGCGGTAGCCAAAAGTAACATTTGCGCTTCTTGAAAGATTTCTTCTATTTGTCAACGATTCATTTATTATTATGGCGTCTTGATTGACGCTCGTACATGAAAGATGCCACACCCCCAAATCCGATGTGCGGTTTACTGCAACCGAAGCTGCAGAAGGATTTTCCATAAAAAGATTACCTCTTGGAGACTCATTTCCATTTGTTGTCATAGTTCATGTATTTGCATATATCCTTCCACCATGGTGTTTTCCGAGATATGATTAATAACATACATAAGCTCAGATTTGACAGGCACACCCGCCTTTTGTATGGTCAAACACATAACTGCTCGAGGCCGCCCACTATGGGAAAACAGACGCCTTTTGTAGCCGCCCAATATGGGTTACAGACGCTACCTGCTGCTGCCGTTGGCCTTTTGCGAAAAAAAGCTCCTCCGCCACCAGACTATCATGCCGTTGATCGCTGCCTGCAGTTCATCTGTCTTAAGGGGGCTTTTAACCATCCCGAGGACAAATTTGTGCCCTGACCAGCATCGCTGGGTTGTCTGCTTATCCCAGCATCCATTCGATCCCCCTGCACGTTAGCGTTACCCGCCCTCTACCACGCGGAGGTGTGCATAGGGATTTTCCTATCATTGAGCCCAGGTCCATATGGCGTCCTAGCACTCTCAAGTACTTTTAGAGGGCCAAGCTCTAACCTTATCAAATTCTATACACTTTAGTTGAAAAGGTACTATTATAGGTATATTTTTGTTTAAAACAGGGTTGCCAGGGTCATGCACCTAGTAGAGAACAGGCAACCTAAATTTTCAAATAGAGTAGAGTGTAAGCTTTGATTCGATGCCTGTTTCAAGCTCTTACCTGATCAAACTTTATAGATTTTAGTTGAAAAGATACTGTTTTTGGTATATTTTTGGCTAAAAACAGGGTTGCCAGGGTCATGAGCCTAGTAGAGAACAGACAACCTACATTTTTCAAATAGAGTAGAGTGTAAGCTTTAATTTGATGCCTGTTTCAAGCTCTTACCTTATCAAATTGTATACCCTTTAGTTCAAAAGGTACTGGTTTTTGTATATTTTTGGCTAAAAACAGGGTTGCCAGGGTCATGCACCTAGTTGAGGACAGGCAGCCTATATTTTTCAAATAGATGAGAGTGTGAGCTTTAATTTGATGTCTGTTTCAAGCTCTAACCTTATCAAATTCCATACACTTTAGTTGTAGAGATACTGTTTTTTGTATATTTTTGGTTTAAAAGAGGGTTGCCAGGGTGATGCACCTAGTTGAGTGCAGGCAACTTATATGTTTTAAATAGAGTAGAGTGTAGGCTTTAATTCTAAAGTCTCGGTTTTACTTCAGTTTATAGAAACTTTATTTTTTTAATTAAAAATCGTTGTGAAAATTTTCAAGTTTGCCATAATAAAATTTTGTTGTGATGTTTGGAAGACTTTACTACCGATAAGGTTATTTAATCAATTTTCTACAGATCCTAAGCTTTAATTTGGAATACAATAAATTACCGAACTCAAAGAACATAAATAGTTATGAGAAATAACGTCTTTCTTAAACTTTTTTCCTTTAAATAGAATTGCCATTTTAAAAGTGGCAACTCTTTTTTTCAGCACCATCTGATCTTTCATTTGAGACCAGTTTTATCCTCTAACTCGATGAGCTAAGTTATGGTTGAAAAAAGTGATTTTGAAATGGGGTTGCCAACATCATCCACCCATTTTAGACTAGACAACCCTATATTTTTCTTTCTATCTCGTCAAGCTCTACAGTTTAGGCATAGTTTAAACCTCTAACTCGATGAGCTAAGTCATGGTCGAAAAAACGTACCGGAAGTGGCCCATTTTAGACGTCATCCACCCAAATTTTGCTAGGCAACCCATGTGCGTTGAGTTTCTCTACAACAGATCTATCGATTAAGTGGTATTAGAATCTCTAACCTTATGAGCTAAGTGATCTGACGGTGGGCTCTCTGCTTATATGGATGCGAAATATTTTACAATTGCGACACCATCAGTAAAAATAAACAAAAAGTTGCCATTAATAGTACCATTCGATACATCTTTGGGTTAAGAAGGTATGATCATGTTTCACATCTGCAAGAGAGCCTCCTTAATATGTCGTTTGATGCCTTCATGAGATTCAGAACATTGATACTATATTTTAAAATCTTAAAAACACGTCAAGCAACATATCTCCACGAAAAACTTAGACTGTCAATATCAAACAGATCAACAAGGGTAATTCTGCCACGCTTTTCGTGTCTGACCTCGGAAAGGCAGTTTTTCATTGCTGCATGTCGCCTCTGGAACTCACTCCCCACCCATCTGCGAGATATTGATGACCTACACATATTTCAAAATAAACTTAAAAACTTAACTTATCCTCTTTTTTCAACTCAAACTTAGCCTTTCGCTTCCCTTTCTTGATTCACTTCTATCTATTTACCTTTCAAATTATTATAAACTTTTCAAAGATCAAATAGTACATATTCTAATAAATTATCTATAAATTTTGTTTCCTTGCCTTTTCATTCTTCTATTATTCTATTTGCATTATTCTAAGAAATTGAAATTGTAATTCCAAAAGTAAATTCATAAACTTTCACTAGATTGCAGACTTATGCTACATTTCCACCTGACGCTAATCTGAGATTTAATAAGATTTACCTCAAATCTCCTTCAAATCTCGGAGATTTACCATACAAATTTATTTCGTAAATCTTAAAGATTAGAAATTAATCTTGTTAAATCTTCCTAGGACAAATAGATTTACAAATCGAACTAACCTTTTCTTAAATGGTGCTGAACGATTCATTCGAGACTCGCATTCAGTTCGTCATTGTTTCACACGAATCAAACACTCTGTCTCATTCGCACTTCATAAGAAAAATTGGAACGCCATTTGCATTTTTGAAGGTGCTGTCAAATTTAATCTTTTTTAAATCTTTTTGTGCGGTGGAAACACCAAAAAGATTTATTAAAACTAATCTGAGATAAACCTTTGGTGGAAACATAGCATTACAAACACTATGAGCTCAGTTGGTATACATAAATAGTTCTATTACATCTCCCCAACGTAATCAAATCGCATCTACTCTTTCCTCTACAGTTAATGAATTTGAAACATTTTGTTTACATCAGAATATTCGTAGTTTAAGAAAAAAAATTTATACATTGTTAGCACATATCGAATCCCGCGAATTTACCTATTATAATTGTTTTACGTGAGATTTGGATCTATCAAAATGAGTTAGATTTTTATAATATTCCGCGTTATGCACTTTTTGCAAAATGTTATGATTCTTACGCAGCTGGTGGAGTCGCTGTTTATGTGAAAACTGGTTATATGTGTGATTGTTCCTTGCTTAATATTCGAAGCGCCGATGTAGTGAAATCGAACATCGAATACGTTAATGATTCCTATACAATTTTGTGCATTTACAGATAACATGGATTTAATAAAGGTGTCTTTATTGAAGAATTCGATTCGAGTGAAATAAAAGCTAATAATTTAATAATTATCGGTGACTTAAATATTAACATATTGAATGAGACTGATAAAGACACTAACTATATGTTCTTAATGGCTTCGTACGGTCTCAAGAGCCTTATAAATGAACCAAATCGTGTGTCTAATTCATCTATCACTTGAATTGACCATATTTTCACAAGAATACATACAAATAATAAAAGTTATTTTTGTGGTAATGTCTACGATTACAGACTTAGTGACCATCATATGGTAACTCTTACAGTGGGGGAGGCGACCGTCAGACTACCTAGCTCATCGCGGCTCTCAAAATTATCGTTCCCAATCGATAGTTTTTTTGAAAACATTCACAAAACAGCTGGTTGGACAAACCTTTGTAGGGAACTTTGGCCAGAATATGGCCACTTCCGGTACCGATTTTTGGTTACATGTTAAACTTTAGGGGCTGTGAATGATTTAAAAGCCTATATGAAGGGAATTGCTTGTAGATTTTAAAACAATTGGTGGGACAGAAAAAATCCGGTAATAAATGCTTGTCCGACCAGTTCAAAAAAACGATTTTTTTATGAAAAAAAAGCTCCTCAAAAGTTTGGTGTGTCCAATTCTCCTTTGTATGGAAAAGAGAATGGCCTAAGAGGCACAGATTTATCATCTTAGACAAAAGTTTTTTGGTCAAAAACTTTATTTTAGGGCATAGAATTTCGATTTAAGGGGTTTCTGATTTAAAAAAATGATTTTGGGAAATAACAGACACCCTGATCTACATTTATATGACTTTTATTAAAAAAAAAGAAAGTGCCTTCTTTCACTAATTATTAAATAACTTCTACATTTATCATCCGAATTTGAAAATCTTTAGCTCAAATCATTGTTAAAAAGATTGTTTTTCACTTGAGTCCTTAAAATTATTTTTAACATTTTTTTTCTATCTATATGGAGCAACCAAAACCTAGAACTTTTTCAAAAATAATCGTTTTTTAAACTCTAAATTAATATAATCAATAGATTGAGGGTTTAACACTTGGTGGAAATTAATCTTGGACATTTTAAAATAGATTCAATGAAACACTTGTTTTATTTTTCCACAAATTAAATTATTTTATTGATGAATATTGCCAACGCGTTTCGTCTTAGTTAGGACATCATCAGGGCACTAAATAATTACTTAGAATCATACAATCACAAAAGGTGAAACAAAATAAACTGGTGAATAAAAGTATTCACACAAACAAATAAAGTTAATTTTTTTTGATTGATTGATTAACATTTTATTTCTTAAAATCCAAATAAGTACATTATTTAAAAATTAATTAAAATTACAAAAAGAATAAATAAATTATTTTTAAACATGAGTAAATGTAAAAACAAAATTTTGTATTTAAAAAACAACTATTTGTTAAGAAGTGGACTATTATTTATTAAGTCGATTTGACAATTTAAAATATTTAAGCGCTTGTGCTTATTTATTTCGAAAATTTCGTATTTATCCAATACACGTCCAGCAGGTAAGCAATGTAAAAGAGACACATCATCCAATGAGCATCCATGTCCGGAATTTTGTAAATGTTGAGCTAGTCCAGAGGAAGGTTCTTGGCGCACAGAAGATTTAATGTGTTCATTGAATCTTGTTGATAGGGATCTTGAGGTTTTACCTATGTAAACTCCATTACATTCTTTGCAGGTTACCTTGTATACGCCGCTTTTGGAATATTTTTGCTTTTTCGATCTGATTTTATTGTTGCAGAGAGCATTTTTTAAGGTAAAATTATTGAAAAAAGCTGGTTTTATATTTATTGTAGATAGTGGACTGCACAATTTTTCAGAAACACCTGGAATGTAGGGTATCTTTCGCCAACTTTGAGTTTCCTTTCGACTGAAATGGGAAAAATTGATCTTAGAGCCAGTTTTCTAGATTTAGACCGCAATAAATGGTAGATTGTTTGGATATCGTATCCATTCTTTGCAGCGATGTCCTTAGTTATTTTTATTTCGTTATTAAAACCAATTTTACTCATAGGAACTCTAAGAAGACGATCGATCATAGAGTGGAAAGCTGCCATTTTAGTGCTCCAAGGATGGGCAGATGATGCTGGAATAATGGAGTCAGTTGAAGTTTCTTTCCTATAGATTTCAAAGACAATTTTGTTCGATGAAATTGACAAGCTCAAATCTAGAAAATTTATACAATTAGGTCCAAACTCCAAAGTAAACGAAATATTTGCATCTAGTTTATTTAAAACAGATTCAAGAAAGGAGAAAAGATTCCGCTGGGTGCCTGTCCACACGCAAAATACATCGTCCACATATCTAGCCCAGAAGAATATGTTTTGTAGATGCGGACTTTTTGAGGAAAATAATTTTTGTTCAAAATGGTCCATAAAAAACTCGGCAGCGAAGGGGGAAAAAGAAGATCCCATGGCGAGTCCCGAAGTTTGGTTGTAATATTTTCCATTGAATTCAAAATAATTTTGATCCATGCATACTGAAATGAGCTTTAAGAGTTGACGGCATTTTTGTTCATCCTCTACCGTTGTTGGCAGTTGGTGTTCAAACAGTAATTTTAAATCTGAACTTCATTGCCAAAGAAGAAAATGAAAACAATATGACCCATAGCTCCACTGAGGTATGTAATAATATTCGCTCGATGCAAGTTAAGCTCAGAGAATTGGATTTAATTTTGTGTAAGGCTGACAAAGGTAATGCTATTACTATCATGCATAAAACTAAGTATATAGAAAAAATGGAAGCTTGTTTGAGTGATATGCATTTGGAAGTTTTGAGAGAAGATCCAACTAACAAATACAACAGAATAGTGTATGATGATGCAAATATTTCGTTTACTTTGGAGTTTGGACCTAATTGTATAAATTTTCTAGATTTGAGCTTGTCAATTTCATCGAACAAAATTGTCTTTGAAATCTATAGGAAAGAAACTTCAACTGACTCCATTATTCCAGCATCATCTGCCCATCCTTGGAGCACTAAAATGGCAGCTTTCCACTCTATGATCGATCGTCTTCTTAGAGTTCCTATGAGTAAAATTGGTTTTAATAACGAAATAAAAATAATTAAGGACATCGCTGCAAAGAATGGATACGATATCCAAACAATCTACCATTTATTGCGGTCTAAATCTAGAAAACTGGCTCTAAGATCAATTTTTCCCATTTCAGTCGAAAAGGAAACTCAAAGTTGGCGAAAGATACCCTACATTCCAGGTGTTTCTGAAAAATTGTGTAGTCCACTATCTACAATAATTATAAAACCAGCTTTTTTCAATAATTTTACCTTAAAAAAATGCTCTCTGCAACAATAAAATCAGATCGAAAAAGCAAAAATATTCCAAAAGCGGCGTATACAAGGTAACCTGCAAAGAATGTAATGGAGTTTACATAGGTAAAACCTCAAGATCCCTATCAACAAGATTCAATGAACACATTAAATCTTCTGTGCGCCAAGAACCTTCCTCTGGACTAGCTCAACATTTACAAAATTCCGGACATGGATGCTCATTGGATGATGTGTCTCTTTTACATTGCTTACCTGCTGGACGTGTATTGGATAAATACGAAATTTTCGAAATAAATAAGCACAAGCGCTTAAATATTTTAAATTGTCAAATCGACTTAATAAATAATAGTCCACTTCTTAACAAATAGTTGTTTTTTAAATACAAAATTTTGTTTTTACATTTACTCATGTTTAAAATAATTTATTTATTCTTTTTGTAATTTTAATTAATTTTTAATTAACTTTATTTGTTTGTGTGAATACTTTTATTCACCAGTTTATTTTGTTTCACCTTTTGTGATTGTATGATTCTAAGTAATTATTTAGTGCCCTGATGATGTCCTAACTAAGACGAAACGCGTTGGCAATATTCATCAATAAAATAATTTAATTTGTGGAAAAATAAAACAAGTGTTTCATTGAATCTATTTTAAAATGTCCAAACTCTAAATGCCTGTAACTTATAAAATTTCAGTCCAATTTGTACAAGCAGTACATCATCGAAAGGAAACAGATAAGATTATTCAGAAAATATACATTTTATGTAAATTAGCTAAGCCGTTAGCGAGCTTTATGGCAATATCTGAAAAAATTGCTGAGAAAATGATTTTTGCGCATATCTCGAAAACGCTTCTTTGGAAAAAAAAATAACTTTGATTTTCGTGTTCAGTGACCCAAAATTTCACTTGAGTCCTTAAAATTATTTTTAGCATTTTTTTTCTATCTATATGGAGCAACCAAATTCTAGAACTTTTTCAAAAATACTCGTTTTTTAAACTCTGAATTTTCAGTCCGATTTGTACAAGCACTACATCGTGGGAAGGAAACAGATCAGATTATTCAGAAAATATACTTTTTATGTAAATTAGCTAAGCCGTTAGCGAACTTTATGGCAATATCTGAAAAAATAGCTGCGAAAATTATTTTTGCGCATATCTCGAAAACGCTTCTTTGGAAAAAAAAATAATTTTGATTTTCGTGTTCAGTGATCCAAAATTAGACAAGAAAATATATTTTTCTAAGGACCCTACCATGACCCAAAATTTTGTAAACTAGTGTTATTACTATTTTTAATTATTTTAATTTTGTGTAATAAATGATAAAAACTGATCGATTTTAACTTTGATTTTTGTTTGTATTATGATAAATCATTGTCCTTTGTTGTCAACCAGTGCTTAAGGAATTAATAAAAAAAAAACACATAACTCTTTTTTGAGCTAATTTGTCAAAAAACCTACCTTTTATGCACAATAAAAATCATATAAGAGGCAAAATTTACATTTTAAATAAAATAATGACGGTTTTTTTTTTTTTTTTGTTTTCATAGAGGACAAGCAGACTTGTCGTTTGATACTAATTATATGTTAATCTGAAATCACTAAAGTAGAGTTTTTACTTATTGAATGTAAAACAAAAAACGAAAAAATAAGGTTTTTTTCTTTGAAAGTGGTCGGACACGAGGTTATTCCCTAGAAAACTTTGTCCGATCAGTGAATTCGTAAAGAGGACAGTCTTAGCTTTCATTTGATACCAATTTTACCAAGATCCGCGATGAGCTTTTTTTTCATATAAATATCGTTTTTTGAACTGGTCGGACAAGCATTTATTCCCGGATTTTTTCTGTCCGACCAATTGTTTTAAAATCTACAAGCAATTCCCTTCATATAGGTTTTTAAACCATTCACAGCCCCTAAAGTTTAACATGTAACCAAAAATTGGTACTTGGAGTGGCCATATTCTGGCCAAAGTTCCCTACAAAGGTTTGTCTGACCAGCAGTTCTGTGAATGTTTTCAAAAAAAAACTATCGATTGGGAATGATAATTTTGAGAGCCGCGATGAACTAGGTAGTCTGACGGTCGCCTCCCGGACTATTAGCACAGGTCAATTATAGTCCAAGTAACGTAAACTGTTATTTTATGTTAAATGAATATCTTATGCTATGTTTCCATTTAAGGTTTATTTCAGTTTAGGTTAAATAAATCTTTTTGGTGTTTCCACCGCACAAAAAGATTTAAAAAAGATTAAATCTGACAACACTTCCAAAAATGCAAATGGCGCTTAAATTTTTCTTATGAAGTGCGAAAGAGATAGAATGTTTTATTCGTGTCAAACAATGAAGAACTGAATCGAGTCTCGAATGAATCGTTCAGGACCATGTTAAAATAAGTTAGTTCGATTTGAAAACTATTTGTCCTAGGAAGATTTAATAAGATTAATTTCTAATCTGCAAGATTAACGAAATATATTTGTATGGTAAATCTTAAAGATTTAAATAAGATTTGAGGTTAATCTTATTAAATCTCAGATTAGCGTTAGGTGGAAATGTAGCATTAAGCATGAATTTTGGGGACCATCAGTTGCTTATAACATATTTTTATCGATTAAAAAAAAAACATATTTTAAACTGTACTTCTTTACCTTTGCATGATCCGAATAGGAACACATGCAAAAAACTTAAGGCTTGGATGACTTCTGATCTTTTAAATAAAGTTAAAAGGAAAAAAAAATTCAATGAAATGCAGGAAGCATCCTAATGACCTAAGACTGCAAATATTCTATGATAAATAATGCAAAGATATTAATAAAGAAGTAATTGATACACGCGATCATTACTATGTCAATAACATGCGAAATTGTCTGGGGGTAAAGTAAAGAAGAATGGAGAATTATTGTTGATAATATTTTAGGTAAAGATACATAGTTCAAACCAATCGATGTTTTGGAAGTAAATGGCTCCATTTTAACTAATTCAGGCTGCATAGCCAACAAATTCAATGAGTTCTTTATTGGCATATCAGTAAGCTTGAAGCCGCCTGCATTACCTGCTTATAATAATTGTGATTGTAACTTAATTTCAGGATCTATGCATGATGAAAGTGGTATTGCCAACAGCTTTGTTTTTAGTGCAATCACTTCTGAAGAAATTTTAAGGCTCATTCTGTCCTTAAAAAATAAAAGCTCCTGTACAAGTGATGGTATTATAAATTCACTTCTAAAAAAGATAGTCTATTATATAACTGATGATATACTCTGTTATGTATTTAATAAAAGTGTTACTTATGGCTGCTTTCCACAATCATTAAAATGCGCAGAAGTAATACCACTATTTAAAAAAGGAAATCGCAAAGACTTACAAAATTATCGACCCATATCTCTACTTCCTACTTTTTCTAAACTGTTTGAGAGGCTGCTAAAATTACGCATGATTTCTTTTTTGGATAATCAAAATTTTTTCTCTAAAAATCAGTTTGGTTTTAGGGCAGGGAGATCCACGGAAGACGCTATTCTCCAGTTGTGCACCCAACTTTATGAAGGATTTAACTTTTCAAAATCGACTATGGCTCTTTTAATAGACATGACGAAAGCTTTCGACATGGTAAATCATGATCTGCTTCTTGATAAACTGTATAGGGCTGGTCTTAGAGGATATATACATGACTGGTTTCGTTCTTATCTTAAGGATAGGAAGCAATCAGTTAATATTAATGGAAATTTAAGCAGTTCCCTAACAATTATGAATGGTGTTCCACAGGGATCTGTGATGGGTCCACTCTTATTCCTGATTTATATAAACTCTCTCTTCAGTCAGAACTTCAATGGATTGCCAACCGCGTTTGCGGATGATATAGCCTTCTCCTATCGAGATGTAACTGCGTTTAACTGCATTACTAAGAAGAAGAAGACTTACAAAGTCTGCGAAAGTGGTTTACCTATCATAAGTTGATCGTTAGTGAAAAAACCAAAGTAATGGCTTTCAAAATGTCTGGGAATATTGATTCTGATTTTGGCTTATTTTTTCATTCCCATGATTGTAAAAGATTTTGTTTGTCTTTTCATACCTGTGGAAGTGTGGAAGTAGAAATTTTGATGAAAGTATTCAATGCTCAAGTAAATGTCTTAACATAGAATCTGTTAGTGAATATAAATATCTCGGAGTTTCAATTGATTTTAATTTAAATTAGAAAACCCACACGCACGCAGTTAAATCTCACATGATACGAGTTGCACGGAAAATGTATCTCGTGAAACCATACTGTTCTGTATTAACAATGATATATTTTGGCCTTGCAAACTCTAATTTGTAATATGGTATTACAAGCTGGAGCAGGTGTTATGATAATACTTTTGGTTGTTTACTTTAAGCTCAGAAATTTTTAATCGGAATCATCTGTAGTACAAATCGTTTTGTTCACAGTTGGTTGCTTTTTAGAGAGTTACAGATTATTCCATTAAGACACCTCTATGTCTTTAAAGTTCTCCGAGAGTTCTTTAAGCAAAGTGGTAACAACCCAAACAGAAACTCTGATTGTCATAACTTACGCATTAATAACCAAACATTGGTCAATATTTCATTCGCTCATAAAACCAAATGTTCACATTTTTTCACAGTTACTGCTCCTAAAAGTTTTTATAAACTACCGATTGATGTAAGAAAAACTTACCGTTTCCACTCATTACTTAATAAAGTCAAGAATTGGTTATTTACTATAGATTATTCTAACATTAAATCCGTCTTTAGATATGTGCAATAATAATAATATTTAAGCTATCATTTTCTGTTTATTGCTTCAAATTCTTTCCTGCATGCATTTTTGTCCAGGCACCTGATTAATATGTGGGGTATTTCAGTTTTTGAATTGTATAAATTTTTAGTATAACAGATCATACACCACTAGCTTTTAATAGTTACAGAATGACTACTATTATTCCTTCCATACATTAACAGCCGAATTTATTAGATTTTCTTAAGATGACTCTTAGAGGTCAATTAGTTAAGTTTGCTTAAATATTTAAGTTGCCTTTAAATTACGTTACTTAAATTCTAATCTATAATCAATTTTCTATTGCTACTTAACTAAACGATTGAAATGTAACGTAACGTGAGAAAACTCACAAATACATGTACATTTCCGCTATTTTTTGACAGTTTGCAAACAAAAACGAGCGCATACTTATAAGACAGAAAGAGAAGCAACTGGATGTAGCATATGGGCATAGTCCAATGCAGAAGAAATGAAACATGACGCCATGTTGGATTGTGATACTTTTATTTTTGTGTCCAGAAATTCTTTTATTTAATTTATTAATTCACACTTTGGTGGAAAATATGTTGATAAATCAATGAAACAATTTAGTTTTAACATAATTTACTAAAGGAAATCACAAATCTTAGAACTTCAATTAGATACACCTACAACATTCAATATGGAAACTCTACCTACATACATACATACATAGATATACCTATATTTTTGTAATAAAAATAATTCTTCTCGAATGTCAAAATATGTTTAAGATGGCTTTGAGTAGCCCTTAAACGCGGTGGATGGCGTTTAAGTTGAGATACATTTAAGTAACGTTGCTTAAATATGAAAATGGATTATAGATACCAATTTCGCACTTAAGAGCAATTTAAAGGCATCTTAAAATTAAGATGCCTTTAAGTTTTCTTAATAAATACGGCTGTAAGTATTTACTTTAATTATTAAAAGTATTGTTATTATTTCTTAAGTTGGAACGAATAAAATAAATAAAATGAAATGAAAATACATAAAGAAATAAATAAACTAAACTAAACTTATCATGAAATATTTACAAATAAATCTTCATCATAGTAAAGCTACCAGCGCCAACCTGGTCTACCTCATGGAGAGTAGACAAATAGACATTGCCCTAATTCGAGAACCCTTGATATCAGGTGGCTTCTTGGCATCATGCTATATGCCGTACGATGCGATGGGACGGAGGGACCGCCTGCAAATGTCACGTGCCAACTTATTCTACGCGCAGCTGTGGAGAAATGGGACCTAGTGATAGGATGTGATTCTAATTCACATCATATTCAATAGGGCAGCACTGATATCAACGATCGGGGTGAGTCTCTTTTTGAATTTATCATAGAAAATAACATACTAGTAGCGAATAGAGGTAATGAACCAACATTTGTTACTGAGAACCTCGATTTCATCCTTGTGAGCAACTCGAATACTGTCTCAGTAAAACAATGGAAGCTACTTAAGGAAGAATCTTTTGCCGATCACATTGAATTCTTTATACTTAATACAACAAACTCTCAAAAACCTTTTTAATCCAGTCATTAGGTCATTTGACCTTGCGCGAAGAGGCACTGTCTGATTTTTTTCATGGATCGATAGAGGCTCATTTGAAAAAGCTTAAATCCAAATTTGCACCACCTGACAACTTTTTTTACCAAAGTTATTGGTAAAAATGTGTTTTTTGCCATTTTTTCGTCTTTTGTGAATATCTCGGCTGCAGTATGTCGCACAGGAAAAAATAAAATATGGATTTATTCACAATAAGATTAGCTATTATACTATACACAAATTAATTTGTTTAAACAAATAAAAAAAAGTTATAGTTAGTTAAAGTAAGTTTTTATTGTTTGAAAATCACTCTTTCGTGATTATTAAGAAAAAAGCTCATTTAATGATGAAGTTTTTATTTTTTATTTTTAAAGTCTTTGTAATTACCTACAATTTAAAAAAAAAATCAGCTCTTAACTACTAACACAAGCCGAGAAATAAATTTATGAACATAGGTAAGTCAGCACACCCACGCAATTTTAAGTTTTAAGGTTTTATTTTATATCTCAGCCCCAGTATGTCGCAAAGTTAAAATTAAAAAAAATTATTGTTTATAATAATTCCCCTCTGCAATTTGCGTTAAATTCAATTTGTTTAAACAAATAGAAAAAAAGTTACAGTTCATTTAAAGGTTTTTTTTTGTCTGGATTTCATACATTTTTTCATAACTATTGAGAAAAAAACTGTATTTAACGGTACGTTTTTTTTCAGGTTTACTTTTTTTTTGTAGTACTATAAATTTTCTATAAATTAAAAAAAAAATTAGTCCATTACGACAAACAGGAGCCAAATTATTCAGTTTTCTAACGCATAACAATATTCTTTCTTTTTTTTGTGAATATCTCGACCTCTGTGTATGCATGGTATGGAATGAAACTGTATTAATTTTAATAATATTCATTATGGACTTAAAGGAATTTTATTCTCTCTTTTCCGCACCACCCAGGGGGTATCCCCTGTGGGCCTAATCCACTGCAAAGATCAATTAAATTGGTCTTACTCTAAACCGTTTTGGGCGTGAGGACATTTTGTATTATTAGGATGTCTGCATCTTCCATCTTCTAAGGCCTGGGAGACTGAAAAGCCATTTTGAAGATATTTTTTAAGAACAACGATAAAGGTATACAGTATTCCCCGTTTAATTGCACCTCGCTTATTATTTTCCCGCTTAATTGATCTCAAAAAAACCATAGCTAAGAAACTTAAAACATGTTAATGTTTCGGTCACTTGAATTGCCCGGTAAATTGATCGAAAAATTAGACAAAATGGTCGGTGCAATTAAGCGGGGAGTACTCTACTTTCTGTCTACAAAAAATTGAGCCTTGTATGATTCATGAGAGTCGAGCAATCCATAAAAGAACATACATACATAGGTGAATCGGTACACACACACAAACACTTTTCCTCAGCCTTCAGCATTTGTACATGTCGTTGCTTTTCATAATAAGCTTTGATTACAGAATCGTTTCATAAACTGCATAGACATGTCAGCAGAGGAATTTTTACAGCTGCTTTTAAAAGATGTTTTGGTTATAGGCCTTGAAAACTACACATACACTTTAAAACGACAGCACAGGACATTTTTCTGTTATTGTATATGTGCATTTGTACATTATTGTAGGCCAGAAATTCAATTTTTTTTTTGAAAATTCTCGGTAAAGTATGCGTGTAAGTGTATGAGTTGCATTGGGAACTAAACTTAGACCCATTAGAAAATAAAAACTTTAGCACGGAGGTCTTAAAAAATACACATACACGTTTGGTTAGAACTTCTGCACCGTGCTATTTCGTGTTATTGTATATGTGGTAGCACAGATAGTTATTCTATTTTTTTTAATTCTTGGTAAAGTATGCGTGTAAGTTTACAAGTTGTATTGGGAATTAAACTTAGTACCGCCAGAAAATAAAAAGCAGAAAATAGTAAGCAGGAACAAAAGGATTTTTTGTATTCAAGTTTTAACCGACGTGGCCGACTGACGTGTTTGTTTAATTTACGGTTACTTATTTTGAGCTTTTAATATTATACTACGATTAATTATGAATGCTTGTTTTATTTGCAAAAAAACTTTAACATCGGGCGATATTGTCAATGTCAAAGAACGGGGGATTCGTACTCTTCTTGCCAGAAGTATTGAACGGGGACATGAAGACCACAAGACCATTTTAGAAAATGTAAATTCTATCGAAATTCATCAGAACTGTCGGAAAAGCTATGGAAGGAGCCTGAGTCAGGCAGCTCATCGACAAAAGGCTATGCAAGACGCCCAAAAGAGTCAGGTGAGTTTTGATTTCGAAAACTTTTGTGTTTTCTGCGCCGAGCAATGTTCAGACGATAGTGAAAAATTGTACGCAATAAAGAGTGCCTCAGTTAGGGATTCTTTTTTAGCTGTTTTGAATGAGCGACATTCTGAAAGTGTTTATTCTGATTTGAAATTGCGACTCGAAAAGGTTGAAGACTTAGTTGCAGTTGGAGCAAAATACCACCCTCGTTGCAAATCCAATTTAATTCTCAAACGTACAACCCCAAACAAAACCGACGAAAAAAAAAAATCTTTTCACCGATGAAGTAGAAAAATCCATGCAAGATATCTACAAATATGTAAATGACAATCCTGAAGAATGCCAATATGTAATAAACGATTTGGTTTCAAAAATTCAAGGCAATTACGTTCCCCAAAACCGGACAGTTTTATCTCGGCTAAAGGCAAAATATGAAGAAAATATTGCTGTTTTTGAGCGAAAAGGAAAACCAACCATTGTTTGTATTCGCAATAATGGTTATGAAGTTCTCGCGAAAACCTTTTATGAAAGACAAATGGAGGATAAGAAGTCCGAGCGTAGCAGAATTGTTCTTGAAGCAGCTGCAATAGTTTCCGAAGACATAAGGTCAGTTTGTTGCAACATGAACGAGTACCCACCCAGCGACAATTTTCTTCAACACGCAGAAAGCCTTGTGCCGGAAACTTTGCGGCTTTTTCTATCTGAAGTAATAGTCAAATTCAAGCGTGGGAATATTGAAAAATGGCAAAGAAAATGTGAGACAATTGCTCATGCCATAATAGCAGCAGCGAGGCCGAAATCCTTCTTGTCTCCCTTGCAACTTGGTATCGGGGCATTTCTTTATAAGAAAGTAGGATCTAAAGATCTAATTGAAGTGCTTAACAATTTGGGGGTGTCAGCTTCGTATGGTGAAATTCGCAAGTTTGAAGCACTGTGTATCACGCGTCCACAGCCGGAAATTCTCCCTCATGCTTTTGTCCAGTTTGTGTTTGATAACGCGGATTGGAATACAAATACCCTCGATGGGAAGGGAACCTTTCACGTTTTGGGAGGTATCCAATGTATTACTCCTCGCGACGCTGTAGCAACTGACAAACCTGTGGATCGAAAGCAGGTTCAACCTCTGGCAAGTGAACTTGGAAAATTCGGAACATTGCCACTCCAAACTTATTCGAAAAATAGAATTTCTTCTTTTGAGCTCCCTAGAGTTCACGATATCGACGAAATTCGTTCGATTAACCTGCAAATTCAGCCTACTTTATACGATATAATCTGGACGTACGGAAAATTGAAATGTCACCCGGGAATGCCTGGGTGGAATGGGTTTATGGAACAGGTTAATCAAGGTATGAACTTTGCTGTGTCCAAAATTGTGAGTGTCCCATTCATTGACGCCCCCCCTAGTGACCATAACACTTTGTACACTGCCTTAAACTTCGCGATTGAAAAAAGCCTGGCATGTGGACAACAATATACTTTCGTGACTTTCAACCAGCAGCTTTTTCACAAAGCTTATGACATCATCTCGAACGCAAATTCTCTATCGCCGTTACGAAAAGTTGTCCTCCGTCTCGGAGGGTTTCATCTCCTCATGTCATTCATGGGCTCCATCGGGAATATCATGACTGGGAGTGGATTGGAGGATGCATTGAAAACTATTTACGTTGATAACAGCGTCGAAAAAATCATGGGAGGACATGCCTACTCAAGAGCTGTACGTGGGCATCTTCTGGTTCAGTTATCTCTAAGTAAAAGTATTTTTGATAA
This sequence comes from Dasysyrphus tricinctus, assembly GCA_963921185.1. Lineage (NCBI taxonomy): Eukaryota > Metazoa > Arthropoda > Insecta > Diptera > Syrphidae > Dasysyrphus > Dasysyrphus tricinctus. The sequence continues at coordinate 47,752,033 of OY992534.1, read as the reverse complement.
AACAGAATTTTCGAACGCCGAGCGTGAAGTATTTAACTCCGTTATAAATAAAAACGATTCATGGTCAATTTTCACCGAAGATGAGCTGAACATCATGCGAAACTTATTCAGTAAATTTTCGAAGACCTTGGAACAAATCGAGAGCTTCGGGTCCACGGGAAAACTCTGGGTTCTCTACTTTCACCTTGTCACTTTACTTAAGCAGTTTCTTGAAGCGGAACACATCGGAAACTGGGACCTGCACCTGGACACCATCCAAAAAATGTTACCATTTTTCCACGCAACCGGGCATTTCAATTATGCTAAATCAGCCCAATCTTACATTCAGGACATGATCAACCTAAAGGGGAAAGTTCCAGCCGCAGAATTTGAAAAATTTGCCACTAATGGTTATTTTACAATAAGACGCTCCAACAAGCCTTGGTCAGGTATTTTCTCGGACCAAACAATAGAACAATTTCTAATGAAACAGTTGAAAGGAAAAGCAGGACTTGTCGAGCAAGGTCGGGGAATAACACATAGTACAATGACTCGATTTTCTATCGGCTCTTTGTACATGGCAAATGTTTCAGACCTGATAGAGGACTTTTGTGGCAGAGATTTTAACACGTCCGAACAACATGTTGATGCCCGAGAATCTCGTGTATCACGAGACAACATTGATTGTGAGAAATTAGATCTATGGTTTGCGAGTCATCCACCTTTCCTACAACGATCTAAATTTATCTCAATTGGAAGTGGAATTGTTGCAGATGAGAGAGTCAATTGCCATGAAGCTGACCGTGTTGGACGTAACATGATGAAAAAAAACAATTGGGCTTCCTTTTGAGGAATCAAAAATGAAAAGAAATGAAACGATTGTGCCGCTGGGAATAATGACATCTGCAATTAAGATTGATGAACGTGCTGTGGCGATTAACACGCAAACACTTTTTCATAGAATGATCTTAACACAAAGGACGGAAGATGAGCTTCGAAATTGTCTTCAGTATGAGCTCGCTCCTTTTCCTCCATCTCTTTTTGACGAAAGTGGTATGCGAAAGGGTACAAAGTCATCATTTTATAAGGAATTTTCTGTGGTACCCGAGGAAACAAATTTTGGTGCTAATGTGGCTGAAGTCATCGATGGCGGATTTCTCTTACACAGAGTTATTTGGCAACGAGACGTCAGTTTTGGAGATATTTGTGAAAATTATGTGGCGTATTTGCGGAACCATTTTAAACCTTGTATAAAAAAGGTTTTTGATGGCTACCCAGATGATCCATCTAAAACTGGAACAAAATTAGCTGAAAGAAGCCGACGATCTGCAGTTCAACAGCAGCTGATTTCATCTTTGATGAAAATACAATTTTTCGAGCATTGAAAAAAGAGACGTTTTTGGCCAACGAAAAAAATAAAAAACGATTTATCGTTCTGCTTAAAAAATATCTTGAAAACCGTGGTTTTTCAGTTTCCCAGTCCTCAGAAGATGCAGACATCCTTATAGTACAAACAGCCATTTCTATGTGTTCTGAATTTGACTCGGTATTTATTGTGGGAGAAAATATTGATTTACTGGTGATTTTGTCGGGATACCGGGAAAATGTTACAAACGTTTTCTTTAAAAAACCTGGTCGAGGATCTACGAAAACAGTCCTGTATTCGTCAAAAAGTTTCCTTCACCAAACTCTTTCCGAACATATTCTTTTTCTCCATGCCTTCACAGGCTGTGACACAACCTCTGCCATTTTCAAATCTGGAAAAAGTAAGCTAATCTCTTCGCTGAAGAAAGCTCCAAACCTTTTGAAAACCGTGAAGATTTTTAAATCCGAAGAAGCCAGTCAAAGTGATATCGCGTCTGTGGGGAAAAATGTATTCACTGCACTATATGGAGGAGGCAGTAAGGAAACATCGCTGGACCACTTGAGATTCAATCTTTTCTCACGCGCGAGTGTTAAAATCAAGTCCGATCTTGCTTCTTTGCCACCTACAGAATCAGCAGCAGAACAACACTCATTCCGGACATTCCATCAAGTACAAGCTTGGCTGGGAAATACTTTAGACCCAGAGGGGTGGGGCTGAAAACGAAGTGCAAGAGGATTGGAGCAGGTGTTGGCTTCAGGACCGACGATCCCACCCACACTCATCGACATGATTTCCTGTACGTGTACGAAACAATGCGGTGCAGCCTGCGGGTGTCGAAAAGCCGGACTGAAGTGTTCAGCCGTCTGCAAGATCTGCTGCGGGAAAAGCTGCTTCAACGTAGTTGATATTACTGATGACTCCGAAGACGAGGAAAACTACGACCTTGAGCTCACGACAACAGCTGTTTCTAACTAAAATGAAACAGAGCAGAGACCAAACTTTGAATGTCATTACACTAATGAAGAGAGTGAAAACGAAATACCCTCATGCCCAAAACGGTTGAGAATAAGACCAATTTAATTGATCTTTGCAGTGGATTAGGCCTACAGGGGATACCACATGATTAAAAAAAAACGCGCCTCATACTCTACCCCTTGGGTGGTGCGGAAAAGAGTTAGCGTGGGCGGAATAGGAAAAAATTAAATTAGTTACTACTAACTTTAACTTTTGTAGGTATATTATCTGCTTAGAGAAAATAAAATTCCTTTAAGTCCATAATGAATATTATTAAAATTAATACAGTTTCATTCCATACCATGCATACACAGAGGTCAAGATATTCACAAAAAAAAAAGAAAGAATATTGTTATGCGTTAGAAAACTGAATAATTTGGCTCCTGTTTGTCGTAATGGACTAATTTTTTTTTTTAATTTATAGAAAATGTATAGTACTACAAAAAAAAAGTAAACCTGAAAAAAAAGTACCGTTAAATACAGTTTTTTTCTCAATAGTTATGAAAAAATGTATAAAATCCAGACACAAAAAACCTTTAAATGAACTGTAACTTTTTTCTATTTGTTTAAACAAATTGAATTTAACGCAAATTGCAGAGGGGAATTATTATAAACAATATTTTTTTTTAATTTTAACTTTGCGACATACTGGGGCTGAGATATAAAATAAAACCTAAAAACTTAAAATTGCGTGGGTGCGCTGACTTACCTATGTTCATAAATTTATTTCTCGGCTTGTGTTAGTAGTTAAGAGCTGATTTTTTTTTTTTAATTGTAGGTAATTACAGACTTTAAAAATAAAAAATAAAAACTTCATCGTTAAATGAGCTTTTTTCTTAATAATCACGAAAGAGTGATTTTCAAACAATAAAAACGTACTTTAACTAACTATACCTTTTTTTTTATTTGTTTAAACAAATTAATTTGTATATAGTATAATAGCTAATCTTATTGTGAATAAATCCGTATTTTACTTTTTCCTGTGCGACATACTGCAGCCGAGATATTCACAAAAGACGAAAAAATGGCAAAAAACACATTTTTACCAATAACTTTGGTAAAAAAAGTTGTCAGGTGGTGTAAATTTGGATTTAAGCTTTTAAAATGAGCCTCTATCGATCCATGAAAAAAAAGCAGACGTGCCTCTGCGCGCAAGGTCAGGCCCTTTTTCACGACGTGATGACTGGACTATTTAGAAACTTCAGGAAAACTAATTGGGATATTTTTAATGGGGAAGTAGAGAATGGAATCAAATAATTGCTTAATACCAATGCAATTGATAATCCTGAGAACTAATTTATTTATTTAGCTTCATACAAACGTGCCTTAAATCTCTACTTAAATCTAAATTTTAATCTAAACTTAATTCTATGGTAGGTTTTTCATTGTTTTTTTTTTATTTATTTTATTATTGAAATGGGCCCGTAGGCCCACCCACCAGTTTGTACGTAAAAAAAACTTAAAATAAATCCATAAAAATAAAGACAACGTGGGGCTTTGGATTTGGGGCGAGTTATATAAAGAGGTTAGGAGTGAGGAAGAACTAATATGGGAATCAAAGATGTCCTGTGAGTTATTGGTTATTGGTGTGGTTGAGGTTTGTATATAGAGAGATTTTGAGAGAGTGTTCGGAGGAGTAGAAGTCGAAAGAATTTTGCATAATGTTAGCATGCGGGTCATTGGTTCGTTACTACCATAATTAGTAAGGTAAAAGTTGACATCAAAGAGTGACACTAATCTAAGATTTCTAGGGTTAGTGTGGAATGAAATTTTTTGGAGAAGCGCAGGGCAATCGATATTACCAGCGAAGAGCTGATGAATGAATACAATGTCGGCTACTTTGCGACGATTATAAAGGGGTTGCAAATTAATAAGCTGAAGGCGATATTCGTAGGGTGGGAGATGGAGCGTATCAAGCCAGGGTAGCCCAAGAAGTGCAAAACGAAGAAATCTTCGTTGAACAGCTGCATATTCAAGAAGTGCAGAGTTAGCTCTATTAATAGATGTGGTAATGTGAGATCTATAATTAAGTTCTTTATCACAAAGAACTCCTAAGTCACAAAATGAGTTCACTACGGTAACTGCCTCAATGTTAATAGAGTATGTACGAGGAGGGAGAGTGGAGCATTTACGGGAGTACGTTATAGCCTGACACTTACTAACATTAAGTTCCAGAAAGTTCTTCTGGCACCTGGTAGAAAATCTTAATCTTGTTGAAGAAAATAGGAATCAGAAGGAGAGGAAATGTATCTATACCTTTTTGTATCATCAGCATAAACAGAGATCATAGAATCATTGATGACGCAGTCTGCATCATTAATAGTCAAAACGAAAATCAGAGGGCCGAGATGACTTCACTGCGGAACACCGTAGGTTGCAAGGATAGGGTAAGATTTGATACCTCAAAAAAGGATATTGTACTGACGATCGCTCAAATATGATTGGATCCATGCAACGAGAAGGGGTGGAAAGCCAAGTGCTTTAAGTTTAAAGAGAACAAGGTTGTGTGAGATTTTATCAAAAGCTTTGCTGAGGTCGGTTGCGATGACATCAACTTCTTTCCCAGCTTCAATGGCGCATATGGTACCAGAAACAAAATCAACTGGGTTTGTATTAGTTGATCTACCACTAAGAAAACGACGTGTGTAAAGTTGGCATAACATTTTTGAGCTAGACCAATGGGACCATGGCAGGAATTTGCAGTTTTTTTACAATTTTTATGCATTTCTATTCCGGATTTTGCAGTTCGCCAAATAGTGGGTGTAACCGACTGTACTGCTAACTTCACTGTGAAGTTAGCAGTGCCTGTCCTTTTCTCAGCAACCAGGCAAGTTAGGAATCTGAAAGTAGAAATAAAAAAATTGATACTGTACTGCTTACTTCACTGAGAAGTTAGCATAAAAGTCCTTTTATCAGCAACGGTGATACTTAGAAATTTGCTCCTCCCAATTTGCAGTTTAATTTGCAGTTCAAGAAAAATTAATGTCAAATTTTGAAGTCCACATTTGAAGAAAAAAAATCGAATAAATTCATTTTTCACTGTTAACGTCACTGTCAAGTTAGCAGTACATACCCTTTTCTAAACAACTGAGCCACTTATAAAATTGCAGTTAATGTCCAAATTTGCAGTTTTTCATGTACTTCATGAAGAAACTAAGTTCAAATTTTTAATTCCAAATTGTATGCATTTCTATTCCGGATTTTGCAGTTCACCAAATAGTGGGTGTACCCGACTGTACTGCTAACTTCACTGTGAAGTTAGCAGTGCAGGTCCTTTTCTCAGCAACCGGGCAAGCAAGGAATCTGAAATAAGGATCTGAATTTGCAGATTAATTTGCAGTTCAAGAAAAGGAAAAAGCTTCACTGAGAAGTTAGCATAAAAGTCCTTTTCTCAGCAACGGTGATACTTAAAAATGTGCTACTCCAAATTTGCAGTTCAAGAAAAATTAATGTCCAAATTTTGAAGTCCACAATTGAAAAAAAAAATCGAATAAATTCATTTTCACTGTTAACTGCACTGTGAAGTTAGCAGAACATATCCTTTTCTCAGGAACTGAGGCAACTAGAAAATTGCAGTTGAACCCTTAGAAAAATATCCTTGTTACAAGCATTACGTATTTAATACTGTTAACTTCAAGTAGAAATTATTCACAACAAATATTTATTTATGGGGAATAGCGTTTAACTAGGTCACTCAAGAATTTTAAGTTTTAAAACATGTTTTGGGAAAAAACTGTTTATGAATGTCGTTTTTCATTGTATTCAACAAAGAAAAAGTTTTGTTCACAAAATGCAAAAGAAATGAACAGAAACGTTAATCGCTTTAGCTGGTGGTTCTTTAACTGTTTGTAGCAAACGATATAGATCATGCTGTGATTGACAATGTATGTGAGGTTGAATACTTTGCGAAGTCGGTGTTAATAATCAGAATTTATAAAATCACGTCTTTGAATTTTATCATCTTTCAGTTCATACTGTCTTTTTTTTATAATAATTTTAACTATATGCCTGTAAGACCTAAGGTCTTTTAAATGCAACCTGAATTGCACGGCACTAGTTCGAAAGAGTAGGAGGATAGGAAAGATTTGGCACAGTGGATAGAGATCAAGGTGTTTATTATCTCATTAAATCTCACGGGTGGCGTCCAGTTAAGCTGGGAGAATATAGAAAAGAATGCTGCCTAGAGTAGGGCTCGAACCCACACCTCTAATTTAGCAGTCAAGCACTACATCCACTGCACCATTGCCACCCGCAATGGTCTTATATCAGTAAAGTTTATAACACTAGGCACTATTTCTGAAATTTTTGGTAATATACCAGAAAAGACTTCATGTCTAATGGCGAAGGCCCCAGATTGACTCTGAAATTTTGAAAGTTTTATCAACTTAAAATACAAAAATATACCATTTTATAATAATAGTTGTACCTTAATTGGGAAGTAAACGAACTACAAATACACGTGCCGTGCTTCCCAAATAAGGCAAACAAAAATATATTTTGAGAAATATGTATATTGTTTGTAATAAACACTATTCGTATACAGTGACGGTGCGTCAATAAGACGTTTTAGACAGTGTCTACCCTACCGTAAAGAGAGAAAAAAAAGAAACCTACTTGTTACAATCAAAAAAACTGTGTTTACTTACATTCATTGCATTAAGTCCCTAACACTAACATCCATAGCCTATCTCAAATTTTCAACACCTATAATTTAACGAACATAAATCATGCATTCATCCCTTAATTACTATTCACACACTCACATTTTCCACACCTACTTTTATTTCTTTAGATAATTTGACCTCTACCAACAACCACAATCCACAAAGCAAAAAATCTCAATGCTCTCACACAATACAAACACTAGCTTCGCTATGGCTCTGCCTTCTGCTTCTGCATCTGCTACGTGCTTCGGGAAAACCCGACTGAAAACGAAGACAGAGTCTTTCGTTCTACCTAAATTAAATGAAAATAAAATCAGCGGATTATGTTGCTCAGGTAGAATTTCTATGTGGAGCAAGTAGACAGATTCGAATCTGTCTTATTGCTTGTTTTGCTTTGAATTTTGAAGTAAATTCGAAACTTTTTCGTTGACTGTTAAGTGAAGAGAACAACTTCTTAATTTTTTATTTTTGGAGTAGATTAAAGAGGAGTGGGCAGGTTGTAGGTCAACCCTAAAAAATGCAATAGGTAGGAAGGCTGGACTCTTTCGCAGAAGTACACTACTGACGAAAACAAAATTAAGGGAATAATAATTCTCCCTTGTGCGTTTTGAAGAGCTGTATCTTTGGGATCATATTGAGTCGAAACAAAAAGCATTTTAAAGCTGTGTGCTTCTTCTTGTTTTGAAATTGTTTTTCAAATACATATTTATTTTAAGGTACAATTATTGCCTCATTGCGACTGAGAGAAATGGTACGAGAATCAAATGTTCTACCTATTATTTTCTTTGTTTTATGAGTTTCTTGATTTTTTTTATAAATCAATTTAGGTCTGCCAGTTTTGTTTGTTTGAGATTGGTGTACCTATATAACTTTTAGTCAAACAAATGCATACTTTTGTCTTTGATCACCATTATCTCAACAAAAAATAATAAGGATGAGGATGACATATTCATGGACAGTTTTTAAGACTTGAAAAGGTTTTCAAAATAATAAGGGTATTCATGCAACAGCGTAAAGTCGTCGTAAACGTGGTAAAGTTTTTTTCCGACGCCAAAATTTCAAAAATACGTGTAGTAGATATTAGACCGCTTAACTTCAAGGCTCATTCGCTTGGAGGAAAAAGTAATAAAATGAGTTGTGATTGTGAATATTGTTGGCAACAAGAACTTTTTAGTTGCAGTTCGAAGTTTTGGTTTTAGCAAGAAAAGGATTGAAGGCTGTCATTGAAAAATTAAAACTTTCACTACAAACAGCTTAAATGCTTGGCGCCTTTTATCTCTTGTGGCAAACAGTTTCTTTCTTATGGAAAGGATTTTTTTATCAGTGTAGGGCCCAAATTTGCAGTTTTTACTTTTCTCGGCAATTGAGCCACCTAGAAAATTGCAGTCAGGGTCCAAATTTACAGTTTTTGATGCACTTCAAGAAAAAACTAAATTAAAATTTGTAAGTTCAAATTTGACAAAAAAATCAATTAAATTCATTTTTCACTGTTAACATCACTGTGAAGTTAGCAGTACATATCCTTTTCTCAGACACTGAGCCAGCTAAAAAATTTGTTAGGGTCCAAATTTGCAGTTTCCCATGCACTTCAAGAAAAAACTAAGTTCAAATTTTTAAGTCCAAATTTGACAAAAAAAATCGATTAAATTTATTTTTCACTGTTAAAATCACTTTGAAGTCAGCAGTACATATCCATATCACACTGATGTTAACAGTGCAAAGTGAATTTATCGATTTTTCTGCCAAATTTGGACTTTCAAATTTGAACTGCATTTTTTCTTGAAGAACATGAAAAACTGCAAATTTGGACCCTGACTGCAATTTTCTAGGTGGCTCAGTTGCCGAGAAAAGGGTATGTACTGTTAACTTCACAGTGAAAAATGAATTTATTCTATTTTTTTTTTCAAATTTGGACTTCAAAATTTGGACATTAATTTTTCTTGAACTGCAAATTAAACTGCAAATTTATAGCCTAATTGCAAATTTCTAAGTATCACCGTTGCTGAGAAAAGGACTTTTATGCTAACTTCATAGTGCGTACAGTTCATTTTCCTGAACTGCAAATTAAACTGTAAATTCAGAGCCTTCTTTCAGATTCCTAGCTTGCCCGGTTGCTGAGAAAAGGACAGGCACTGCTAACTTCACAGTGAAGTTAGCAGTACAGTCGGTTACACCCACTATTTGGTGAACTGTAAAATCCGGAATAGAAATGCATAAAAAATGCAAAAAAAACTGCAAATTCCTGCCATGGTCCCATTGGTCTAGCTCAAAAATGTTATGCCAACTTCACACACGTAAGAAAACGATATTGATTGGCGGAGAAAATTTGTTTACTTCCATTGTAAGCATGTTGTCATAGACTATGCTTTCAAAAAGTTTAGAAATACACGACAGCTTAGCTATGGGGCGGTAATTAGATATTTCTTTTTTAGGGCATTTTTATGGATCGGGATAATGCAGGAATATTTCCAACGAGAAGGAAATATCCCTTGAGAGATTGAGAGCTGGAAAAGAGCGGTACATGGCTGTAATAAAGTTGACGAGCAATTTGTTAGAATTATTGAAGGTAAGCCATCAGGACCACCAGTATACTTAACCTTGAGTTTATTAATCTTATCTTCAACTAAGGGGGAATTAAAATTGAAGAAAGTGAAGTTTGGGTGCAAGTGTCTAAGTAGGAAAAGTAATCTGAGTCTGGTAGTGAGGTGTTATCAGAAAATGATTGACTACAAAATTGAGCAAATAAGTTATCGATTATTAAGGGATCGTCTGAACAAGTATTCAAATATATAATGGTAGTTATCAGCTTTTCTTTTAGCATTAATGAAATTAAAGAAGCTTTTGAGATCGGATATAATATTTGATTGAACTTGACTAAGATAGTTGTGGTAAAGAGACTTACAGAGTTCAGAGAAATTGTAGTTTGCAGAAAGGCTGAGAAATCGTAGCCAGTGCGAGATTGCAAGTACTTACCTACGCCATAGTTTGTTTCTATTATTTCGGAGGGATTTAAATTCTTTACTATACCATGGAGGGCTGGAAGAAATGTTTTTTTTGGGAGAAATAGGGACTGATTGACTAAGGCAACTGAACACTAAAGAATAGAAATGGAAGATTTCAGAGTTGATGTCGTTACTTTCAAAGATACTGCCAAAGTCGACGGCACGCAGTGGCGGATCCAGGGGGGAGGTCATGGGGTCATGACCCCCCCCCCAGGAGCTCCAGAGAAAAGAAGAAATACGAGCAATCTTTACTTGTTATTCAACACATTAGAAGACAGAGATAAACTTTTTGGGTAAATCCATATATTTTAGTAAACTATACGAAAACCATGACCTATCAATGTAATGGATAGCTTCTATTTTCCTTAGCAAATTCTAACTGTATAATGATATGGTCAGGAAATAAATTTTTACAAGAATTACTGGTAGCCCTGGACGCGCACCCTCTTACATAATATATATAGGGTGTCCACCAATCATGGTTTTTATATGCGGTGATTATACTCTAAGAGCCAGTGGTCGGCAGGTTTACGGTATATCTGTACGAAAAGTGGAGCCATTCTATTAAGGTGGGTCCACACTATGCCGATCAACATTGTTGGTTAACATTGTCGATCAACATGCTAGTGTGTACGTGAAAAACTTTCGTAGCAAACATTTGTGTGGTTTGAAATTTTCTGATTGATGCGTCAGGATCCAAACGAAGGGTTCAGGGTTCGAATCCTGGTGGTACCCAACTTTTTTTTATTTTTTCTTGTGAACAATAAAGTTAAAACGATATTATTAACATTAAATACTTATTGACAATAAATATTGCATTTTCATCTAGTAAAAATGTGATTAATAACGCACAAAACCAATAAATTATGTTCATGAAATTAAAACCCTACAAATGCTTTTAATAAAATTAAATTTGTTGAACAAGTTTGTCAATTGCTATCCATTTGAATCGGGTTATGTTCGGGTCAACAAATGTTGAATGGCTTTGTCGATCAACACGTCTACACTTACTCAACACTGTTGATCAACGATGTTGATCTACATAATTCGACGTAATGTGGACGCGGCTTTAGACTTCCTGAGCATGGAATGGGCATTCAACCGGGGTAACAAAAGTAAAAAAAATCGACCTCAAAACGTGATAGCAGAATGTCCACCCCTTTGATATGTTAGACTTTAAAGTTGTTTCTATTCAAAAATAGGGTGTAGTACATCTTCAGGTCTCTTATATTTTAATACAAAATAGTAAATATAACCATTGTATATGAATCTAATAGTATTATCATCAGACGAAATTTTTGTCTCGACTCCTTCACAAACCAGATGTCGTATGATCGCTTCTCACAGAAAGGGAAATTAAAAATTCCCTTACTGAGGCAAAAAAACAACTGAGCAAACAGCACAAGAGCCCATAACAAATGGCAGATAAAACAAGAAAAACTGGTTCCAAACAACAACAAACGACAGACAAAAACAAGAAAAACTGGCTACTTTTTCGATTTTCTTGTGATTAGGAATATGGGAGAGGAATAGGATAGGAACATTGTAGCATGTAGCATGTGGGTATATCTACTTGCGGCTACGATAAGTTTTTTTTTTTTAGAAGTCAATGTAAAAAAAACTGTAAGTATGAGCAGAGCACACAAAAAATGACAGAGAAAAAAACTTGTTTGTGATTTCGGGTTCGATTTGTTTGGTCTCTCTTGTCTGAACTCTGGTAGTTTATTTTGAAGTAAGAAAAAGTATCCTTAAAAAAAATTGAGATAGAGAAACTCATTCGAAGGTAGTTTGAATTTGGTTTTCTTGTACCAGAAGTTTTTCAATTAATTTATTTTCAATATTTCAAGCTATTTTTCATGCACTCTAAAAGGAGTTAGGTATCTGCCTGCCTAATTGGAGTTCTGAGTGATTTCTTTGCAGAAATGTGATGTCAATTAAGATCTATAATTTTTAGCTATTGAAGTGGGTGGACGGTTATTTTTCGTTGAAAACATGAACCAAGAATTTATTTCATTTTAAAATTGTCGGGGTTTAGAGTAATTTAATATTTACAAATTTAAATCTTCGTGGCCACTATTTTTTTTTTCTTGCAAGGTTGTTATAGTTTTTTTTATAGTTAATTAGTTAGGTACTCCTGTTTCTCGTCTTAAACGATCAAGTTAAAATAAGAGGGAGCTCCAAAATATCAATACAAACGTTGCATTATGAAAGTTAACAAAAAAAAAATAAATTAAGTATTCCTATGTATATCTATTTTTGTAGACACAAATCTAAGACAAAAAAAACTATTTTTCTTGTAAATTTTGAACTTCCCACACTTTATTCCAATATTATTTACAATAGTTCAAAGATTATCGATAGAACTTTCGAACCAATGTTCAAAGTGTTTTATTTAATTTAATTTTATTTTATTTTATTTTATTTATATAATTTATAGGCTTCGTAAAGAATTATACAATTTCTAGTCTCTTAAGCTTCTATCAACACGGCTAAAATTGACTGGCAGAGCATCCAAAGTTGATCTTCATTCTAATTGAACATTTTTGTCAAAACTGTATGACTATGATTTCAATATTTTTTTTTAATACAGAAGCTTCCAAAAAATAAAACAGTATTGTATACCAAAATTTTCAAAACAATTTTTTTTTTTTTGATTTAAAAAAAAATGTTTCCATTTTTTTTTTTTTAAATCAAATATTTCGAAAACGACATCATCGATATTTTTGTAACTTAATACTCAAGAGTTTTTTAATACTTTCCAAAATATTTTAAGAAAACATTTTACTTTTATGAAAAAACAACGGTATCCTACATACAAAAGTTAAAAAACAGTTAGCGAAAATATTTTTTTCTCGAAAATAACTCCTACGATTTTAATTAAGCTTTTTCCGTATGCTTAAACTATCAAAAATTATAAAATTTTAATTTTAGCAACAATTAGCAGTACCTCTCATACAATGGTTTTTTATATTTTGAATTTTCTTATTATCAGCAGAACGGATTTAGATTAATTTTTATATATGGGTGATTCCATCTTTTTTTCATTTTTGTTATTTAATGTAAAATGTTCGTATATATTTTTGGTTTTAATTGTGTAAATGGCTATTTACTACAATCTACATTCGATATCATGACCCAATTTGCTACTTTCTAATGAAATACTTCATTGAATTGAAATGTTGTCCGAAGTAAAGTTTGAGTGCAATACTTGCTTGACAAAATAATGCAAAAATTAAGTCAAAATACTTATTGCTGAATAAAATAATCACGAATGAATGTTGTCCGAGGTTTTGGTTTTATTTTTGAATTAAAAAGATTTCCCGCTCAACCGCCATTTTGTTTTAGCTTTAACACGTATGTATTGTGGTTTTCTAAAAGATAAACTAGTTATGTATAGTTAACAACAATCATTTTAATTTTTGAACGTTGTTGTACTTTAAGAGCGATATGTTTTCATGGGATGAAAGTATGTCACAAATTTATTTGTCAGTACCCTGATAGTATTCTTAAAGCATGTTATAAAATGTTTTTGGCGGGTTATCACAATTTTGTGTTCTTTTTAACGGCATAAGTTAAAATTGTCCTGGAAATTATTTTTCTCCTTAGCATAGAGAAGTTAGGTCCCATAAACTGTCTAAATATCAGTACTGTGGATGTCAGTACCGTGGCATTTCAATACTTTTTGAACTTTAATTAAATATAATTAACTTATTTCTTGCAATAATACTTTTTTCTACCAATTTTCTTTGTAAGAACGGTAGCGGACGAGCCAAACAAAGATCATTCCGTGTCACTCAGAAAAAAAACGTTGTTATCCGAAGAGTTTTCAGTTCTTGTTAGATTGTGAATGAAAAATTTTTGGCTCAAAAAAAAGTTCTTGCATCAATAACTCATAATTGATTTTTTCAGAATCAAATTATTGGTTTAAAAATACGATTCTTGTAAAAACAATTTTAAAATTCTTAAGCAATTTTAAAAACGAAAAACTATCAGCCCAAGAAGAAAATTGTTGTGTTAAATAATTCTTAAGACAAAATATCCTCTCAAAAATCAAATTGTTGACTCAACAATGCGTTCTTCCGTTCACAATTATTATCGAGAATAAAAAAACTTGTCATAACAATGAAAAGCGTTAAATACTTTTATGATAATCTGATTTAACTACATATTTCTAACGCCAAAAAAAAATGTTATTTCTTAGCAAGGACATTAAATTGTTGGAAAAAGCACTTTTGAATGTTAAAAATTTGAGAATAAAATAATTGTTCTCATGCCAAATATCTGTTCTTACTTATGTTTGACTTGATGTTCTGAAGTTTGAATCATTGCGTAGACGACAAAGACAAAATCCTTTCAGTTCAATCTATCGATCTATCCAGCCCAGGATTTACCCTTAGGCCAACCAGGCCCAGGCCTGGGGCATCACGACAAAAGGGGCCACAATATCTAGTAAGTAAACACAATGAAGCAACTGAATCTTTATTGCTCCTACGAGCAAAATGGATAATAAATCTTCACAAATCTTCAAATTCGGCAAACGGAAGGCTCAAGTATTTTCATATAAGATGCCTATTGAACGCTTCTTAACGTTTTTGGAGATGCATTCTCATACTGGGTCCGGTATTGCTAATCAAGCATTAAAGTATCTATCTGAAGGAGCAAAACATATCAATTTTGAAATGCAGAGGGCAAACATACGACAATGCTCCCAATATTTCCGGTCAGTATAAAGGGATGCAACAGCAAATTCTTCTGACAAATCCATATGCAGTCTATGTACCTTGTGCATCACACTCTTTAAATGTTGTTGGTCGCTGTGCTGTGGATTGCTGTCTTATCGCAGTTGATTTTTTTTCTGTCGTACAATCACTATACAATTTTTTTTCTGCATCAACTAGTAGATGGCAAACGTTAAAATCTGCTATTCAAAATGATAATGTAATGTGATAAAATCACTCTCAGATATGATGGGAAGCTCATGCTGCAGCTACTTTTGCCATCATTAAATCATTTAATAATTTATTAGATCCCTTAAACGACATTTCTGAAAATAATACACTAAAAGGAGATACTAGGAGGGAAGCTGGTGATCTACTAAATAAAATGAATAAACTAGAATTTGCCAGTAGTAGTAACTAGAGGGTACGGGGCCACCGGTATCACCGGTATGGGTTCTGATCTATGCTATGGGTTCTAGAGCATGCTTAGCAAACGTATTTGGGTTTTGATCTATGCTATGGGTTCTAGAGCATGCTTAGCAAACGTATTGGGGTTTTGATCTATGCTAGGCGCGGCTCGTTGGGTTGATAGTGTTGTTTGGGTGAGTGTGTGAGAAATGTATGAATGAATTAGAAAATAATATTTAATTTTTGAGGGAAATGATTAGATAATGCGGGGTATACACTGTTCAAATGCATTTCATGCATTGTGAGTGTATAGTAAAATGCTTGAAGAAAAATCAAAACCATGGCTATGAATTCATGTTGTATCATGTTATACTTACTCGTATATGTATGTTGTGTTGAAAAGTATTGTGTAGGGGTGCTGGTTGCAGGAAATTTAGATTTAGATGGTTATGAGACTGTGAGTAGGGATTTTGTACCTTTGTTAGTTTTTCGTCGCTTGGAAAACGCAAAAACGTAAAATTCGCGTTAAAACGTAAAATTCACGTTCACGTTAAAACGCAAAAACGTAAAATTCGCGTTAAAACGTAAAATTCACGTTCACGTTAAAACGCAAAAACGTAAAATTCACGTTCACGTTAAAACGCAAAAACGTAAAATTCACGTTAAAACGTAAAATTCACGTTCACGTTAAAACGCAAAAACGTAAAATTCACGTTCGCGTTAAAACGCAAATACGTAAAATTCACGTTAAAACGTAAAATTCACGTTCGCGTTAAAACGCAAAAACGTAAAATTCACGTTAAAACGTAAAATTCACGTTCACGTTAAAACGCAAAAACGTAAAATTCACGTTAAAACGTAAAATTCACGTTAAAACGTAAAATTCACGTTCACGTTAAAACGCAAAAACGTAAAATTCACGTTAAAACGTAAAATTCACGTTCACGTTAAAACGCAAAAACGTAAAATTCACGTTAAAACGTAAAATTCACGTTCACGTTAAAACGTAAAATTCACGTTAAAACGTAAAATTCACGTTCACGTTAAAACGCAAAAACGTAAAATTCACGTTAAAACGTAAAATTCACGTTCACGTTAAAACGTAAAATTCACGTTAAAACGTAAAATTCACGTTCGCGTTAAAACGCAAAAACGTAAAATTCACGTTAAAACGTAAAATTCACGTTTTCACGTTCACGTTAAAACGCAAAAACGTAAAATTCACGTTCGAAACGCACAAATATTGGGATGCATTTCCAACAGTTTGATTCTAATTGGGAATAATTATCAGTGGTTGGATTTCTAGCACCATATGTATTTTTTTCATTTCAACATTAGTTGTGGGATGGATTTTCAGTGATAAATTGGTTGTGGGATATACTTTCATAGTTGGATTTTTTGAATAGCACAACATTAGCACCTGCACGGCATGCAATATAAAATTGATGTGTGCATTGGATAAACATATTCTTAATAGGATGTTCATATGCTTAAAATCAAATAAGAACTATAGCATTCCAAAATACTTACCTCTGTTGGTTGTGCTGGTTAGAATCCTGGATTGAGGTAATAATTAGTGTAACAAAAGCCTAATACCTCACTATCATCATATCATTCATTTGTCTAATAGAGCTATACCTCTTTTATCTATTGCTTTGCTAGCATCATGTCAATTTGTCAATCATATTACTAAACCCTGTCCCTTATCATTAAAATCCTGAAAAATGGTCCAAGGGTTATTTTTATTGCGGAATACAAATGTATGTCAATAAGGTCAACACATTATTTTATCTATAGGGATGGATGCCGACAATTAAAATATACATTCATGATGATCGCAATACATAAATTTATCCAACTGCTTCCTTATTTACACCGATGATATCCCAAGTGTCAACAATACAAATTTATGATAAGGTTAACTGCATGAATGAATGCGAGGGAAAACTTTATTGTTCTACTATTAGCAATCAATATGATATAAGCATGCATTATTACCCCCATACTTCTTTTCATTAGTGACTTTTCACCCCAAAGAAACCTTTTGCAATGTGTAATACGACATTTAGGATCATATCCTGTATATGACTACTTTCCTACCCTTAATAGCAAATGAAAAAACATACAAATGTTATGATATTCCTATATTATTTTGAAATGGTGATGTAAATTAAATGGAATGAGCAAATCTTGAATAATAACACATGTTTTTTTTTTTATAATATTGTATTTTATTTATATATTTTCTGGTTTTATTTTTAGGTTTACATTAAAAAATAATAATAATCCTTAGAAAATTCTGTTAAAAACTTGGTCAAATGGATTGTATTCAATAATCCGATCATGAAGCATGAGGCAATAAGCTGAAGTATTTGCAGGAATGTTTTTTGATGTTCTCATCTCCAAGCGTATATCGATAGGTCCTGTTTTCAAAGTCTCATTTTGATGTCTGCAGTCTATAACAAAAATTGGAGCACGGGATTTAAATAGATCCCAAGAAAGCAAAGGTTCAGTGTTGGTCTTATTGTAGTAAGTTCTTTGAAAATCCGTATACATTTTGTAGAACAAGCTATATCTATTTCTTTCGAAAGAAATATTAAGATCTTCATGAGGATATACATCAGAGTTTAAATACACTTTTAAGTCTGTTAAATCACAATGATCAAACGTTGTAGGATCAGCAGATATTTTTTTATTTTTTGCAGTTTGTAGTGCAAATACAATGTATCGAGGTTTTTCTATTTGCGTTGTTGTTTTAACGTTCCAGATGTGATGGTCAGAGCTTGATAACATGGGATACTCATAGAGACCCCAGTTTCGGAAAGCAATTTTCATAAAACTATTAGCATTTATAGATTTATATAGATTTAATTTCATCGAATCTGATAAAGTCACGTGTGGTACTCTCCACTGTACCTTATGTAGTTTTACTTGTACATTTTCATCAGTTGGGGAGATTATAGCGTTTTCATCCATCCTAGAACGAGTGAGAATTAGATCATGACGAGCATTGGGAATAATTTTTTTATAATCTTCGGCAAAACCCAAAAGCTTATTCAATGGAATGAAATGGTTTCAAACAAATAACTGAATCAGGAGACCATGAAGCATTTAAAAGCATATCACTCTCATTTTTTGTCAACGATAAATAGTTTTTGATTGTTGTTGTAATCCCCACATTTCGATTGTAATCAATTTCCTTTCCATTCAGCTCATAACGTATTTCGTCGAAGAGAAAAGCCATTGCATTGTTTACAAGTCTTGTGCTGACTATTTCTTTTCCATCTGTCTTCGATAGTGACCCTTCAACATATAGAAAACTTTCCGAAGGAAGAACATTAAGATTTTGGTGTTGTATGCAAATCTGAACGATGTCATTTTTTTCAAAATTGTTTTGATATGGTGAGTAAGTATGATATTCATATTTAGAAACACTTTCATAGATTTCGGACTCTTGGAAAATGTTCAACATATTGTTATATTTTGTTTTTGATTTTCAATATTTTATGATATACCCCAATGAGAGTAAAAAATCCTGAAAAATACTTGAAAATTATTTTTTGTTTCTTTAAGGTCTTTTTACCGATAAGATACGCAAAGCTGTCCACAGAAAGCATATTACTAATTGTGTTACGGTGGCAGCTGGCTTGTGCGGGGGGTTTTGATGTTGGTGGCGGCGTGGCGGCGCGGCTCGTTGGGTCAGTGTATCATTTCCCTCAAACATTAAATATTATTTTCTAATAATTCATTCATACATTTCTCACTCACTCACCCAAACAACACTATCAACCCAACGAGCCGCGCCGCCGCCACCAACATCAAAACCCCCCGCACAAGCCAGCTGCCACCGTAACACAATTAGTAATATGCTTTCTGTGGACAGCTTTGCGTATCTTATCGGTAAAAAGACCTTAAAGAAAAAAAAAATAATTTTCAAGTATTTTTCAGGATTTTTTACTCTCATTGGGGTATATCATAAAATATTGAAAATCAAAAACAAAATATAACAATATGTTGAACATTTTCCAAGAGTCCGAAATCTATGAAAGTGTTTCTAAATATGAATATCATACTTACTCACCATATCAAAACAATTTTGAAAAAAATGACATCGTTCAGATTTGCATACAACACCAAAATCTTAATGTTCTTCCTTCGGAAAGTTTTCTATATGTTGAAGGGTCACTATCGAAGACAGATGGAAAAGAAATAGTCAGCACAAGACTTGTAAACAATGCAATGGCTTTTCTCTTCGACGAAATACGTTATGAGCTGAATGGAAAGGAAATTGATTACAATCGAAATGTGGGGATTACAACAACAATCAAAAACTATTTATCGTTGACAAAAAATGAGAGTGATATGCTTTTAAATGCTTCATGGTCTCCTGATTCAGTTATTTATTTGAAACCATTTCATTCCATTGAATAAGCTTTTGGGTTTTGCCGAAGATTATAAAAAAATTATTCCCAATGCTCGTCATGATCTAATTCTCACTCGTTCTAGGATGGATGAAAACGCTATAATCTCCCCAACTGATGAAAATGTACAAGTAAAACTACATAAGGTACAGTGGAGAGTACCACACGTGACTTTATCAGATTCGATGAAATTAAATCTATATAAATCTATAAATGCTAATAGTTTTATGAAAATTGCTTTCCGAAACTGGGGTCTCTATGAGTATCCCATGTTATCAAGCTCTGACCATCACATCTGGAACGTTAAAACAACAACGCAAATAGAAAAACCTCGATACATTGTATTTGCACTACAAACTGCAAAAAATAAAAAAATATCTGCTGATCCTACAACGTTTGATCATTGTGATTTAACAGACTTAAAAGTGTATTTAAACTCTGATGTATATCCTCATGAAGATCTTAATATTTCTTTCGAAAGAAATAGATATAGCTTGTTCTACAAAATGTATACGGATTTTCAAAGAACTTACTACAATAAGACCAACACTGAACCTTTGCTTTCTTGGGATCTATTTAAATCCCGTGCTCCAATTTTTGTTATAGACTGCAGACATCAAAATGAGACTTTGAAAACAGGACCTATCGATATACGCTTGGAGATGAGAACATCAAAAAACATTCCTGCAAATACTTCAGCTTATTGCCTCATGCTTCATGATCGGATTATTGAATACAATCCATTTGACCAAGTTGTTAACAGAATTTTCTAAGGATTATTATTATTTTTTAATGTAAACCTAAAAATAAAACCAGAAAATATATAAATAAAATACAATATTATAAAAAAAAAAAACATGTGTTATTATTCAAGATTTGCTCATTCCATTTAATTTACATCACCATTTCAAAATAATATAGGAATATCATAACATTTGTATGTTTTTTCAATTGCTATTAAGGGTAGGAAAGTAGTCATATACAGGATATGATCCTAAATGTCGTATTACACATTGCAAAAGGTTTCTTTGGGGTGAAAAGTCACTAATGAAAAGATGTATGGGGGTAATAATTTATGCTTATATCATATTGATTGCTAATAGTAGAACAATAAAGTTTTCCCTCGCATTCATTCATGCAGTTAACCTTATCATAAATTTGTATTGTTGACACTTGGGATATCATCGGTGTAAATAAGGAAGCAGTTGGATAAATTTATGTATTGCGATCATCATGAATGTATATTTTAATTGTCGGCATCCATCCCTATAGATAAAATAATGTGTTGACCTTATTGACATACATTTGTATTCCGCAATAAAAATAACCCTTGGACCATTTTTCAGGATTTTAATGATAAGGGACAGGGTTTAGTAATATGATTGACAAATTGACATGATGCTAGCAAAGCAATAGATAAAAGAGGTATAGCTCTATTAGACAAATGAATGATATGATGATAGTGAGGTATTAGGCTTTTGTTACACTAATTATTACCTCAATCCAGGATTCTAACCAGCACAACCAACAGAGGTAAGTATTTTGGAATGCTATAGTTCTTATTTGATCTTAAGCATATGAACATCCTATTAAGAATATGTTTATCCAATGCACACATCAATTTTATATTGCATGCCGTGCAGGTGCTAATGTTGTGCTATTCAAAAAATCCAACTATGAAAGTATATCCCACAACCAATTTATCACTGAAAATCCATCCCACAACTAATGTTGAAATGAAAAAAATACATATGGTGCTAGAAATCCAACCACTGATAATTATTCCCAATTAGAATCAAACTGTTGGAAATGCATCCCAATATTTGTGCGTTTCGAACGTGAATTTTACGTTTTTGCGTTTTAACGTGAACGTGAATTTTACGTTTTTGCGTTTTAACGTGAACGTGAATTTTACGTTTTAACGTGAATTTTACGTTTTTGCGTTTTAACGTGAACGTGAAAACGTGAATTTTACGTTTTTGCGTTTTAACGCGAACGTGAATTTTACGTTTTAACGTGAATTTTACGTTTTAACGTGAACGTGAATTTTACGTTTTAACGTGAATTTTACGTTTTTGCGTTTTAACGTGAACGTGAATTTTACGTTTTAACGTGAATTTTACGTTTTTGCGTTTTAACGTGAACGTGAATTTTACGTTTTAACGCGAATTTTACGTTTTTGCGTTTTAACGTGAACGTGAATTTTACGTTTTAACGCGAATTTTACGTTTTTGCGTTTTAACGTGAACGTGAATTTTACGTTTTAACGCGAATTTTACGTTTTTGCGTTTTCCAAGCGACGAAAAACTAACAAAGGTACAAAATCCCTACTCACAGTCTCATAACCATCTAAATCTAAATTTCCTGCAACCAGCACCCCTACACAATACTTTTCAACACAACATACATATACGAGTAAGTATAACATGATACAACATGAATTCATAGCCATGGTTTTGATTTTTCTTCAAGCATTTTACTATACACTCACAATGCATGAAATGCATTTGAACAGTGTATACCCCGCATTATCTAATCATTTCCCTCAAAAATTAAATATTATTTTCTAATTCATTCATACATTTCTCACACACTCACCCAAACAACACTATCAACCCAACGAGCCGCGCCTAGCATAGATCAAAACCCCAATACGTTTGCTAAGCATGCTCTAGAACCCATAGCATAGATCAAAACCCAAATACGTTTGCTAAGCATGCTCTAGAACCCATAGCATAGATCAGAACCCATACCGGTGATACCGGTGGCCCCGTACCTTTGTATATTTAAACTATAGTACTACCATGGACACACACGAAGAGGGCGACATCTGGATACACCGCGCAGAACCCTGGGTTTGAGACTCGGAAATGCTTGAGAATATGAGACGTCAAATTAATATTAGAACGGGAAAGACGTATTCAGAATTAATAAGAGTGGGGCTGAGTCAGGTAGAAGATATTTATTGAAAAGAATATATATACATACCTAACCTACATACATATAATGAAGAAAATAGTCAATTTTGCTTTGGTTTAGTTTTGTTTACATTTTTTTTTATTCCTTATGGTATAGCTAGGTTAGATTTTAATGCAAATAATATGAAAGGAATTCAAATGTGTGTCAGAAAAAAACAATTTTGGGTATTCTTTTTGTGTGATGGATTTGTGTGAATAAAGAGGAAGGGGTTTATATCTGGAGTTTTGCAAAGCATTTGGGAAAAGTTTTTTTTCTTATGTTTTCATGCACACAGCTGATGATAAAGACAATGCTGTTGAACGGCCGGTGGAGCGATGCGCGTGGTGCGCGCGGCTCAAAGTATAAAGAGGATGGTTAGTTTCCATTTGGTAGGAATACCATGTTTTTGTTTCTTATGGCTGTTTGGATGTAAGCCAGATATGTAGGTATAGGTATCTACGAGTATAGTACGTAGGTAGGTATGTATGTAGGATGTAGGCAAGGCACATTATAAATAAGGTAAGAAGATATCTATAGTATTATTGTGTAGTTTAATACGTATTTTAACTTAAATCTTCAGTAATTTGTTTGTTCATTCAATAAAAATGTATTACAAAATGTACCTATTATAAATATAGCACAAATGCAAAATAGGTATGTAGGTGAGCAGGTAGGTACCTTTTCGGGAATAATTGCGTAGAGTATCTCGAAAGACAAGTGGTCTAAAATAACGTTTTTTTACCATATAATTGTGTTTTCAGCAAAAAATTTCAACCTCCTAGGTAGGTAGGTTAAATGGAAGAGAGTGCTGAAGCATCTTACTCTTACTTAAGTTTTGCTAGAAATTCCTCTCAATAATTGTGCGTGTACATATGTATGTATATATGTATAATGTATTATGTAGGATGATTTGCTGAATTTTGTGTTTTCAATCAACATTTTTGGAAAAATATATTTTAAAACTTGTTTGTAAAAATTGAAAAAAAAGTATTATAGAGGAATTTCTGCAGATATGGCCCCCCTTTTGTTTTCCTAGACTAATTCACAAACTATCACCTACACCTAAAGTTTTTATTTGCAAGCAGCAGCTTCATCCTGTTTTAAACAAAATATAAGAGGAAGTGTATGTTATGTGGCCTCTGAAGGTAATATGGCCTCCAATCATTTCTAACGGCATAAGCTTCTTCTGTTGGGAGTCTAATTTTTTTACAAATATCCCCCCTCTTATAACTTGTATGGAAAATACTGGCTTTTTAACTGCTTAGATGGCATTACATTTACCACTTGAAGTTCAATACCTAAAAAAAACTTTTCTTCATCTTGAACAAAATTGAATGTTACGAATAACGGTTGTATAGATAAATTACACTAGTCAACGAAATTAAAGGAACAAATTTTTTCAATTTCTGTAAGCATTTGTTTGCACAAAGTTTTTTTTTTGAAGTACCGTTATTGCGTTATTGCAAAAACTTAGACGAGACAAAGCATTTTTTTTTATATATTTTTTTTTAGGTCCTCATTTCTATGGATAACTTTTTTGGAGTCAATCAAATGTTATGATCAGATACCTATCTTGTTTATTCAGCTTCAGTAATTTTTTTTTGTCGTACAATTTTCTTTGCGTGGCTAATCTGACCTTTAATGAAAAAAGATACTTTTAGCCTTGATTACTAATATCTCAGCAAATAACGACGGTATAAAAAATTTAAATACGATTTTGAAAATTTGAGAAAGTGCTCTAGGTAAATTTTTTTAAGATTTTGTAGAAATTATTTTTTTTGCTGACAACTCTGCATTAGTGAATGCAAACGCAGAGTTTATTAATGAAATAAAAAGTAAATTTTTCCAAAAAAAGTCAAGTTTTGTTGTTTGAAAATTTTTTGAAACTATTTTTTTTTTTGTTAAATGTAGGAACAATAGAAAAAAAAGTACCTACATACATATATTTGCCGTTGTTGTATCCATTTTAAGCCAATTTTCTAGAAAATTGGCCCTCTTACATAAGCAAAGGGAAATGCGAAAACCCCTCTAATAAATGTCCAGCTATAATATCCATAGCTACCTATCTATTGCTGTTGGTCATAAGCAGATACTATTGAATCAACCTCTATTACTTCCTAGGACATATGAACATAGGAACCTACCTACCGATTAATTTAGTTTTAAAATTTTAAGAAATGTTTGTATTCTTTAGTTTGAAAATATATATCTTAAAAAGAATGGATTTTTGGTTTTGAAAAGCTATCGCATGAAATTGTAATTTTGATTGTTATTTTTTTATAATTTTTATTCAGCCAATGTTCCAGATATACCTATGTACTTATGTACCTATACGTATTACCATTTAAGGTACCTTCCCACATGCTGATTTATTCAAAACAAATCTGTAAAAAGTTTATTAGATATTATAAATAAAATGCACGACTGGGTCGCACGTACTTGCTCTTATGTTCAAGACACTGCGAGTTTAAGAACATTGTATACACAAACATGGAAATTATGAGAGAAAAATGTAGAGAAGCATGATATACGACACTTAAATTAGCTAAAACAACTCTTTAGACAGTTTGAGTTGAAAAAGAAGTATGCCATCTTAATTCATGATGGAATATGATTGTATGGGAAAAAAAAATTTTTAAATCGTTGGAGCGGTTTTTTTTTTAATTAATTTAATATAGGTATATAAAATTCTTTAAACATTTTTAAGAACAAATTTTGGTATGCAGATTTAAACTATATATTTATGTGTATATAAAAACAAAATTTGAAAAAAATTGTCAACCCGTTTTTGAGATATCGAATGTTCAAAAAAAAAGTTTGAAACTTTTTTTAAAAATCCAAAAACTTTTTTTTTGAAAATTTTGATATGCAATATTATTTAATCTTATCTGAAATTTGTATATAAAAAAATTCATTTAAATCCGTTAAGCTGATAACGCGAAAACTCAAAATAAAAAAATACGTTCTATTATGACAGGTACTACTAATATAAGAAGGTTTTATAATACAAATTCTATATACTACTGAAATAAATCTGCCAAGTAGAAGACTTAGCATTAAGGATTGGACTTGTTGAATTATTGATTCAAAATAGCTTTTTATGGCCTTTAGTCCTATAAATTGGCGTTTCGTTCGGCTTACTCACTTGAACTCATCAGTGACATAGTGAGGGCTTTGTCATACGCAATTTATATTAAATTCAGTTCAACTTACATGAATTTTTCAACGAAAATCCACTGTAAACTATATCCAACAAGATTAGAATTCCTAATCATTAAGCTGGAAGTTTTTTTGCCCTGGGCCAGACATAGTTTCTATATAAGTACTACTAATAGTACTACTAATAGTTGCTATGTGTAAAATTTTATAATTTTTGATGGTAGATCGTACTAATATTAGTATATGAAAAAAGTTTAATCAAAATCGTAGGAGTCGTTTTTAAGCAAACAAATATTTTCCTTTGCGGTGTTTTCACTTTTGTATGGAAGGTACCGTTATTTTTTAATAAATGTAAAATTTTTTCTAAAAATATTTTAGAGAGTACTAAAAAAGTCTTAAATATCGAGTTTCAAAAAAATCTATGATGCCGTTTTCGAAATATTTGATTTTCCAAAAAAAAATTTGAAATATTTCTTAAAAATCCAAAAAATGTTGGTACACAAAACTATTTATATTTTTTGGAAGCTTCTGTATAAAAAAAAATAATTGAAATCGGTCATACCATTTTGAAGAAAATCAAAAATTAAAAAAATGGTTCCTTGGGAGGTACCATTAATAACCATTTTTGAAAATGGTTTTCCACCCAAAGAAAGACATTACTAAAATAAATTTATTGAATTTTTTTTAAGAAAAGTTGTCGAGCCGTTTTTGAGAAAAATACGATTATGTAAATTTGCCAAAAAAAAATGTATGGCAGGTACCGTTATGAACATAGGTATAGGAATTCCCACTTACAAACAAGGCTTCAAAGACTTCACTAAATTCTTTCTATACCTAGGTTGTACCTACTTTTCTACCTAAAATAAATTTTAAATTCCAGGCCAAATAGGTAGGTAGGTACTCAAAAAAATAGGTCCCTACCTACATACATATCTTTGTAGGTGTATAGGTTTGTACCTACCTATAAATAAATATTCAAAGAAATATGTAAAAAAAAAAAAAAACTTTAAATAAAATATGTATGTACCTATGTAGGTACGTACCTACCTAACAAAAGAAATACCTAGGTACATACCTATACCTTCGTAAACTCACCCCCGAATTTCGCATTGAAATCTTCAACTGAAATACCTCTACCAAAATACCTACTACAATTCAAAATTCAAATAGGTACCCACCAAAAGCTATGCCTACCGTCATGCAAGGAAAATTCTATTATGTACCTACCAAAAGATATTTATGCCTATCCTCTGAAAATTTTAAATCAAACACAAAAACAAAACCTACCCTCAACTATATGAGAAAATATACCTATAGTTATACCTATGTTTCTCTTTTCACATCGTCTACAACAAAATCTGTGCAAAAAAGTTTTTCTCGTCGTTGCTGCGACATACACCGACGTCGACGCAAGCAGCTCACACAGGTATCTCTTTCAGCCCCTTGTTCTATTTATCTTTTCATACAAAGTATATTTCCTGAATAAAACAACAAATCTTGTTGAATTCAAAGGAATGCGGGAAACATTTTTATATTTTCTATTGCTTGACAATGACATTAAATTTCATAAACAGCTGATTTGCTTATCTCACTTACTCCCTTTATTTCTTACCGGAATGGAAATAATACAATCCTCTTGCTCTTACTGCTTGTGTTTTTTTATCTCCACATATCCAAACCACACAATTTTTGGTTGAATGTGGCGCCCCCACTGGCAGTATGTTCTCCTAAAAAAAATTCTTCATGATAGTACTATGGTTTTTATATACAAAGCCCGTACCCTCTAGTTACTACTACTATAGTAGATGTGGATATGTATATCAATTTATGTTCCTGTGGTGTGTTTTTGCATTCACGAGATTGAGATTGTATGTGTTTTTTGTTTCGTTCAGTATTCTGGTGTGGAAATGGATTGATTGAGAATGAGTGGAATGAACGAAACATATCTCGCTCTTTGAAAACTTAAATGATTGATATTGGGATCGATTGATTCGGTCTGCTGTGATTGCAATCAATCATTTTTTGTGAAGAACGGGTCACAAAGACCGAATCAATCACGATTGACACAGCTCTATTGTGCGTCGGCGTATATGGTATATGAGTGTTCGTCGGGGTCACCAATTTGTGCCCTCTTATTGGCACAATAATTGTTGTATAAAAAGAAACACTGTTTTTAACTTTTAATAAATATAAATTTTATCTTTATTTAACATATGCCTAAAACGTTTTACATAACTCGGTGATGATGAGCGAGTGCCACTTACAAGTAGTTGCCACGTTGACTTTCGAGAAAAGAATGGAATGTGTTTTAAGAGAAGCTACTAACTAGTTTTACATTTTCTTTATCAACATATTCGTTCATTAAATTCTTAAGTTACGTTCAGTGTAATTGGGGTTTAACATGGGACGAAATATGTGTCGCCACAAAAGCTATTTTCAGTTCCTTAAGTTTTTCAAAATTTATTTCGTAGTCGAATATCTCTTGAACAGTCAGTATGTCTTGTGTTAGTACACCAGTTCTACTAGTCATGATGATATCATTAATTTTTTCCATTATTTCCTGTACTTCTACTAAATTTTTGTTGAATTCAATTTCCATGCGTAAGGCATTAATGTCATTTTGGACCTTCCATCTATTTAATGTCTTGTAACTTTGTTTGAATATGTCATTAAGTTGTAAGAACTGTTCATTAAATTGTTGATTAATCTTCACTTGTTTATTGTTGTTTTTTAATAGTTCTTCGTTATTTTCTTCAAGTGCTTTTAGGCTTTGTTCTATGCTTTACCTATCGTCCTCGTCCATTGCTCCATAGTTCATCTATTAGTATCTGACATTCTGTCAGGTCTATTAAATGTAAAATTATTTCGTAATTATTGATTAGTTTTACTTGTTCTTCCTGTAGAAGGAGGAATTTTCTATCTATCTTTGTTATTTCAATATTAGATTTCACTAGGGTTATTAAAGAGAGAATCACTACTGTTGTCTTCATTGTGGGGTTTTGTATGTTTCTTTCTTTTTCGGAACTGATCCTTGTGCAAAGTTTGCTTTCTAAGATGTGGCTTGATTACTTTTTTCTTTTCTCTTACTTTTATTACCTTTACTTTCTTGTGTTTCGTTTTCGGCTTATTAAAATTTTCTGGGTTATTTATTTTTGTAAAATTTGGATCTATTTCTGTGTCTATTCTGTTTTTATTTAGTTTTTCTCTAAAATCTTAATTTTTGTGTTTTTTCAATTCTACTGAATACTATTTTGTTATCTATTTTGCCTAGGTGTATATCGATTGGTTTTTCCTTGGTTGTCAAATGAATAGTTTTGTTATAAATATTTATAGTTTTTACGACTAAGTCGAAGATATTTTCAGTTTTTTCCAGCAATCTTATATTTTCATTGAGAGTACTATGGAGTCTTTCGACGTCTGAGTTACCAGTGTGCCTATAAGGAGTTGAGAAATGTGTTAGAATCTGTTTCTCTTGAAAATAATTCTTCATAGAATAGGTTTTGAAAGTGGGATCATTATCTAATGTTATTCTTTCCGGGTGGGACATATAACTAAATGTTTTTTCTAACGCGTTTAGGATGTCTTTCTCATTTTTGCTTTTAAACTTCTCTGCAAAGGCAAATTTACTAAATTTATCGATACAAGTGAGATATTTATTATTATTGGATAAAATCCAGATGACAATATGATAGTGAATGTGAGGACCGTTTGGGGTCTCAGTTTTTTCGTATGGTAATTTGATGGGGTTGCGTTCTTCCTTATGATTATGGTTGCGTTCGGTTATGATTGTTTTCAAATTTGGATAATTATACTTTCTTTTGAGTTCAAGGTAAAGTTTCTCTATACCTATATGATGAAACTCGTTGTGTACTTTGCATATGATTTCTTTCATGTCTGGGAGATCATATATGTCTTCTAGGAATGTTTTGGTTCTAACTAGATTTTGATTGTTATTATTATTTTTCCAATAATTTTGAAAGCCGAGGAATGATCTGTCGTCTTTCATAAAAATGGCATTTTTGTGATTGATATCTGATTCCGAAACTATTTTGTCGAAGTCTTTTTTGTTTAAAACATTTTTCCTATAATTTGTATCCTTCGTTTATTGAAAGGAAATGTGATGGTTTGATTTTCCAACGTTGGAGCTTAGAATTAGGCTCTCGTAAATTCTGTAACTAGGCTAAAGGCCTATGGTCAGTGAGGATTTTAAGTTTCCTACCGTAAAGCTAATGACAGAATTGTTTGGTTGCCCAGACAATTGCGAGAAGTTCTTTTTCAATGGTACTATAATTTTGTTCATGTTTGTTTAGGGTTCTTGATGCAAAGCAGAGAGGTCCATGTGATTGGCTTAGGACCGCGCCGATCGCGTAGTTCGATGCGTCCGTTGTCAGGGTAAATTCTTTATTGAAGTCTGGTTGTCGATTCAATAGGTTATCAGTCATTACCAACTTCAGTTTTTCGAAGGCTTCTTTATATTCTAAGTCTTCGGTGTTTATTTTTGAAACCTTTTTTAAGCACAGAGTCATGGGTTAAATGATCTTTGCATAGTCTTGCATGAACTTTCAATAGTACCCAGTCAGGCCAAGGAATGATTGGATTTCTTTGACTGTTTTTGGAATTGGAAAATTCTTTATTGCTTGAATTTTGTTCGGATTAGGTTTGATTCCGTCTTGCGTCACTACGTGACCTAAAAATTCAGATTCTTTTTTGAGGAAGTCACTTTTGTTAAGTAAAACTTTCAAATTTACTTTTTGTAATTGTTTGAATATCAATTTAGCGAGTTAATATGTTCCTCGAGTGATGTAGAGAAAATAATTATATCGTCTAAATAGACGTAACATATTTTCCCAACGAAGTCTTTTAGGACTTCGTTCATCATTCTCTGGAACGTTGCCGGAGCATTTTTTAAACCGAAAGGCATATTTTGCCATTCGTTATGTCCGGACAGCGTGCTAAACGCTGTTTTTTCTTGATCTTTTGGTTCCACTTCTATCTGATGGAACCGTTTCGTAAGATCTAGTGTTGTGAAATAATTTGCCTTTCCAAGTTTACCCAGAATATCATCTATTAGAGGTATTGGGAACTTATCCTCTTTTGTGACATTATTGAGTTTTTGATAATCAATGACTATTCGCCACTCTTTATTGCCTTCTTTATCCTGTTTCTTCGGTACAACCCATATAGGAGCGTTATATGGTGAAGTACTTGTTTTTATTATTTTTTGATCCAACAGATATTTTATTTGTTTGTCCACTTCTTGCTTGTGAACTGCGGGGTAACGATATATTCGGGTTAACATCGGTTCCTCGTTTGTGGTGGAGATCTTGTGCTTAACATGACTCGTGAAACTGAGATCGTCTCCTTTGTGGTAAAACACATTTTTGTTCTCTTTTAGAAGTTTCATTAAAATTTTACGTTCTTCATCATTTAGAATTTAGATGATCGATTCTCTGTTGTTCCAAATTTTCGAACAGCGTTGAATCTGGGACCATTTTTTCCAAATGACTAATTTCGTTTTGGTATTCCAATTCTTCTTCTTTGGAAAAGAAGAGTGGAATCTCTTGGTTGTTTTACTTCAAAATTTTACTTTTGAAATTTATTTCTGCATTATTTGGAAATAGTATGTTATTTCCTATTAGACCGTCAAAGTGATCATTGAAATTATGTATTTGTGTGGAAAATAAATGTTTCCTTTGGAATTATTAATTCCTTGTCTAAAGATAGGAGTTTCTACTGTTTTTATTTCTAATGGGGAATTTCTGGTTTTTATAAACTGAGTTGGTGCTTTCTCTTTGTTAATTAGACTATTAGTTGCACCTGTGTCTATTAATAGTCTAAGTATTTGGTTGTTTTTTTCTAACTTAACAAAGGGGAGTTTGTTGTCTCCTCTGATAGATAGGTTTCCGAGGCTATTACGGAAAAATCCTGATTATTTTTATCTTTTTCATTATAATTTACGGCTACTTTCTTGAGTTGACTAGACGTTGGATCTATATCCATGGGTTTGTATTGCCTAGATGGGTGTTTATAATTTGGGATATATTTATTTCCTTTGTAATTTGGATTGAGATTGTGATTAAATGGGGGTTTAATGTGTATTGGACTTTTGGGAATACAATTATTTTGGTTTTGGTAATGTTTGTGGTTATTTTGTGGTTTTTGATTTGGGTTAGTTGCAACTTTAGGGGTGTCTAGTAACTTTTTAGGAGTCAATTCAGATTTATCATCTATAAACCTGCTTGTGTGAGCTCGTGTAAAGCTGCTTGTAAACTTGGTGGTCTTAAGGCAAATAGAACTGTCCTCATATGAACAGGTAAACGTTCTTTGAAAATGTTCAGGGCTGTTTCAGTATTGTGAGGAATTTCAGATTGTTTTCCTTCTTGAACTGTTTTTTGGTTCAGTACACATAGTGCCCTTTGGATGTCATTATTAAAGTTCGTTACACTACCTTTGTACCGAGTTTGTCGTAACTCGTCATACAATTGGAAGGAACTTTTAAAACATCCAAAATTTGAAATGAGTAATGCTTTGATATCTAGCCATCTAGTTAGATGGGAATGAATCTCTATGCATCTTTTGGCTTTACCAATTAGTTAAGACTTCAGGATATTAATACACATTTGTTGACTTTGGTCGTCATATTTTTCCAATGTTGGTTGAATGCCATCTATGTTTACTATAAATGTATATAAGTCCTCTCTTCGTCCATCAAAAGTATTCAATTTCTCGATATACTTTAATGGATCGAGAGTTAGTGTTAGAGACATTTTGTTATTTGATTTTTCTGATTTAAGGTTTGGCAAACTATTTACAATATTTTCAGTTGTAATATTTTTATTTGTTAAATTTGGTTCTACAATATTTGTATTTATGTTGAGGTTTTTAAATTCTAAGTTAGACTTACAGTATTCGGGTATGGGGGTGTTTCTTATTTTATTTCAGTGTGTATCTTCTTCTTCGGTAGATGACTCTTCGTTCATATACTTGGGGTTATTCTTCTTTATTTTTTTTTTATTTTTTGATGAAGCTCATCTGTTGTTTTTACAGCATTGTTGCTGTTTTTTTTTTTTTTATTTGAAAATCAGTTTCCTCTATGGAATATGGAGTATGGTCATGTATGTTGACGTGAACTACTAACTGGTTAAACTGAAGTAATCTTAAGAGTCTTTATTTTCTTTAAAGGTTTCTTAATTTTCACTGAACTATATTTGCAATAGCTTTGAGTGTTTTTTAGATCGATGTTTGTATCATTATTCACTTTTAACTATTGATAAAATATACCGTCGTTAGTTATCGCACGTGTATTATTACTCTTTTGCGTTGAGTAATTACAAACGAATTTAATTTCACTATAGCGGCTTTTTAAGTATATTTGTTACCGTTACTGACTTTTCCCTTACGTGGGTTGACCGATTTTTAAATACTTTGTAGGTTGTTATTTGCAAAGGATACTCATATGTAAAAGAGTATCCTACCGACTGCGCCAATTTTAGATGTCTTTTAATCAAAACACTTTTTAAAAATAATTATCAGAGACGGAGCTCTGAATAATGAGTTCTTTATTGTCTGGATAGCACTTAAGATCTAACTGGAACGTCGCAGACGACCTGTGTTTGAAGTCTTCTATTAATTGCATACATGACTTTTGTCAGTGTGTATTTCTCTATTTCTTATGACTTCTGTCAGCGCATTTCTTTGTTTCTTATGACTTGTGTCAGCGCATTTCTTTGTTTCTTACTTTATATTGTTTACGGGATGCAGTTTATGATATCATGTGGGTGTTTATGGTGAAATATGAATAGGTTATCATTTCCTTGGTTAAAAACATATGAGTCTTAAAATATACGTTTGTCTTTTTTTACAGTTATTACTTATATATACAATATTTATTAATAATTTATATCACAATCTCAATCTTATATCTAGTTTTTATTTTCCAATTATGTACATAAGTTAGATATATATTTTTTTCATTTTTACAATTACAATTTTTCTAGTTGATAACACAGGTTTACAAGGTTTTCGACACGACTAAGTAAGAGTTGATCTAAGGGTAATTTTTCGTGCTAACCTCAAATCCGTTATCCGTTTTACGCAAACAGCTCTGGTTTTCGAGATATTACCGTTAGAAAGTGCAAAAAAAACATTTTCTCGCCATTTTTGGGGTTATGTAACTATGCGAATTGACTTTTATTTTTTTTAAATTCTACAGATTTCTGAAAGTACTAATTTTAATCTTCAAAATTCAGCTTTAATCGTCGCAATATCTCTTTTACTTTTTGAGAAATCTTCAGTTGCATTTTTCAATATATTGTGATGACCAAGGAGAGCGACGTCATGAAGATTTAGAAAGAATAGAAAAAAGTTACGAAGGTTTTTGGGATGATGGTATGTTGAGTGACTATTGTTGGTCTCTTATACGTGAAATGGACCAAAATTTATATAAACCGTGCAGTTCCACTACACTTTGTTTTAATTTGTAAGAGTTATTTCAAATTAAAGAAAAACCTATGGGCAAAAACGGATGATTTGTAATTTATTTCCAAAAGTTGAGCTGATAGCAAAAAATAGATTTCAGATTTGAAATCTACACTAAAATCTCTTTTAAGAATATATTTTACCTGCTCCTGTCGAAAACGACGTAAACCAAACAGAAAGCATTTTTCAAATTATATGTAGTCAGATGAGGACTAATAACTAATTTAATATCTCTCAAAAAGTAAAGGAGATATTGGAACGATCAAAGCTGAATTTTTAAGATTAAGATTATTACTTTCAGGAATCTGTACAATGAAGAAAAATAAAAATCAATTCTCATAGTTACATAGCCCCAAAAATGGCGAAAAAGGCGTTTTTAGGCACGTTCTAACGGTAATATCTCGAAAACCAGAGCTGATAGCGAAAAACGGATAACGGATTTGAGTTCAGCGTATAAAATTACCCTAAGAACGACTCTTACTTTCACGTGTCGAAAAGTAAACCGATATTTGTAAACCTGTGTAATGTATAGCGATCAAAATTAAAAGTTTTTTTATAAGGAATTAATTCTATAATGCCCCCAAGCACTTGTATTTACATTATCAGCACATATATACCGCTTGTCATCTTCGCAACTAAGACTTTTTTTTATTTATAGTTTGGGTATATATGATATGTTGCTTGGATCGAAAATTTATCATTGTGCAATAAACAAGCAGTCTCAATAATTACTCATTGATAAGTTTCTTACAGCTGATTCCTTAACTCCTTTCGCTTTCTTTATAACCTTTTAATTTTGAATGTCAATGATGTACAGTTTTGCCCTCAGTCCAATAAATTCCTTCATTATCTTCCCACAATTCTCATCCTTCATGTACCCTAATTTTTTCTTATTGAGCTGGGCAATACCAAAAAGATTATTTAGAGGGTAATCAGACGTGTCAAATTTATCCTTAATATCGTCTTTTATATCATTGTAAAAGTCTTGAGTATTAATTTGATAGACGAATGAATCGGTGTCCATATATGCCAACTGAAGGTTTTTTCCGAAAATGTAGGCTTCATATAGGCATAATGAAAATCATACATTTTATGTTTAGATATCTCTTAAACTGAGTACCCTAAGTATATTGGTTTGTTATAAGCCGTAGAGGCTCGACTCATTTGAATAGCAGCCATGTTATCACCAAACTCGAGAATGCTATGGAAATTGGGTTTTGCTATAAGCGCGCGAGCACCGAGCTGTCTACCATTACTCGAACTGTCTAGTGATAAAACAATTCGCACATCTTTTCTTTTGTCTAAATTCTCCATGGTTTTTCCAAACACTGCGTTATTACACAGTTTGCGCAAGTATTTTTCAAACTTGTTTGTCGCTTCTGTCCTTAGTAGTAGTGTATTGTATAATTTAACTTGTCGCACAAGTCTGCAATCAATTTTGTTGGTTTGTTGTTAATTGAAATATTAGATGGGCAGAATGGAAGATCGTTATGTTGATCATGAATATATTTAATATTCTAAATCAACTTCTATAACGTATCCAACGTTTTTATCCATAAGCAACCATTATTTTATTGAGGATAAATTTATTGGAGGATCAATCCACTGAAAACCTGAATGCGGCAGATAATCCGACATGGCCCAACCGTAAAGGTTAATTGCATCTAAGTACATCAAATACTCGCAAGGTTTATTTGCATCATAATCTTGCAAGTATTTATTGTTGGCCTTGCAGTGTCGTAAACTGCACTGGGTCAATCCAAAAAATGTCATTTAAAATAAGAACAAACGTAACATTCAAACACCAAGAATAATTCCAATTCCCAAGACAGGTGGGTTTCTTCCATTGGTAGCTCCTATTCTTGCAGGCTTATCAGCTATTGGAACTCTAACGGGTGGAGCAGCTAGTGTTGTTAAAACACGCTGCTAAGAAACAGTTGGAAGAAAACATGAGGCACAACAAGGCTATGGAAGCAGTCGCAATTAGGGGAAATGGCTTATATTTACAACCATACAAAAATGGTTTTGGGCTTTTTATAAGCAAACCAACCAACCAACAGCAACCCAAAAAACTTATAGATCTGCTGCCTAACCATCCTTTAACCAACTTTGATATCCAACGGTTTGGTAAGAAACATATACCCCATTTTAGAGGAGTTTTCATGAGAAACTCATTACCGAAAAAAACATTTAAACAGAAATGTGGTGTTATCAACTTGGATGATGAATCTGGTGAGGGTACGCATTGGGTAGCATATATAAGAAATAATAACAATATTGTTTAGTATTTTGATAGTTTCGGAAATTTAAGACCACCAACTGAAATAGTAAGCTATCTTGGAAATCAAATATATTATAATTATATTCAAGAACAAAATTTTGATACATTTATTTGTGGTCATTTATGTTTGATGTAGTACCTCGTGGCTTGATGGTTAGTGCGTAGGACTGTCATGCCGAAGGTGTGGGTTCGATTCCCAGCCGTGCCACCTAAAAACAGAAATGTTTTATTCGAGGTACTGCCTCTTGCGAGGAACTGACAAATCCTCCAAGAGTATACTTGTCATGAAAAAGTGTTTCTCATTTAGCCGTTCGGACTCGACAAAAAACTGTAGGTCCCCTCCATTCCTGCCCAACAAACACGCACACAGGAATGGTTGTGAGTTGTAAGTCACTAGGCCCTGGTTCTCCTCGAGCTGTTGCGCCACCCAATTTATTTATTTATTATTTTTATGTTTGAAATATTTACTAGAACAATATCAATATGATTTTCAAAATAAAAACAAATTGAATAAAATGTTGTGAATTTAATAAAAAGGTGTCATTCGTCTTTTAATCAACATGTTGCTAACATTAACTTTTAGTGGGAAAGAATCAAATCTTACAGCGGAATATTTCCCACCAATTGTACTTAAATCAAATTATACAGGGTGTCCTGTAAATAATGGATAACCTTGCAACTGGTTATAGCAGGCCTTATGACCTTTCCAAAAAAAAATATAAAAAAATATTTTCCCAGTGTTATGATGTTTTTTCCAAAAGTTGTTAACAAGTGTCAAGTACTACTTTCCTCAAATACGTGAACGCTACGACCATGGATGAACAATTTTTGCTATTTTTTTTATTTTTGTAATATCCTAGAATGACTGTTGTAATAGATAGATGGTAAAATTTAATAGTAGTTATTGCATTTTTGTTACTATAATTTTTTTAAATATTTTTTTCAGTACACAAATTTGTTTTCAAAAAAGTTTGACCACCTCTAATAAATTAAAATTGTATGAGAACATGAATGGCCAATTACTTTAAAAAGTTTTCTATTTAATGCACTTTCCAAAATGATATAACACATGCTTGTGTATTAACAAAATAACCGATAAAATTTGTCAACCATCTAATAAAGCAGCTTTTAACATTTTTCCAAAATGTCTATTAAAATGTTACAATAACCTCAGAATTTGGGCCATTTGGCCACCATATTGAAAAACGAGTTCTGAAAAGTTTTCCGTGGCTTTAATTAGTCTTAGAAAAAAAACTTTGGTACAAATTTGTAGCAAATTCAATTCTCTTCAATTTATATCAATGCACTTTTTACCCTAAAGTTATAAATAAAAAAGTTATAATCAAAATTTAAACTGGTGAGTTATCTGAAGCGAATGTTTTAGTTCGAGTTTTATATGGTTGACTTTAAAAAAATCATAACTCCGTTTGTACTCATCCGATCTTCATGATTAAGATCTTAAAATAAAGCCAACATGACACGCTAGACAGTTTAAAAAAATAATTAAATAGGGGCAAACGATTTCACACAAGGGGTGAATAAGCCCCCCTTCAATTCGATTTGCAGCATTCTAAATTCAAAAGTTGATGAAAAATTTCACAATTTGAATTGATTTTTAGCTCAAGTTGAAGCCCATTTAATTATTTTGAAATGGTCGAGCAAAGTTATAATCGCAAACCAGGCCTTAAAGGTTAAAATAGCCAATAACTAAAAAAACCGCGAAAATTTTTCGGGTTTATGCATATCTCACAAAGTTGCGTTCGGCGCTCGAGGTCGAAAACTTGGATTATTGGTAAGGCCAACATCATAAACAACTCATCTAAAAATCAGAACTAATGGATCTGAGGCAGAGCCCTCCCACCCCGAAGAAAAAGGATACTAGACTGAAAACAGTGAAGTTGATCATGTTAATTTCAGTTTTCTCAAAAACTGGAAGTCATTTTAGCATTTGGTTTTCATTTTTTAACTAAAAATTAATAAGGGTATTGAAAATCAAAAACAAAAATAGTACTTAATACCATAAAATACAAAACAAAAAAATAGACTAACAAAAAAACATTGTCTTTTTCTCAAAATTTTGAGTTTGAAAGTAAATTTTTCAAAAAGTATCAACTAAAAAACTTTATTTAAAAATAGAATTAAAGAATGGATTTCTGGCTTTAAGATGAGCAATGGATTTTTGTCCAGATATTACCATTGTTTTTTTAAAGTTATTTTTCTATTTGAAGTCAACTTTTCTTAAAATTGCCCCTCCCGCCTAAACGGGGGGATATATACCCCCTATCCAGTACAACTGTTTTCTTCTTTTGGCCCAATCTACACGCTCTAATGCTTTGATGCAGTATATGTCAAAGACCATGTTTTCGTTATTATACTGTTTTATACAGGGTGTCCTGTAAATAATGGATAACCTTGCAACTGGTTATATCAGGCCTTATGACCTTTCCAGAAAAAAAATATAAAAAAAATATTTTCCCAGTGGTTACTTTGTTATGATGTTTTTTCCAAAAGTTGTTAACAAGTACTACTTTCCTCAAATACGTAAACGCTACGACCATGGATGAACAATTTTTAATATTTTTTTATTTTTGTAATTTTCTAGAATAACTGTTGTAATAGATAGGTGGAAAAATTTAATAGTAGTTATTGCATTTTTTGTATTATAATTTTTTTTAATATTTTTTTCAGTACACAAATTTATTTTCAAAAAAGTTTGACCACCTCTTATAAATTAAAATTGTATGAGAACATGAATGGCCAATTACTTAAAAAAGTTGTCCATTAAATGCACTTTCCAAAATGGTATAACACATGTTTGTGTATTAACAAAATAACCAAGAAAATTTGTCAATCATCAAATAAAGCAGCTTTAAACATTTTCGCAAAATGTCTATTAAACTGTTACAATAACCTCCAAATTTGGGTTGGACAAAGATTTTCTCTTTTGATGTGTAAGGTGGTTCAGTGCAAGTATAAAACTCGAATTAAGGTGTTGAAAGCCCCACCAATTGGCCACCATATTGAAAAACGAGTTCAAAAAAGTTTTTCGTGGCAACTTAAATTTTATTGGTCTTAAAAAAAAACTTTGATACAAATTTGTAGCAAATTCAATTCTCTTCAATTTATGTTAACACACTTTTTACCATAAAGTTATAAATAAAAAAGTTATAATCAAATTTTTAAAATTGAAAAAAATTCATATGTTTTTGATTATAATTTTGTATTTACAGCTTTAGGGTAAAAAAAAGTGTTAACATAACTTGAAGAGAATTGAATTTGCTACAAATTTGTATCAAAGTTTTTTTTTAAGACCAATAAAATTTAAGTTGCCACGAAAAACTTTTTTGAACTCGTTTTTCAATATGGTGGCCAATTGGTGGGGCTTTCAACACCTTAATTCGAGTTTTATACTTGCACTGAACCACCTTACACATCAAAAGAGAAAATCTTTGTCCAACCCAAATTTGGAGGTTATTGTAACAGTTTAATAGACATTTTGCGAAAATGTTTAAAGCTGCTTTATTTGATGATTGACAAATTTTCTTGGTTATTTTGTTAATACACAAACATGTGTTATACCATTTTGGAAAGTGCATTTAATGGACAACTTTTTTAAGTAACTGGCCATTCATGTTCTGATACAATTTTAATTTATTAGAGGTGGTCAAACTTTTTTGAAAATAAATTTTTGTACTGAAAAAAATATTTAAAAAAATTATAATACAAAAAATGCAATAACTACTATTAAATTTTACCACCTATCTATTACAACAGTTATTCTAGAAAATTAATAAAAATATTAAAAATTGTTCATCCATGGTCGTAGCGTTTACGTATTTGAGGAAAGTAGTACTTGTTAACAACTTTTGGAAAAAACATCATAACAAAGTAACCACTGGGAAAATATTTTTTTTATATTTTTTTCTGGAAAGGTCATAAGGCCTGCTATAACCAGTTGCAAGGTTATCCATTATTTACAGGACACCCTGCATACTACTTGTTGTTTTAAATTTTGTATTGCTATATTTTTAAAAGTTGTCCCTTGGAAACTGTTATGTCTACAGAACCAGCTTTGGACTCAAATTGAAGCAAATTTATTAAGGTTGAAATCGTAGAGCAATGTTTTATTCGGAAATTAAGGCGTAATGGTTAAAATGGCAAATAAGTGAAAAAACCGCGAAAAAATCGCGTTTTTTTTTTTTATTTTTACCAATGTTGCGTTCGGCGCTCGAGGTCGAAAAATCGGATTTATTACTAGGCCAACATCATAAACAACTCAGCAAAAAATCAGAACTACCGGACCTGACGCAAGGTCTCAGTCCTATTAAACTACAAGGTTACTGGACTATTGCAAAAGTAAACGATCATTCACAGATTTGACGCTTTTGAAAATTTTCATATCATCCACAAAAATTAGAATTTCACTATAACGAATATAGGGGGATACTTCGTTGATAGCTAAGATAAAAAGAACTGGGCCCAAATGACCACCCTGGGGAACTCCAGATTTGGCAAAGAAAGGGTTGGAGACAGAGCTCCTAAATCTAACTTGATAAGATCTGTTATGGAGATAAGAAGAAACCCTATTGATGAGTTTAGGAGGGAAGCCAAACACCTTTAACTTTAACGTGATGATGTCATGTGAAAGTTGATCGAAAGCCTTAGAAAAATCTGTATAGATGCAGTCGAGTTCTTGAATATGTTCCAACGCAGTAAATTGGTTATCGTCGATCGCTTTTGCATGAATCCATGTTGTTGATTGCATACAGTTGAATGTCAAACTATCGCCATTACTTATTCAAAAAGCTTAGGAATGCAAGATAGCTTGGAGATTGGCCTGTAATTGCATATATCAGATCTGTTACCCTTTTGAAAGACTGGTGTAATAAATGCTTTTTTCCAAATACTTGGAAATTTACCGGAGCTAAGTGATAGGTTAAATAAATGAAAAAGACGGGTTGCTAATAATGATTTACATTTTTTCAAGAGTATTAGTGGGATGCCATCAGGTCCAGATGAGTAATCATCATGAAGTAAGGACATATAATGTAAAAATTTTTCGATTATAATTGGGATATTATTGAAGGTAGTTTGTGGGCAGTCTTTTGAGTAGAGAAAAAAGTTCACATCAACATCGACAGGGGTATCAACGAAAGACTGGCGAAAGTTGTTAGCAAACGCATCACAAATATCCGGAGGACTATTTTAAATAATATTATTATAAGTAAAATTGACTGGATAGCCATCAGATTTCTTTTTCAAGTTTACGAAATTCCAAAAACTTTTGGGGTCAAGCTTAAGGGATCTTTCCATTTTTTTAAGATATTCAGCGTATAAATGATTGGAAAGGTTTTTAAACTCATCAAACAAGGAAATATACAATTCTCGGTCCTCAAGGGATATACTTTTAAAGAAGTTCTTCCAACCTCTGTTTCTTTTATTACGAAAAATTTTGAGTTCTTTCGTATACCATGGAAGCTAGAGTATTTGGGTATTTTTTGTGGAACTATGTCATTAATACAGTTTGTCAATACTTGATAAAAGTATGAAACTGCAACGTCAATGTCGCCTGAAACTGGTGTATTTTCAATACCAGATGCACTTAAATGATCAGAAAGCAACTGAAAGTTAGCTTTCCGAAAGTCAAAAGAATATGAACAGTCTTGTGAATTACTATTATTAAGTAAATGCCCGTCCAAGTCAAGAAAAATGTCAAGAGGAGGATGGTATTTATCTATGTTTGATATTGCAGTAGTAGACTCTACCACTACAGTGCTAACAGAGTCAGATGAGAAAACTAAATCGAGTATTCGATTTAAAGAGGGTTTAATACAGTTTATTTGCTGTAAGTCCGTAGATATAATATGGTCTAACAGTTGAAGCTCCTGTTGAGATGAAGTCAACGATGCTTCAAAGTAAGACTCATCTTCTGAAGGAATCTAGTCAATGTATGGGAGGCTAAAGTCGCCTAAGAGAGTATTAGTACTATCAAATCCAGCAACGTCAATAATATAGTCGAAAGCAAGGGAAAGCTCAACATAATGTATACTGAAGCTGAACTTTTGGGGGGAATATAGACATTTAGAATTAATAAATCTTTTGAATGCATGGATATTTTGATGCAAACAAGTTCTATTGAAGATTAAAAGGGAATATGATAGTTGTGTTGAAATGATTTCTAACCGCAATTAAGAAACCACCTCCTACTGAATTTGTATTATCCACATGACGGTCTTTCCTGAAAACTATGAATTCTTGATCAAATAGTTCTGTGTCTAAGATCGTGTCATTAAGCCATGATTCAGTGAAAACAAATAAATCATAAGGAAAAGCTAGGGAGTTTTGAAAGATTTTGGCAGTTTTACTGCGAATCCCTCTTACGTTTTGGTAGTAGAGGGAGAACCTACTAAGTTTTTTGCAGTTAAATTATTATTTTTGTTTGCCATCTTTCTTTGCCTAGGAGGGATTGTAGATTCTTTTACCAATGTATTAGGAGGCCAAGAGCTATTCAAAATTGAATCGAATAATGAGAAGGGAGCTGTAATTTTGAACGATGAAACGAAACTGTTAGGTTTACTTATTTTAGTACATTTAATGGATGATACATTGGGTATGGATTTACAGGCAATGAGATGTTGCAAAATATCTTCGGGTACGATTTCCGGTAAAAGACGAGAGACCGATTCAAAGCTCTGGGAACAACAAGACTATTTTGAGGGATCTATGATATCTAAGTCAGAAACTAATTCTATAGGCTGTAGCACTGGCAAGTCATGAAGTACCGAGGGTTGGTCAACCTCGATACTTGAATCACCAGCCACTGCCAAGCCTTCTCCTTGACTGATATTAGAAGCACAGTTAACGTAAGCCTGAATACCATTAAGGTTTGATCTTTTAGGAGCAGGACCAGCACTCTTCGAAGAAGTAGCATCGCGTCCCCTTTTATTACCCTTTTTACAGGCAGTATCTGCTATATTCTGGGAAATGGTCGGAATAGATTCTGAATTATTTAGAAGTATGGGTTGTGATTCATCATCATTTGTGGACGATGATTTATCTACTTAAATATTAGGAAAAGAAAATTTATTAACAATTTAAACAACAGAAGAAACATGTTGGGATAGTTCCTCGAAAGCTTAAGAGATCTTAAGAATCTCGGACTTGAAAGCTGTCATTTTAAAAGCCAAACTGGATACAGAATGCTTTCTACAACTAACGCAAAACCAGAAACCAATTTCAGAGGAACTAATTTTGTCAATTTATGCATTAGTTGCACCGACACATTTAGCGTGAAAAAGGTTTCCGCAGGGGCCATGGCATTCAAAAAGAGATGATGTAGCGATGTAGCTGAAAAATGTGATTATTTAGGTGCAGAACAGGCCACGATGAAATATAAAACAAAGATAACTGTCTTTAAAATGTGTGCAATAAATAAAATTAATTAAAAATAATGACTTAAGAAAAAGAAAAGAAAAGAAAAAAAATTAAATAGAGAGAAAAAAAAAGAAAAGTTAGGAAATTCTGGGAGTTGAACTCGAGACGTCTCATACCGAATTTTCCTCACACCTAGCATCAACGATCACGACCACCGATTGCTATTTATGCAGTGATTCTTAGTAAAGCCTTAAGCAAACT
Organism: Dasysyrphus tricinctus; assembly: GCA_963921185.1. Lineage (NCBI taxonomy): Eukaryota > Metazoa > Arthropoda > Insecta > Diptera > Syrphidae > Dasysyrphus > Dasysyrphus tricinctus. Next base: position 47,707,950 of record OY992534.1, on the reverse strand, counting down.
ACAATAAAAAACAAAGAAAATAAGTGATTTGTTTAGATAGAGAAAAATTAAATGTTAAAGAATGAATAGTATATATTAAGCTATAATCAAAAGAAAGCTTTTAAGTTAAAGCTTAGTTTACAGTTCCCGTGCGCAAAAAAAAATCTATGCAAATATTCTCGCATGTCAAAAATAATTGAGGTGAAATGTAAAATTAATTGTTTGCATGATTGGTTTACAGTTTCATGCAAAAAAAAACTATGCTGTCATGGAATGTCATGCAAAACAATGGACCGGCAATTGATTTGCATGCGAAAAAAAGTGTGGTGAATAAAATATTTTTTTTTTATGGTCGGTTTATACTTCCGAAAAAAAAAATATATTCACCTCAAGGCATTATTTGCATGCAAATGGTTTTCGCATCCAAAAATAATTATTTTCCATTTTTAGGCCTATAGCTTGGAATGGAAAATAATTATTTTTGGATGCGAAAACCATTTGCATGCAAATAATGCCTTGAGGTGAATATATTTTTTTTTTGGAAGTATAAACCAACCATCAAAAAAAAAAATATATTATTCACCACACTTTTTTGTACATGCAATTCAATTGCCGGTCCATTGTTTTGCATGACATTTCATGACAGCATAGTTTTTTTTTATTTGCATGAAACTGTAAACCAATCATGCAAACAATTAATTTTACATTTCACCTCAATTATTTTTGACATGCGAGAATATTTGCATAGATTTTTTTGCGCACGGGAGCTGTAAACTAGGCTTAAGCATATAAATTGTTAAGTGGTGAGTTTTAGTATAATACAGAAGCACTCAATTAGATTTAATATATTCATATGTTCATATGTGTGTCAAAGAAAAAAGAAGATGTTTAGGTATTCATGCAATTGTTATATTAAGAGATTTATGAAATTGACACAAATGACTTTCAATATTACAAAATTAATTGAATTTCACTTACTGAAATTAAACGCTATGACTAAAATGAAGCAAATTAATAAAAAACGGATACAAAACTATGAAGACATTCGATCTAAATTTGATAAAAAACAAACACTATGATTTATAATTAAATAAAACTATTAAAATAAATTAAAACAATTAGTCCGGGTGCCAGCGACCGTTTTCAATGACCAAAAGCAGAAAAGCCAATATTTGTATATTTGGTTCATTTGGTATCACTGAATAGAAAATCGGCGATCTCATCCCGCACTAGCGGTGGGTGTGTCCGTGACAGCCGCCCAAACACGTGAAAAAATTGTAAAAAAAAACTGATTTCAGAAAAGGTGAGCTTTTGTGCACAGTGCACAGTTGCACAGTTACACAAAAATAACAAGCAGCTGAACTTTCAGCGGGGGGAAACCCAGCAGCTTTTGGGTTAAGGATACAGTGTTCCACCATGCACCCGCGTACGTTGCATTTTTTTCGTATAGAAAACTGGTACCAGGAAAGCTGAAATTAAGTATAGTGGTAGCTTATATAAAGAGCTATACGAAAAAAAAATTTAAAAAAATTTTTCAAATTAAGAGTGCAGTGCATCAAATTGAACGTGCATGTGCGTTACATCTTTTTTTGTATAGAAAATTAATATCAGGAAAACTGAGTATTCGCACAGTGATAGCTTACATAACCAGCTAGAAAAAAAATAGTCACCTGAACTTAAAAAGATGCAAAAGCCAGCAGCTTTTCAGTTGAAAATGCACAGCATCGCATTTCGAGTGATTTTTGCATATAATCGCGTTTATTTTTTTGTTGTATACAAAACTGATTTCAGCAAAGTTGAGCACGGGCACATTTGTATCGGATATATATATAGTAGAAAGAAAAAAATAATCCCATGAACCTCCAGCAGTGGTAAGACCAGCAGCTCTTCAGTTGGAAATGCACTGCATCGCATTTCGATTGATTTTAGCTTATAATCGCGTTTATTTTTTTTCTATACAAAACTGATTTCAGCAAAGTTGGGCACGGGCATAGAAGTAGTTGTCATACACAGCTAAAAGAAAAAATTAATCCCATGAACTTCCAGCGGTGGTAAAACCAGCAGCTTTTCAGTTGAAAATGCACTGCATCGCAATTCGATTGATTTTTGCACATAATCGCGTTTATTTTTTTGTATACAAAACTGATTTCAGCAAAGTTGAGCACGGGTATAGAAGTAGCTGACATACACAGTTAAAAGAAAAAAATAATCCCATGAACTTCCAGCGGTGGTAAAACCAGCAGCTTTTCAGTTGAAAATGCACTGCATCGCAATTCGATTGATTTTTGCACATAATTTTAACTGCATATATCAGCTACTAATGTGCTCGTGCTCAACTTTGCTGAAATCAGTTTTGTATACAAAAACAAAAATAAACGCGATTATGTGCAAAAATCAATCGAAATGCGATGCAGTGCATATTCAACTGAAAAGCTGCTAGTTTTACCACCGCTGGAAGTTCATGGTATTATTTTTTTTAACTGCATATATCAGCTACTAATGTGCCCCAACTTTGCTGAAATCAGTTTTGTATAAAAAAAAATAAACGCGATTCGAGCAGTCGATGGAATTTCAATCACAATATGGAGATCGTTGCTTGGTAGAGGAATTCCACCAAAAATTGTTGCCATTATTAAAGAGTCCTACAACAACGCAAGATGTTTTGTTTTGCACAATGGGCAGCTATCCGACTCCTTCGTAGTGCAACAGGGTGTGAGACAAGGGGATGTTTTATCGCCAATTCCCTTCCTGCTGGCGATGGACGACGTATTGACGGCCAGTGTTGGTACAGCTGAGCGACAGGGCATTCAATGGAGACCGTTCGAAAGGCTCAGTCATTTAGACTATGCCGATGACATATGTCTACTGGCAAGTAACATAAGTGGGCTGAACGGGATGTGCCAAACGCTGCAAGTGAAGGGAGAATCGAGTGGTCTAAGAATAAACAGCAAAAAGACAAAAATAATGCTCACAGGTCGCCCCACACAGCAGCGTATTATTCTACAGGAGACGCCAGTTGAAGTAGTGGAACAGTTCAACTACCTTGGCAGTATTGTTTGTGCAAACGGTGGTACGGATCTGGACGTTAAAAGTAGAATGAATAAAGCTCGTGCTATGCTTGTGAAACCTGGAAAGTCACTTCTACTATTTCGAAGAAAATGCAGGCTTTTGTGAATCGCTGTCTTCGCCACATCCTAAAGATTCGCTGGCCACAAATAATATCAAATGAGGAATTGTGGCGCAGGACAAGTCAAGAGCGGCTGGACGTCGACATAAGAAAGCGTAAATGGCGTTGGATTGGTCACACACTGAGGAAACGAAACGATGAAATTGCAAAGCAGTTCTTTGAATGGAATCCTCAGGGTGCACGGCGGGTTGGAAGACCAAGAACAACATGGAAATCAACTGTCTTAGCGGAAGCAGAATCCCAGAGAAAGACGTGGCCACAGCTAAAGTACCTTGCAGCAGACCGTGAAGGATGGAGACGTTTTGTTGACGCCCTATGCCCCAGCCGGGGTTACAGGACACGATGATGATACTTAATTTCAGCTTTCCTGGTACCAGTTTTCTATACGAAAAAAAATGCAACGTACGCGGGAGCATGGTGGAACACTGTATCCTCAACCCAAAAGCTGCTGGGTTTCCCCCCGCTGAAAGTTCAGCTGCTTGTTATTTTTGTGTAACTGTTGGTGATAGCTATCACAACAGCAAAGCTCATCTTTTCTAAAATCAGTTTTTTTTTCGCATTTTTTGCAATGTTTACATGAGGAGCGGGGGTATATCCCCCACTCAAAGTTCAGCTGCTTGTGTTTTTTCGTTTACCTACGACCTCATTAACGTGTGCACAAAAGCTCACCTTTTCTGAAATCATTTTTTTTTACAATTTTTTTACATGTTTGGGCACCTGCTGTGGCCACACCCACCGCTAGTCAGCGCTCTGATTTTCAGTTTATTTTACTGTGATATCAAATGAAGAAATGGGAAAATTCCAGCCTTTCTGGAATTAGTCACTCAAAACGGTCACTGGCTCCCGGACTAAATGTAGAGCTAATGCTTCGCACTAATCAACACAGAAAACCGGTACTTATATTTGTATAAAAGGTTTTGAATATGATTTTCAAGGTTTAAATCTGTTTGGATATTATTTACTTCTTTTGATTGTTTTTCTTTTAGATTAATTTTGATGTCTGGGACTAAGATAAGGGTGTTATTTTTTCTATCTATTACGGCTTCTTATCTTTTAAGGGTGTCATCTCCTATGATCCCGTCAAATGATTTGAGACCTGGAAGGACAGAAAAGTAGGAAAGGGTACTAATGCCGATACGTTTAAAGAATTGAGTACTGATTTAACGAGTTATTTCCAATTGTCCAGTAGCAGAGTGTATTTTAAATGGAGAAGTGACTGGTTTACAATTGTTAGCAATTCTTTCGGATATGGAGTTTTTATTAGCTCCAGTATCTATCAAGAATTTTAAGACTTCGCCATCTCTAATAACATATTCGTAGTATGGTACGCTAAAGAGGCTTCCGTTGTAAAATTTAGCTCTGCTAAATCGTCATTGTTGCCATCATCATCCCATGTTTCTTGGTAGGCTTTGAAATACTCCTCATTTAGTGTCCTGATCTGTGATAACGTCTGTTGCAAAGAGACGTTGCTGCTTCCTCGGAAGATTATCAGATCCATCGAATCTTTTCGGCACTATATTATTATCCGGTCGATTCATATAGTTAATTTGACGACTTTGAATAGATTTGTCTCATTCCATTGGCTGTGGGGGTTTTGGATTAGTTGGTCTGGGAGGCGGTGAGCTTTTCCATGCTGGTTTTGCACAGCGCTAGTTGTTATACATTTGGTTCCTTTCCCTAGGTGCTATCTGAGGGATTCTATTTTCCGTCTGGTATTTTGGCGGAAATATTTGAATTGGGGAAGTAATATTGTTATTTAACTTTTCTTATGTATTGAAAAATTCCCGACATTCAAATTCCAAATTCTAGACAAGAGATGCCTCTGGAAGGGTTTGTGGCTTTTGAATCATAAGCATTTTAGATACGTCTCCATTGAGACCTCGAATGAAAATATCTAAGGCTCTATTTCTATAATTCTCTGTCAGAGCGGTTGTTGCTCCCTGAGTATAATCTTCCGTTTTAATTTTGTTAATGAGTAGGGACAATTGATGGTTGACCCGTGCATAAAATTCGTCAATAGTTTTATTGGCTTGGGTCATTCTGTTTAATTCGTGTTCTAACGTTCTATGGTAAGCCAATCCTCGTCAAATATATTATAGGATATGAGGGCGGCATCGGCCGGGCCTCTTATTTTTTGTCGTATGTGTTGCAGTATTGCCCTAAAGATAGGTTTATCTTCGAAAATTTGATCACAACAAAAACATAAATGTTAAAAAAAGAGCCAAGTTCCAATATGTACAAGAAACCCGTGCGTAAAAAGTCAGCCAAAAAAAGTAATGAGATCTAAAATATATGCCAAGTTTTAAGTTGATTAAGTTTAATATCAAATATCTTAAGTAGAGTTATATCGAAACAATTCCAAATCATGACAGAAATTTGGTATTTTATGATTACTGATTAAAATTTGGTAGGTTCACTGGTCAAGTTTCCATACATTTTAAATAAGTAAGTAATTAAGAGAAAACTTGCCAAGTAAATCCACCAAATTTTAATCAGTAATCATTAAATACCAAATTTCTGTCATGATTTGGGATTGTTTCGATATAACTCTACTTAAGATATTTGATATTAAACTTCATGAACTTAAAACTTGGCATATATTTTAGATCTCATTACTTTTTTTTGGCTGATTTTTTACGCACGGGTTTCTTGTACATATTGGAACTTGACTCTTTTTTTAACATTTATGTTTTTGTTGTGATTTCACTCCTTTTTGCAAAGATTTATTTTGCCAGGTAAAAATCAATCCCTACCGCACTACAAGGTTTCATAATTCTACGACACCCGAAAGTGCTCCATATAAATAATAGCAATTCTGATAAAGAGGGTGGATGGCACGCCCCCTGAATGCTAAATTCCAATTTTTCGATTTTTTTTCTTTCAAAGTACTTCAAGCCCTACCGACATACCAATTTTCATCGTTCTACAACAATCGGAAGTACATTATATAATTGATAGCAATTTTTAAAAAGTGGGTAGATGCCACGCCCCTTGAGCTGAAAATCATACATTTCTTACTTTTATCTTTGTATGCACGTCAAATCCTACCGCTCCACCAATTTTCATCGTTCTACACCAATTAGAAGTGCTTCATATTGTTATATAACAATGTGCTTCGCATTCACCCTAATCTTTCCACGGCATATTTATTTCACCATACTTGGTTTTTGCACACTAAATACCCCAGTGTGTGATTATGGTTAAGCTTGTTAGGTGTTCTCCAGTTCCATCTTCAACGAAGATAGAGCTGGAAAACAATCAATAATGATCATTAAATATGCCTAGCAACCAAGCGACGCCTGAGGATTAAATAGAGCTTTTGGTACAGTATTGTTTGTCTCTAATCATTGCTCTTAAAATAATTATCACTTACTTTACTTCTTGTTCAACTAGCGCGCAGTTGAGATCGTCCCTAATAGTTTTGTATAATTAAATCGTATTATCCTAATCTTATAAGTATCCGATAGAAGTGTTTAAAAGCGGCTCCTAAAGATTTGAGTAAATCCAGTGTCAGTATACAAAAAAGAAAGAGAAACTACCGAGAATATCAGAGTTCGTTACTCTATTTTTCAAAACTCGAAAGAAAAATTTAAATAGAATTGCGAATTTCCCGATAAATTTAGAAGAAAAAATAATAAATTTGAAAATTGTCGAAGAAGGTTTGGGTTGAGTGGAATTGGCCTTATTTACTTGCAGTTACCTCTATTTCTGCAAAGGCAATCCAGCGATACTCCCCCTGCTTGGAAAAGCACGGTTCTGGTGAGTAAAAAAACATTTGTTGCTACAAATTTAAATCGAACCGCACATAGAACAACATTTTTACCGAATAACGAAAACAAAGAAAAGAAGAAAACAACACTGAAATATAGTTTTAAGCTATCGGAATTTATAAATATATAAATAATAAATATAATCCCAAATAGCTTTGAAAACGCGACACGAAACAAATTACACATTATAAACAAACACTTTTGACAATTCAGACCAACTACTACACTGACATACAAAATAGAAAGAAGTTTTCTTACACAGCACCTGTAGAAGACAATGGAAGACAAACTAGACAATATTCTAACAGCGCTGTCTACACTGAGTACTGATATAAGAAAGGAGTTAAGGGAGCAGACAGAACAATTATCAAATAAGATTGACGTAATAGTAAGAACGACTAATGCAATTGAAGAAAGACAAGATTATTTGGAAGGGAAAATAAAATTTATAGAACGAACATTAAAAAGAAAAAATATCGTTCTTTATAACATAACCGAGACAAACGAAGAAACTAACGAAGACCAGCAAACATTTATTTTAAATCTTTTTAACGCTGTGTTAGAGATAGACACAAGAATAGAAGATATTGATTTTACTAGACGCATTGGAAAAAAAGGGGAAAACCCCAGACCACTACTAGTAGGGTTTATTACACAAATAAAAAAAGACAAAATTATGAAAAATAAATTTAAGCTAAGACATTATAAAAGTGCTGTTATATACATCAAAGACGACAAAGTAAAAGAAGATTTAAATAACACAGTAAGAGAACGAGAATCAGAAATACAGCAAAAAGAAAGACAAACTGTTAATAAAAGACAAACAAACTCAAACAAGACACAAAAAAGGACAAGAAATTATGAAGAAGAAAAACAATCATCTGATTTACAACCCTCTGGTTCATCACATAAGAAAATAAAAGAAAATGACGTTCAAAAACAGAGAAAACAACAAATCGGAATAAACGACTTTTTCAAAAATGCAAGAGCTGAATCACCAAACAACGAGAAATAGCAAAAAACAAAACTTGACCAACTACCCGCTACCCCGAACGACCAAACAAATGAACAAAATCCAACGATCACCTCCTCAAGCCGGCTTGCAACCGTGAGGAACGTGGGCCTTAACCCCCCAAAACACTTAACAGAATCGACAAAACTAACAAAAAATACAATAAACATATGCTCATTTAATGTGAGAACATTATCTACAGACGAAAAAATGGAAGAACTAAGACAAGCAATTAATAACATTGAATGGGATATTATTGGACTATCAGAGACACGATTATATGGAGAAAAAATTGTTGAGAATGATACTGGTATATTTTGCCACATAGGAGAAACCAAAGGACTCTACGGAGTCGGATTTCTTATAAAAAAACAACTCAAGAATCATATACTTGACATACAGTTTTTTAATGAGAGGATGTGTAGTGTTACTCTACAAATCAACAACACTAAGCTGACTATTATACAAATCTATGCTCCAACAGATAAAGCTACCGACGATGAAATTAACTCATTCTATGACAGACTTGAAAGAGCATACGAATCGACAAAGACGGAGGTAATGTTCATCATTGGTGACTTTAACGCAAGAATGGGAATGCAAGACAAAGGAGAGGAGCATATCATTGGACGATTCGGATATGGAGAGAGAAACAGAAGAGGAGACAAATTATTCGATTTTCTACAACAACTAAACTTAACATTTGCTAACTCATACTTTAAGAAAAAGGACAAATTCAAGTGGACGTGGATATCACCAGACAAAAAAACGAAAAGCGAATATGATCTGATACTGACAAATTAAATTAAAACAGTTATGGACGTGTCAACTCTGACTACATTAAAATTTGATAGTGACCATAGACTGATACGCGCAAAAGTTAAAATTAATCACATAACAATGAATAGACATAATCAGCAAAGTTTAATTCCAAAAGACATCACTCCAGAACAGAAAAGATCATATAATGAACAACTTGACATCAAAAAAAGAGAATATATTAACACAACTTTCACTGCGGAGAATATTCAAGGTATTTACGACACCCTCGAAAAAATTATAAAAAGTATGGCAAAAAACACCATAGCGAAACAAAAGAGCTATAAACCAAACAAAATCTCACAGGACACTAGTGATGGCCTTATCAGTTATTTTGCAATAACGGTTATAACAGTTACTGTTATTTAGTAATAACAGTTATTCTTAACAGTTATTCGGTAACAGTTATTCTGAATAAGCCAGATGCAAAAACTGAGAATAGAATTACAACCTTCTGGAATTTGTGACCTTCTTATGTTTCCTAGTGTGTTTGATGCTTCCTGCTTGTGAAAACCAAGCATTTTACTTCTTTGCAGACTGAAAATTATCATTCTGAAGTGGTCAGGACGCTTCTCGATAACCAATTATTGAAAAAAAGCTGTCATTAATGTTCTATTGGCATAAGAATATTATTATGTGAATCGAAGACTTACTGCAACGTCGGCGAATTAAAAAAAACTTAAAAACACAAAATTTTAATATCTGCTCCAAAAAGGACGAATTCTGTTTTCTGGGTAAAATTTAGGCCAAACTAGTCGTAACATATCAAAGTATGCATACATATATAGTCATCAATCTATCAGACCATGAACTGTCGAATTCCACCGATGGATGGCTGGAAACTACGAAAACTTTGAGATTTATTTCTTGCTTCAGAAAAAGGGAATTTGGGGCTTTTGGGTAAAATTTAAAACGTAATATTATAAAGGTGTCAAAATAAAGTGTGTTATCTTTTTGACAAGCCACGCTGTCGATGGATTAAATAACTTCGGAAAATTCCGAAAAATTTGACAAATATTTTTTGCTCCGGAAAAGGATAAATCTGGGTACTTTCGAATGAATTCTGGAATAAAATACTATTAACATGGCAAAGAATCGTTTTTCACCTATCTGACAAACCATAAATCGTCAAATTCCACCGATGAATGGCTACGATATCGATGAACTAAAAACAACAAAACCCACAATTTTGAAATTAATTGTTCGCTTCAGAAAATGCAGATCTAGTTGCTTTTGAGTGAAATGTGGAATAAAATACTGTAAACATGTAAAAAAATACCTTGTTACCTATCTGACAAGCTATAAATTGTCAAATTACATGCAGGGATGGCTACGATGTTAATGGATTAAAAACTCTCCAAATTCCGAAAATGTTTACATTTAGTTTTTGCTCTAGTAAAAGGTAAATCTAGAGGCTTTTGGATGAGTTTGGTAAGAAATACTAGTGAAAATATACTAATACATGTCCAAATATAGTTTGTCTCCTTTTTGACAAGCCATGAATTATCAAATTCCACTGACGGATGGCTATGATGTCAATGGATTAGAAAATATCTGAAAAATTAAAAAAAATATAGTCAAAATATAGTTTCTTTCCCTTCTGCCAAGCCAAAAAATGTCGAATTGCATTAAAGGATGGCTACGATCTCGATGGATTGAAAAACTTTTCAAAAATCCAATTTTTTCCTCCGAAAAATCGAAATTTTTCAGATTTATTTTATGTTCCAGAATCATGCGATTTTATGGCTTTTGGATAACATTTGGAATGAATTATTATGTTTACGTCAAAATATAGTTTGCTGTCCATCTGCAAAGCCATCAACTATCAGATTCCATTAAAGGATGGCTACGATCTCGATGGATTAAAAACCCTCTGAAAAATCCAAAATTTTCCTCTGAAAAATCGAAATTTTTCAAATTTATTTTCTGCTCCAGAAATCTTGCGATTTTATGGCTTTTGGATGACATTTGGAACGAAATATTATGTTAACGTCAAAATATAGTTGGTTGTCCATCTGCGAAGCCATCAACTGTCAAATTCTATTGAAGGATGGCTGCGATCTCGATGGATTAAAAAACCTCTTAAAAATCAGCATTTTTCCTCTGAAAACCCGAAAATTTTCAGATTTATTTTCTGCTTCATAAATCTTGCGATTTTATGGCTTTTGGATGACATTTGGAACGAAATATTATGTTTACGTCAAAATATAGTTTGTTGTCCATCTATCAAGTCATCAACTGTCAAAGTCCATTGAAGGATGGCTACGATCTCGATGGATTAAAAAACCTCTGAAAAATCAGCATTTTTCCTCTGAAAACCGAAATTTTTCAGATTTATTTTCTGCTCCAGAAATCTTGCGATTTTATGGCTTTTGGATGACATTTGGAACGAAATATAATGTTTACGTCAAAATATAGTTTGTTTTCCATCTGTCAAGCCATCAACTGTCAGATTCCATTAAAGGATGGCTACGATCTCGATGGATTAAAAACCCTCTGAAAAATCCAAAATTTTCCTCTGAAAAATCGAAATTTTTCAGATTTATTTTCTGCTCCAGAAATCTTGCGATTTTATGGCTTTTGGATGACATTTGGAACGAAATATTATGTTTACGTCAAAATATTGTTTGTTGTCCATCTTTAAAGCCATCAACTGTCAGATTCCATTGAAGGATGCCTACGATCTCGATGCATTAAAAACCCTCTGAAAAATCCAAAAATTTTCTCTGAAAAATGTCAAAATATAGTTTGTCTCCTTTCTAACAAGCCATGAATTGTCAAATTCCACCGACGGATGATTACTGATTACTTCATTTTTATATTGAGTTTTCTTAAAAGTTATTCCTATCAGGTATAATAACTGATAAGGTATCTAGTAATTTTGATATCGAGTAACCTCTAAGCCTTAAGAGTTATTTCCTAACGTTTGATTAAATAACTGGTAACTGTGATATTGAGTAACCCCCTGTCTTAAGCGTTATTTTTCTTGCCGGTTATTATAATAACTGGCAACCGAAACTAGCGCCAGTTACCAAGATAACTTATATCAAGTTTCCTAGTTACTGTTCCCAGTTGCTGTTCCCAGTTACTGTTCCCAGTTACTGTTGCCAGTTACTGGTTATTGAAACTGCCAGTTACTATAATAACTGATAGAGTTCTTGGTTTAAATAATAACTGGAAACGAACAATGCGATATCGGATACTTAAATAAAAGATTAGTATAAAGTATTTTCAGTTATGTATTATGAAAAAAAACTTATTGAAACAAAAAATATTTTTACCTAAGTTGTAAGATAAAGATATCAAGTAACTCAGAAAATTAAATTTGAAAAATGTCTGTTTTTCAGAGGAAAAATGAGGATTTTTCAGAGGTTTTTTAATCCATCGAGATCGCAGCCATCCTTCAATGGACTTTGACAGTTGATGACTTGATAGATGGACAACAAACTATATTTTGACGTAAACATAATATTTCGTTCCAAATGTCATCCAAAAGCCATAAAATCGCAAGATTTATGAAGCAGAAAATAAATCTGAAAATTTTCGGGTTTTCAGAGGAAAAATGCTGATTTTTCAGAGGTTTTTTAATCCATCGAGATCGCAGCCATCCTTCAATAGAATTTGACAGTTTATGGCTTCGCAGATGGACAACCAACTATATTTTGACGTTAACATAATATTTCGTTCCAAATGTCATCCAAAAGCCATAAAATCGCAAGATTTCTGGAGATTTCGATTTTTCGGAGGAAAATTTTGGATTTTTCAGAGGGTTTTTAATCTATCGGGATCGTAGCCATCCTTTAATGGAATCTGACAGTTGATGGCTTGACAGATGGACAACAAACTATATTTTGACGTAAACATAATATTTCGTTCCAAATGTTATCCAAAAGCCATAAAATCGCAAGATTTCTGGAGCAGAAAATAAATCTGAAAAATTTCGATTTTTCAGAGGAAAATTTTGGATTTGTCAGAGGGTTTTTAATCCATCGAGATCGTAGCCATCCTTTAATGGAATCTGACAGTTGATGGCTTGAAAGATGAACAGCAAACTATATTTTGACGTAAACATAATATTTCGTTCCAAATGTCATCCAAAAGCCATAAAATCGCATGATTTTGGAGCAGAAAATAAGTGAAATATTTCGATTTTTCAGAGGAAAATTTTGGGTTTTTCAGAGGGTTTTTAATACATCGAGATCGTAGCAATCCTTTAATGGAATTTTATAGTTAATTGCTTGACAGATGGATTAGAAACTAATCTTTCGCTCCAAATGCAACACATTTAGCATAGGTTTGCATAGGGATTGTAGGGGTTGGGGTCAAAATTCTGCCTAAGTGAAAATTCTGTTTTCAAAATTCTGTTTTCAAAATTCTGCTTTTCAAAATTCTGCTTTCAAATTTCTGTTTTTCAAAATTTTGCTTTTCAAAATTCTGCTTTTTATAATTCTGTTTTTCATAATTCTGTTTTACAAAATTCTGCAAATAATAAAAAAGTCGTTTGGAAAATGGTAAAAAGCGCGCGCTTTAATTAATTAATTTGTGTACAACATTTTGTTCATGGAAATATTTTGTTGGCGTATATTTGTTGATTTGATGGAAATATTGTTAAAAGTATGCGGCAGAGAGCAAGGAATATATTTTTTTTACATTCTGAGATCTCTCTTTTTTTTTCGAATAATTCAATAAAAATTCAAGGATAATATTGCTTAATCGTTGGTGTGTGGTCAACCGGTTAACTTGTAATATTGCGGACTGTGTTTTGTGTAAATATATAAAAATGAATATTTCGATAGTAAAATCCAATTAAGGAAAAGACAAGTTGTGCGTTGACGGTTATTTTTTTTATTTGAAAAAAGTATCGAAATGCAAAAACTATAATTGGGCATGTTCTAATCCAATAAAAGATAAGTGCGATGGAAGATTGGTGACTTAATTGAATGGAGATGTCTATGCCATCGTAAAAAAGTCAGGTCAACACAACCACGAACCACGAGCAATAGAAAAATGTGTGCAAGTCTCTGGCAATTTAGTGAAAAAACTAGCAAAAAAACTGCTCTTTCCAGTTTTCCACTAGCCAAATAATTCAGAAATCCGTTGTCGATACGCTCTTCCCTCGAAAAATCAAAAATTTATAATAAATGATTATATTTAAGGAAAAACAGAATAAGCAGAATTTTCTTTTTCGTAATGCAAATTGGCAGAATTTTGAAAAGCAGAATTTCGTAGCTCAGAATAAAAAAAAAAACAGAATTTTGAAAAGCAGAATTTTTTGGAAAAAACAGAATTTTGAAAAGAAGAATTTTGTAACCAGAATTTTGACCTGTTCCCGGATTGTAGCCATCTTTCAAAAAAATTTATTAATGTCTGTTTAATCTTCAAAGATTTTTATCTGTCTTTGAAAAATTAAACTCTTTTATATGCATTCTCTGCTATTCAATAATATATATCGGTTATTGTAACTGTAAGCAATTATACGCAGTAACCTGAAGAACAAAGTATTTGTTGTGTGGGTTATTTCAATAACTGGTAACTTTGATATTGAATAACTGGTTATAACAGTTATCAGTGAATAACCGGTTACTGGTAACGGTTATCGATATATCGCCCATCACTACAGGACACCAGAACACTAATAGACAGAAGAGAAGACTTAGGCTAGTCGCGCACATGCAACTGCTACTGCAACAAAACAGTTTAGTCACAAGTTGACCGATGAGCGCGCACATGAGCAACTCCACAAGCAATCGCAACGAACCTAACCAACACACCGATAGTGTTTATTCTAATTTTCTACCCCATACATACAAAGAAAAATATTATCGCCTTTGTCCTATTCTTTTGCTCAGCAAATACAAGAAAAGATAAATTTGTTCTCTTTCGCACAGAGAACATAACTCACTTTGGAAAGAACAAAATTCAACCATGTGGTAAAATATCTGCAACTATTTGGTTGCATGTGCGCGCAGTTACATATTATTCTATATGACACAAATTGGAAAACCGATTTCAGGCAATCGTCCAGTTTGTAGCAAAACACAAACTGAAAAGTTGCTCGAATCGACGACTGAATAGTTTCTGCATGTGCGCGCTGTCCCATATGAGTCAATAGGATTCATTTTTGCAACCAAACAGTTGCGAAACTGAAAGTTGCATGTGCGCGACTAGCCTAATTGTTTTGATCGGACAAGTACACGCTTCACCATCTTTTTCATGAAATCACCATTTCAGTCCGGAACACTCTTAAACAAATATCATTTATTGAAATAATGTTTGGAAATATCACCCAAAATTGATGAAATATAAGATAGTTTACATGTAAAATATTTGGGCGATATTTCCATTTTTGTATTTGGGTTCAAAGCAGTTTTGGGCAATATTTCCAATTCTTTTTTGCTTTTGGGTGACACAAATTTTTTGCGATGTTTCCGAATCAATTTGGGCGCTATTTTCTTGGGCGCTATTTTCTTGGGCGCTTATTCCTAACGCCCTATGCAACTTGAAGACGTCAGGTGCTATGATCGAATACGAATGATTAGCAGAGATAAATTGTATGACTAATTTTGTCAGTGCTGTCAAATTAAAGGAAAATTAGTAAAAAAAATTTGCCAATAAATTATTGCTTCATGACAAAAATTCCAAATGGAAACACAAATTTTCATAAGTTATTTTTTTTTATTTATTTATTTATTTTGCCAAACAGTGGCCCAGCTTAAATGTTCATTTTTTTTTTGGTTGAAATTAGAAATAAACGGGTTTATTTTGGAGTACCTAATCCATTTTGGATATTGCTATATTCGCCATGTTTGACGTTTTCAAAGCCTTATTTCCTAAGCAATGAATAGAGTAATTCAAATAGTCCAATGAGGCTTGAAAAAAGTTTTTAGCTATCCATTGACACCTTAGTTATTTTAGTCGGACTAAAACAGGATTCATAATTTTACTTGAAAAAACGCTTTTGCGTCGGGAATACTCTTAAGTCCAGTTTTTAAGTTCAGGGTTAAGTCTGAGTTAAATCAGCTATTCCTAAAAAAATAAACCTCGAGTTAAATCAGGAATATTTTTCAGTTGAAGGTTAACTTTATATTTCAGGTGTTAAAAATTTGCTGTCATCGAGGTGCGACACTATGGATATCAAGATTCTACACCTTTCACGTATCAAAATAATGATGGCACCACAACGGAATTGCACTGTGAATAACTTTCACTATGAGCATCGGGTGTCACCACAATTGAAAAGTCTCTCAATTTGGTCCCTGAGTTAACTCAGCAAATTAGGTGAGCTAACTTAGGATTTCAATTGACTGAAAAACACGCTTATGGAGTTAAATCAAGTTTAAAGTTTAACCCCGAGACTAGGACAGTCTCGCACTGAAAACCTGGCCCTTAAATTACTAAGTTATGGAAAAATTTTTAGTATACTAAAAACAATTATGCAGTTATTATGAAATTATGAGTTATGAAAATATGAGTAAGATATAAGCCGTTGCGTAAGATATTATTATTATAAAACAGAAAATATTTTACATAAATAAATATTAAATAAAAAATAGTGAAAATAATTTTTTTTAATACACAAGAAAATCACTGAAAGATTTATCAAGAAAAAAAAAAACAGTTAAGTACATAGTTAAGGTTCACAATAAAAACAAATAAAAACGGGTGCACACCTGTTTCTTTGATGAATGTATTTCGGTGTGTTTATGCATAGACCACTAGAAGGTGTTGTTGACGACCATATGCTGCTATTGGTAATCGTACGACTCAACGGTAAGGTGTTGTGCGCAAGAAATTCAAAATCTCGACTAACTAAATTAGGATGACGTGCACTTGTTATAATACTACTCGCAGTTCCGGTTCCAGGTAAGATAAATCTTTGATTGTGTTGTTGGTTCTTTTTTAGTGTCGCTGAATTGCTGTCAATATTTCTACTTGCTGCTAAAATCTCACTGTCAGTATTATTGTCTTTTGTTTCGGTTGAAAGCAAAGTGGAGCTAGATAAGGCATCTTTTTTATTTCGAATGCTTGTAAACTTTTCGGCGAACATGTCTGACGGAACAAAAGGATTTAGGATTTTTTCGCACGGCGCATTACTGGATTTGGTCTTTGTTTCGTCCTGGTTCAAATGTATTTATATTATGAGCAGACATGTATTTTATCTAAGATATTTATAATCTTTTGCCAGTTAGTGTGTACTAGTGTCACCTAGTATTAATCCAATTTGATATCTCATCAAGTAGAGGAATGTTGGTTATTTTCAGTTTAAAATCGATCGATAAACTAAAAATATTGACACGCACAAATCATTTATGTTGATTGTGTTTTTTTGTGTTGTCTGTTGAAATTTGTTTTATTAAATGTATGCATCAATGAGAGAAATTGTATATTTATATACTTTTACAAATAAAGCACAAAAGAATATGATATAAAAATATATACACAATATAATGATTACAATGATTTGACAATTTTGGTTGTGTACAAAAACATATTAAGTTTGTGTGATTAGTAAAAATAAAATTATAGAAAAAAATATCACCAGCCTTAAAAAGCCTTAAGATCGGTCGGAAGCCTAGAACACCACTTAACCACAAAAGAAACATAGAGAAAAAATAACCACGCATAGAAAGGGTTGGTTTTTAATACGAACGGCCGTCAAAAATCTTAAAAAAAAACTTAAAATCAAAAGTTTTCTGAAGTAACGGAACATGTTCACTATTTTCGAAATAAATTTCCTTGACTTTCCCTGACTAATTTCCGATTTTTTCTGACAAAAATGTTAACAAATATTATTTTTGCATGAGTAGGCACGTATTTATATATCATCGTTCCAAACACGAAGTGGAGTATCTTCAAAAACTGACATTTTGAAATATATATACCGATAGTTAGTTTTGAAATATATATAGTTATGTATAATCATACGAAGTGGCGTATCTGTATCTGACACCGTTTTAATTTTATTCATACTTCTGATTTGACTTATATGACTCTATAAGTTTTACGCAAAATACGAGCAGACGTACCTATACATACGCTCATACGCATACACCAGTGACGAAGCGTCTATATATTGAGTGGAATGAGTGCTTCCGTAAAACAGTTCACAAAATGCTCATAGCAAAGAATTATAATTAATTCGAAAATTCAAATTGTAGATACATTATATACATTTACATCATTGACCTATTAAATAATAAATAGTATGTGAACGATTTACATTCTTAATCTCTAGTATTAATAAATTATGTCTTATATTAATTAATTATTTCCCAATATTACCACATATCACGGGAAATACTTATTATCTTTTAATAAAATCACTCACGAAAACAACGCTAAAATCCGCACATCATCTAACCAAACCCACAAATTTCCATTCTACGCCAAGCCATTTGAGAATGCGTAACACCACTCCATTCTCCATTATAAAATATTATACGAGAGTTTTTGCTCTAGAATGCGCAACACCTAGGCATTTTCTGATTTTGCCTTCTTAACTCAAATTCCGTTCCAAATTCAAAGTAAAATCTGATGATTTCTTTCTGTTTGCCCAACGTGTGAAGAATGAGTTGAGCGAATTCATTATGAAAATTTAATTGCAAAACCTTTGTATATAAGCTTTATAGTATTATCATGGAGTCGTTTTTATTTACGCGGTATTCCATCGATGGTGGCGCTAGTGAGCACCCATGTTGTGAAACATGTTTCACATTTTGACACCAGAATGGGGAACATTTTTTTATTTCGAGGTACAGATATATAATCGTAAGGACGAGAGGGTCATATATTATTCTCGTAGTAATAAATGGAGTAAGCGAGTGAAATAGTTTTTCCACTGCCACTGCGCATGACCAAACAAAGTGGTAGAATAGAAATACGATTTCTTAGTGCCCTTTCACACGAGGAAACTGAGTTGCCAGCAACTTTTAGTTCCTGGGTGAGAAGGGCAGGAGGAAAGAGGGGCGAACAGAATCTCGAGGATTTGAGGAGATTTTTTGAAATTTCCTTTCACATCTAGGTTTAGGTATGTTAAACCAATAGACTTTCAAAGGAAATGGGCACGTTCCGATGTTAATTCTCAGTTATCCGGGTAGCTTTGAGTTGTTGTAATCCCATGTTAAACAAACAGCTGATGACCGCTGACGCAACAACAACTCAAGTTATCTCAAAATTTTTGTGATAACTAGAAAACATAGCGAATAAACATCGGAACGCGAGGAATTTCAAAAATTGCCTGGAGATTTGTTTCCTCGTATGAAAGGTACAAGAGATTTTTAAGGAGATTAAAAGAAAACGTCAAAAAAATCTCCAGCAACTTGTTTCTTTGTGTGAAAGGGGACTTACCGCAATCGAATATGCTGTCAAATGGCAGAAGGAAAAAAAAAAAACAAATCGTGCTGTAAAGTTAAATGGTTTGAAGTGAAAAGTGAAAACCAAAGTAGCAAGTAGATTCATGGAGCTGCAATAAATTATAAAAAGGAAAGATCAAGAAACATCAATAAAATAGATAAGTATTTTGTTTTTATTGTAGATAAATACCTTTGCATTCTATTTTTTTCTTTGCTAATCATTTTTTTCTACCTACTTTCAGAAAATACCTACCTACCTATATAAATATTTCAGTGCATTAATATTCAAGAGAAACAACAAACAACAATGAACATCAAGATATCCTGTGTCGGGTAGCTACTTGCCAGAAAAAAATATCTACAATCAACAGCCAACAGTTCCAGTGGATAAAAATCCAAAAAATTAAATTGTGTGTGCTAGTGGTTTTTGTTACTATTTGTTTTGTAATGTAAATACATGAGCTGATGAGAACCAAAACTCGTCATATCAATGCCAAAAAAATTTTATAATCAAATTGAATTGTTAAAGTAACTTTGAGAATACATACTAAGAGAATAATTGTTGTATCTAATCATAGGTTTATAACTCTATTTGTTATGGTTTGAAGGAAAATACCAAATACCAAATGGAGTAGAGCTCAAACTGAACGGACGTGTTTTTTCTTTTGTCTCGCTTGATTTTTTATACAAACCTCAATAAAATGTCTGAAAATTGCGCAAAGTGTAATTTAAGCATTGATACCGAATATGTAACATGTGGCGGTATTTGCGGTTTGAAATTTCATGGCAGTTTTGCTATTCCATTTGAAAGTTCATTAAAATTCTTAAAATCTACAATAAATTTCTTTTGGAAATGTAATGCCTGTGCAAGTGTGCCAGTGCTTGGCTTTGTGTCTAAAGTCTCCGAACTTGTTAAAACTGTTCAAATTTTACATAATAATCTAACACAACCAAAGCTTCTGGCTGATATACAAAGTGCTTTCTCAATTTTGGAAAATCTCTCTGATATGAAAAGTAGTTTTGACTCTCTTAAATCAAATTTGAATGAGATTTTAAAATCAGTTTGCAATGAGAATAATTCTAATACTAATAACCTTTTATCACAACAACATCCTTATCAAGGTGAAAGTGCTGTTTTATTCCCACAAACCATAAACTCTTCTCAAAACTCAGTGAATACAGATCTTGCTGATACCCTTCCCTTACCCAACCGCACGATAAACAATGATGTTCTAAGCCCGTTGCCCCACAATACTGCCGGGTCATCTCATCGTTTACAAAACAGTGTAATACAAAACGAAATTTATATTGAACCTTGTCCCCCCTTTGCCTTGGATATGAGGAACTCTAATGACACTGTGAATTTGCAAAATAATGTAAACAATAATGTGAACAGCCACATAAAAGATCATAATAAACGCAGAAATCGTCATAAAACAAACTTTACAGTGGGAGCTGATGAACTACAAAATCATAAAAAAATCTTGTAAAACGCTTTTTCAAATTTCCAAAACTGTCTTTGAAATTTTTATAACGTCATTATTTGCTGAGATATTGGTAATCAAGGCTAAAAGTATCTTTTTTCATTCAAAGTCAGATAAACCATGTCAAAAAAAATTGTACGACAACAACAAAAAAACTGAATTGAAGCTGAATAAACAAGGTATCTGATCATGACATTTAATTGACTCAAAAAAAATTATCCATAGAAATGAAGACCTTCAAAAAAAATAAAAAAAAAATAATTTAGTTGTCTCGTCTCATTTTTTCCAATAACGCAATAACGGTACTTCAAAAAAATTTGTTTGCAAACAAATCTCGAAACAAGAAACATAAAGCTGTAAAATGCTTTTTATTTCACCTCAATACGACCACTCGTCACAAAGATACAGCTCTTCAAAAAACGCTAAGAAAAATTGAAAAAAAATGTGTTCCTTTAATATTGTTGACTAGTGTAGATATTCTCTTGTGCTTTGGATTTGGGGTTGCTTTAAAATCACCGATAATAAGTGTTGATTGTTGTTGATAATTTTCATGGTGGTCATGTTGATTGCAGACAATTATAGCCGTTTTCCTTTGGAGGTAGCAAAGTACTTATGAGTAGATGAAAACCCTAATCTAGTACTACCAACTGCACACGTTCTCTTGTGCGAGTAGATACCATTTACATGGCAAAGCAGTTTGATGTGTTCCATTGAAAAAAGCCAGCAAAGTACTTGCAAGTACTTCCCCACCTCCAAAGGAAAAACGCCTTATGTTGTTCTTTTGTAGATAGTTGAATTATGTACACTATTGTTTGTTCTTGTTAAAGCTAAAAAAATTATCGTTCGTAATTATGAACAATATTGAGCTGTTAAACGGACACTGATTTTTATGAAAAGACAAATACATTTTTATGGAAAAATAGATAGAAGGTTATATACTCGGGAAGTTGTAAAAATTGAAAGTGTCCCAAATAAAAAATGGAAATGAACAGGAGAAAAAAAACGTAAACATAACAATAAATATAGACTGAACAAAAGTCAAAATTCTAATAAATAAAATAAAACAAAATAAAATTAAACCAGACTTATACAGTCGATTCTCCATTAACCGGAATTCGATTAATTGAGGACTTGATTTTGAAATATGAATAAAATATGAGTAGGTAGTAGAACTACTTCGTCTCAAAACGAAATGTACTTTTGAGGCTTCGAGTTTTCACAAAAAAAAAGATTTTCAACAGTTTTAAGTAACCTTCGGTAGGTATTTGTGTGAAATTTTATTAAAATAGCACAACAAGTTTACATATTTGTTAATGTTAAGAAACAAACGGTTCCATTTCAAAATAATTTTTGTGTTTTAAGGTTTAAGCTAAAAAATGGCTTAAAAGGTAAATATTTTTCTAAATCTAGCTATTAATAGGGTGAAACGAGGTTAAACAAAAAAAAACCATACGATTTAAATTTTTGTTTGTATTGAAGGAAAGTACTTAGAGGATGGTTTAGAGCTTAATATTTTTGAATGTTACCATTAGATTTCTGATTTTGCAGAACTAGAGTTTTAAACATTCAAGTCTAATATTTTGAGCTCTGGTTAATATAATAATTATCACTCTAAATAACCATTTCAAAACAAAATGATTATTTATTTTAAGGGTACCTACTTTTTAATGGTGAATCTTATAACACCAAAATTAAGATGATAGCACCATTCATAGATTTTAATATATACCTAGATGGCCAACATAGGATCTTTTGCAGAAAAAGTGAAGCTTTGGGGAAAACGTCAAAATCCCGCCGATCAAAATCCCGCAAGTCGAAATCCCGCCAAATAAAATTACTCATTATGTACACGAATCCCGCCAGTCAAAATCCTGCCTGCCTGATCAAAATGCACAGCATTATACGAAAAATCAACGTTTATCTTTAAACGCGATTTCCGGTTAAACTAAGCGTCCTAGAGGCATCAAAGTTTACATCTTTAAACTTGATTTACGGCTAAACTAAGCGTCCTAACGACTTATAAAATGCATATTCATGATCTTGGAATGTGCCCGTTCCTAAAAATCAAAATAAAATTGGTAAAAAAGTTTTTTTTCCAAAACTTTATAAAAAACTATTTTCAGTCTTTTCGGCTAAACCTTAGCAATTTTTGTTGTCTTTTTTGAATTTTTTTTTTTCGAATTATGTGTGAATGATATTTTTTTCTTTCAATGCAAAAGGAACTTTGCATGCACCCAACCTCGCACCCACCCCAAATCCTATAATGAGCCCAAGCAGGAGGGCAGCATGCCCCCCCATACACACCTCGCTGTTTGTTCGCGTTTATTTTTCATTCAAGGTACTCTTCCTCAAGAGAACTCAATTAATGCATAGCATTATACGAAAAATCAACGTTTATCTTTAAACGCGATTTGCGGCTAAACTAAGCGTCCTATCATCATCATCATTGTGTCCTGTAACCCCGGCTGGGGCATAGGGCGTCAACAAAACGTCTCCATCCTTCACGGTCTGCTGCCAGGTACTTTAGCTGTGGCCACGTTTTTCTCTGGGATTCTGCTTCCGCTAAGACAGTTGATTTCCATATTTTTCTTGGTCTTCCAACCCGCCGTGCACCCTGAGGATTCCATTCAAAGGACTGCTTTGCAATTTCATCGTTTGGTTTCCTCAGTGTGTGACCAATCCAACGCCATTTACGCTTTCTTATGTCGACGTCCAGCCGCTCTTGAATTGTCCTGCGCCACAATTCCTCATTTGATATTATTTGTGGCCAGCGAATCTTTAGGATGTGGCGAAGACAGCGATTCACAAAAGCCTGCAATTTCTTCGAAATGATAGACGTGACTTTCCAGGTTTCACAAGCATATAACAGCACGGATTTCACATTGGATTCGAAGAATCTCAGCTTAGTGCGTAAGGAGATTTGACTTGATTTCCAGATTGGGGATAGAGTACCGAAGGCAGCACGAGCTTTATTTATTCTACTTTTAACGTCCAGATCCGTACCACCGTTTGCAGAGACAATACTGCCAAGGTAGTTGAACTGTTCCACTACTTCAACTGGCGTCTCCTGTAGAATAATACTCTGCTGTGTGGAGCGGCCTGTGAGCATTATTTTTGTCGTTTTGCTGTTTATTCTTAGACCACTCGACTCTCCCTTCACTTGCAGTGCTTGGCACATCCCGTTCAGCCCACTGATGTTATTTGCCAGTAGACATATGTCATCGGCATAGTCTAAATGGCTGAGCCTTTCGAACGGCCTCCATTGAATGCCCTGTCGCTCAGCTGTACTAACACTGGCCGTCAATTCGTCGTCCATTGCCAGTAGGAAGAGAATTGGCGATAGAACATCCCCTTGTCTCACACCATGTTGCACTACGAAGGAGTCGGATAGCTGCCCATTGTGCAAAACAAAACACCTTGCGTCGTTGTAGGACTCTTTAATAATGGCAACAATTTTTGGTGGAATTCCTCTACCAAGCAACGATCTCCATATACATTCTCTATTAACTCGATCAAAGGCTTTCTTAAAATCCACGAACATGAGGTAAAGCGGTGATTGAAATTCCATCGACTGCTCGAGGACGATACGCAGGGTGTTGATATGGTCGACACACGATCGACCACTGCGGAAGCCAGCTTGATGCCTCTTGAGTGCAGACTCGATTCTATCCTTTATTCGCTCGAGAATGATGGTTGCCATTAGTTTTGGGAAAACGGACAAATCGGTGATACCACGCCAATTGTTGCAATTCTTTAAGTCACCTTTCTTTGGCAACTTAACAATCACACCATCCTTCCAATCCCTGGGATAGTTTTCGTTTTCCCAAATGCTTCGTATCAACGGATGTAAAATACTAGTCGCTGTTACGGGATCGGCTTTCAGGAATTCAGCTGGTATTCCGTCCAGTCCAGCTGCCTTGTTATTTATTTTTGAGGAGATTTATTGATGTAAGGATTTCCGATTCTGACGGGGGTTCGATGTCAATACCCCTATAGGACCTGCGCATCTCGTTTAGTTGGGGCACTTCAGCACTCTGCTCAACTGAATCCTCATTAAGCAGGGCACAAAAATGGTCCTTTTATCTACGAAGCTGATCCTCAATTGATACCAAAAGTGTGGCATCCACATCCATTACAGGATGATTGGTGTTGCTTTTTTTCCCGATCACGTCTTTGGCTATTTGGTACAATTCCCGGATATCTCCTCTTCTGGCAGCGATTTCCGCATTATCTCCGAGTCCATCTAACCTCACCCTCTTGTCACGTCTCACACAACGATAGACCATCTTATGTGCAATGCGGTACTCTCTTCGCAAGTCAGCCTTTCGTTGAATATCTGCTTCGGCATTTATTTGAATTTTCAACGATTTGCGATGTTCGATCTTATCCCAGGTGTCTTGGGATATCCAAGAGTCGCTACGTCTCGTTCGCTTGGGTACAGTTTCGGATCCAGCCTCCATAAAAACACTTTTAATTTCACCCCACATCTCATCAATTGTTGAATGCTGGATTCCGTTTAATGACGAGGCTCTGTCGTTAAGGGTGGTGACATAGTTTCGACATATGTTGGGGTCATTTAAAGCATTAGTAATGAATTTTGAGCTCCTTGCTGCATCCTGCGCTGGTTTTTGTACGGCAGCGGTTCGTAGTTTGAGACTCATCAGAACCAAATGGTGGTCGCTTCCCACATCGGCATTTCTTATACTCCGGACATCAGACATAGACTTCCTCCATCGCTGCTGAATCATGATATGATCAATTTTGTTTTCGGTTTGACCATCCGGATGCACCCAGGTAGTTTTGTTGCACGTCTTATGCATAAATACAGTCCCACCGATTCGCGTAACAAAAGTCGACAAGCAAGTCACCATTTTCATTCCGTGTCCCCAAGCCATTTTTTCCCTTCACGCGTTCCAGTCTGTAATTGTCTGAACCGACTTGGGCATTGAGGTCTCCCATAACGACTATGATGTCAGCTCTCGGAACACTACTCTAAACCGAGTTAAGATGAGTGTAGAACGCGGTTTTGTCTTCCTCTGTCGCTTCATTTGTGGCGGCGTAGCACTGAATAATTTTGACGTTACGAATTTTTGAACGAAACCTTGCAGTCATTAATCTCGCAGAAATGGGCGCCCAGGAGATCAAACTACGCCTCGCTTCTTCGTTCAACATAATTCCGACACCATGCAGTCTTTGGCCGCCCTCTCTTTCATCTTCCCCGGAATACAGCTTTCTCGTCTGTCCAATGTCTGATCTGTATTCAGCTCTACCTCTCCACTTAGTTCCGCTTATGCCCAGGATACTGATCTTTAGGCGACGCATTTCACGCTCAACTTGCTCGTATCTACCATCGCTGTACAAGGATCGAACGTTCCATGCTCCGATTTTCGTACGTATGCGGTAGCCAAAAGTAACATTTGCGCTTCTTGATAGATTTCTTCTATTTGTCAACGATTCATTTATTATTATGGCGTCTTGATTGACGCTCGTACATGAAAGATGCCGCACCCCCAAATCCGATGTGCGGTTTACTGCAACCGAAGCTGCAGAATGATTTTCCATAAAAAGATTACCTCTTGGGGACTCATTTCCATTTGTTGTCATAGTTCATGTATTTGCATATATCCCTTTTGTAGCCGCCCAATATGGGTTACAGACGCTACCTGCTGCTGCCGTTGGCCTTTTACGAAGCCTAGGGCCATATGGCGTCCTAGCACTCTCAAGTACTTTTAGAGGGCGTCCTATAGAGGCATCAAAATTTACATCTTTAAACTTGATTTGGGGTTAAACTAAGCGTCTTAGCGACTTATAAAATGCATATTCGTGATCTTGGAATGTGCCCGTTCCCAAAAATCAAAATCAAATTGGTAATGAAAGTTTTGTCCAAAACTTTCAAAAAAAATATTCTCAATTCAATTTTTCTTCGAATTATGTATGAATGATATTATTTTTTACCTGATTGTCCTCATTGACTTTTCATTTTAAATACATAGCTGAAAAAAAATTCAAAAAGTAGATTACCTGATACCATGCATGTATTCTTTTCCACATCACCCATCAGTGGGGTAGAATACTAGATGCGTTTTTTTAGTGAGGTTTCCCCGGGAGGCCTATTCCTCATTCTAAACTACATCACTATTGTCTAATAAAAATAAGCATTTGTAGATCGTCGTTTTTGTTAGTGAGGTTCCCCGGGCGGCCTAGTCTTCATTCTATTTCTACTCACTACCACTAATTTTTTTGGTTTTTTTTGTTTTTTTTTTTTTGGTTTTTTGTTTTTTTTTTTTGGTAGATCGTAGTTTTTTTTATTGAGGTATCCCCGGGTGGCCTAGTCCTCATACTAATACTACATAATACTATATTTTATAAATTGCACATAATACTACTTAATATAAATTGCACTTCAAATAAGCTTTTGTAAATCGTCGTTTTTTTAGTGAGGTATCCCCGGGCGGCCTAGTCCTCATTCTAATATAAATAATAAATAAATAAATAAATACAAAATAAATACAAACTAAAAATTGTACATAATGTATTGCATATAATAGGAACTACATAAATTCATTGCACAGCAAATAAGCGTTTGTAAGATCGTAGTTTTTTTAGTGAGGTGTCTTCGGGTGGCCTAGTACTCATGCTAATACTACTATCACTACTACTATTTTTTTTGTTTTTTTGGTTTTTGTTTTTGTTTTTTGGTAGATCGTAGTTTTTTTTTATTGTGGTATCCCCGGGCGGCCTAGTCCTCATTCTACTATTACAAACTTATACTAAATATTTGGGTTTTTGTGTTTTTTTGAAGAAGGGTTTCGTTGCTGTTGAGCTCGTCCTATTGCCTAATAAAAAAATATAATGAAAAATATAATATAGTACAAACAAAATAATACATTCAATATAATGTAAGTAAAGGATTTATGATCCTTGATAATTAAAAAAAGTATATTTTGGGACCTCTCAACTGGTCCCGTAAATGAAACAAGGTTTTTTTCTAGGTTTAATGTTATATTTCCACCAAAGGCTTATCTCAGATTAGATTAAATAAAGCTTTTTGGTGTTTCCACCGCACAAAAAGATTTAAAAAAGATTAAATTTGACAGCACCTTCAAAAATGCAAATGGCATTTCTATTTTTCTTATGAAGTGCGAATGAGACAGAATGTTTGATTCATGTCATACAATGAAGAACTACATATATGCGAATCTCGAATGAATCGTTCAGCACCATGTAAGAATAGGTTAGTTCGATTTGTAAAACTATTTGTCCGAGGAAGATTTAACAAGATTAATTTCTTATCTTCAAGATTTACGGAATACATTTGTATGGTAAATCTTCGAGATTTGAAGGAGATTTAAGGTAAATCTCATTAAATCTCAGATTAGCGCTAGGTGGAAATGTAGCATACGTTTATTCCGCTCGGAGGTACAACGAGAAGTGAAGTTCTTAATTTTAGTTTACATGGCAGAAGCTTATAATAAAGAAATTTATAATAATACAATAAATGCTGCATATGCTTAATGCAAATTTCCCGGTGGGAACGACTGCCGACGATCATGGCTCATGTGCAACGCATGCACTTTTTTACAGTTGGGTCAATGCCTAACCGTGATAACAGCCGCCCTCTTAAATATCTGCGTCCCGCAGATCGCTTGTTGAAGGCGGGCAATGGCCTGGACTTCCGCTGGTGTCATTGACTTTTGAAGTTGGTCTTGGTACTGGAACTGGTCTTTGACGGAAGGATAGGCGAAGCTCTGGTATGTTGACTCTCCCGTTAATCTTCCTCCAGAATATGCAAATGACACCCACAATCATTATAACTATTAGGATTTCTGTGAATATAGAAGAATTAAGTTTTGTATGTAAGATGTTAATTAACTCAATATTCTTGTCACTGAGACGATAGGTTAGGTTAGGTAAATGGGCTGACAGTTGGTTTTGTTACCGTCACACTTAGATCAATGTAGATCCATTGTGGTACCCTAGGGATTGTGAACCCAGTGAAAAAGAAACCTATGATACATCCCATGTTAATTCAAGCCCGTTAAGGGTGTTGAAGAGTTTCAGCAGGCTATAGCCTGAAAAGTCGGTGAGTATTTCTTGGTCGATGGAGGAGTGTCCGTTGGTACATAACCACCAGGCTGAGGAGAGGAAAACACCTTTCAAAAGCGTGATCTTTCCTTTGCCCCCATTAGAGAAATCATCCCTCCATCAGGCCCGTAGGAGCAGTGGCTCCATGCAACGTCTGGTAGATGGGTATGATCGTTCGTTGAAGAAATGTCTGTCGTTATATAATCACCTGGCTGAGAAGAAAAACGCCTTTCCTTCCTTTGCCCCCACTTGAGGAATCATCCCTCTATCAGGCCCGTAGGAGCAGTGGCTCCATGCAACGTCTGGTAGATGGGTATGATAGGTCAGTGGTTGGTTTATGTCAGTGCACGTAGTCAGTGCACACCATATTACCCGAGTATTTCTGTAGACTCTGCGCGTGACCTGTAGCACTCTGTTTCCAGCTGCTAGTTTGGCTAAGCCGAAGTGCGCTCTTGGCTGCTGATTCATGTATATATAGATCTAGGGGTTTTAAGTTGAGTATAGCTTCCAGACCCGCTGTCGGGGTGGACCTCATTGCCCCAGTGATACCGATACATGCCAATCTTTGTACCTTTCGTTCGATGAATGTCTGTCATCACATAATCACCCGGCTGAGAAGAAAACACCTTTAAAAGGTGTGATCCTTCCTATGCCCCCATTTGAGAAAACATCCCTTCATCAGGCCCGTAGGAGCAGTGGCTCCATGCAACGTCTGGTAGATGGGTATGATAGGTCAGTGGTTGGTTTATGTGTCCGTTCGATGAATGTCTGTCATCACATAATCACCCGGCTGAGAAGAAAACACCTTTAAAAGGTGTGATCCTTCCTTTGCCCCCATTTGAGAAAACATCCCTTCATCAGGCCCGTAGGAGCAGTGGCTCCATGCAACGTCTGGTAGATGGGTATGATAGGTCAGTGGTTGGTATATACATCCGTTCGTTGAAGAAATGTCTGTCGTTATATAACCACCTGGCTGAGAAGAAAAACGCATTTCAAAGGCGTGATCCTTCCTTTACCCCCACTTGAGGAATCATCCCTCTATCAGGCCCGTAGGAGCAGTGGCTCCATGCAACGTCTGGTAGATGGGTATGATAGGTCAGTGGTTGGTTTATGTGTCCGTTCGATGAATGTCTGTCATCACATAATCACCCGGCTGAGAAGAAAACACCTTTAAAAGGTGTGATCCTTCCTATGCCCCCATTTGAGAAAACATCCCTTCATCAGGCCCGTAGGAGCAGTGGCTCCATGCAACGTCTGGTAGATGGGTATGATAGGTCAGTGGTTGGTGTATGCATCCGTTCGTTGAAGAAATGTCTGTCGTTTTATAATCACCTGGCTGAGAAGAAAAACGCCTTTAAAAGGCGTGATCCTTCCTTTGCCCCACTTGAGAACTCATCCCTCTATCAGGCCCGTTGGAGCAGTGGCTCCATTCAACGTCTGGTAGATGGGCATGATAGGTCAGTGGTTGGTTTATGTAAACGTTCGATGAAGAAATGTCTGTCGTCACATAATCACCTGGCTGAGAAGAAAACACCCTTTAATGGTGTGATCCTTCCTTTGCCCTCACTTGAGGAATCATCCTTCTATCAGGCCCGTAGGAGCAGTGGCTCCATGCAACGTCTGGTAGAGAGGTATGATAGGTCAGTGGTTGGTATATGTATCCGTTCGTTAACTGTCATTATATAATCACCTGGCTGGGAAGATAACGCTTTTCAAAAGCGTGATGCTTCTTTTGCCCCCACTTGAGAAATCATCCCTATATCAGGCCCGTAGGAGCAGTGGCTCCATGCAACGTCTGATAGATGGGTATGATAGGTCGGTGGTTGGTATATGTATCCGTTCGTTAACTGTCATTATATAATCACCTGGCTGGGAAGATAACGCTTTTCAAAAGCGTGATGCTTCTTTTGCCCCCACTTGAGAAATCATCCCTATATCAGGCCCGTAGGAGCAGTGGCTCCATGCAACGTCTGATAGATGGGTGTGATAGGTCGGTGGTTGGTATATGTATCCGTTCGTTAACTGTCATTATATAATCACCTGGCTGGGAAGATAACGCTTTTCAAAAGCGTGATGCTTCTTTTACCCCCACTTGAGAAATCATCCCTATATCAGGCCCGTAGGAGCAGTGGCTCCATGCAACGTCTGATAGATGGATATGATAGGTCGGTGGTTGGTTTACGTTATCGTTCGTTGAAGAAATGTTTTGTACGCCTATTGACTGTGGTTGGATAAGTTACCAATCTCGTGGTCGTGTGGTTGATAGAGCGTACGGATTTTCATTTTCAAGCCATTGGGCAGCATTAATAAATTTCAATATGTTTTTGCTTGGAATGTCCGAGAGTTCTTCCAAGTCATTGAAGAAGTATCTCCCTAGGTGCTTGCATCTGAGATGGTAAAGCGCAGGGCAGTGACACAGGTAGTGAGGAGTATCCTCATGAATCTCTATGTCACCACATCCCCTGCATAAATCGTCCAAACTGAGTTTCATCTTTTTCTTGTGGTATCCTAGGTGGTTGTGACCGGTGATGATACTCACGAGAAGAGATAAAGACTTTTTATTCAGTTGGATGATGGTGTTGGTCTTTTGTTTGTTGAAACTAGGCCATAATTTTCTGGTTATAACACAGGTATCGAGCGATCTCCATCGCTTATTCGTCGCAGCTAGAGTTCTACTCTCGATTAACTGTTTAAGATTACAGGGTGGAACCTGAACTGTAGTTATTGCCTGATTAGGATCAAGAGTCGATCCGATTCTTGCCAACTCGTCAGCGCTTTCGTTACCTGGGACACCACTGTGACCAGGAACCCAGCAGAGCCTTATATTGTGCTGTCGGGGTGGACCTCATTGCCCCAGTGATACCGATACATGCCAATCTTTGTACCTTTGTCATGATTTTAAGGTTGGTAACTTTGTCCAGTGAACTCCACCAGACTACGTTACCGTATGTCAGTACAGGTCTAACTATGGCTGTGTACATCCATTTGATAATTTTTGGGCTTGGACCCCACGTTTTGCCAAATATCCTGTTGCAGGAATAGAAAGCAAACATGGCTTTCTTCGTTCTTTCTTAAATGTTGAGACTCCAGTTCAGTTTCTTATCCAAGATCACACCCAGATATTTGGCATGATCGGATATTTTGAGCTGGGTCCCCTCAATAAAGGGAATTTGAAAAGTCGGTATTTTCCTTTTGATCGTAAAAAGGACTAATTCTGTTTTTTGCGGGTTAACCGCTAGACCGCAGTTTTTAGTCCACGTATTTACTACTGATAAGGCATTCTTAATTTGTTCACTAATTGTGGAGCGAAATTTACCTGTCGCTAGTAATGCTAGGTCATCCGCATATGCGACTACTTTGACTCCACTATATTTCAGTCTCATTAGAACTACGTTCATCACGAGTATCCAGAGAAGCGGAGAAAGGACCCCCCTTGTGGAGTCCCTCTGGAGGTAGGTACTTTGATCTGTTCTCCTCCTAGCTCCAAGTTTATCAGTCTGTTTCTTAACATGCACATTATCCATCTGATGATGGCGGAATGTACTTTAAGGTTAACGAGAGCTCCTTCCACTGCCTCGTTTCGGACATTGTTAAAAGCTCCTTCAATGTCTAGAAACGCAGCAAGGGTGTATTCTTTATCTTTGAGCGTTTTTTCGATTGTGCTGCCAACGCTATGCAGTGCTGTCTCAACACTTTTGCCTTTTGAATAAGCATGCTGGGCTGGAGACAAGACTTCCGGGCTCAGTGTGCTGCGAATATGTAAGTCTATTAGTCTTTCAAATGTTTTTAAGAGAAAAGACGTGAGACTAATGGGTCTGAAGTCTTTAGCTTCTGTGTGGCTGGGTTTTCCAGCTTTCGGAATAAAAACTACCTTTACCTCCCGCCACACCTTAGGAACATATCCCCATTTCAGGCTACTTAGGAATATGTTTTTTAAGTGTGGGATTACAAGGTCTTCACATTTTTGTAGCATCACGGGGAAGACGCCATCTAAACCAGGTGATTTATACGGTGAAAAGGAGTTAATAGCCCACTTTATCTTTTCTTCCGTAATCAACTCGGCTGGTGTTGTGTTTTCTATGCAGAGCTCTATTCGCGGGTTGTTATTCACGTTAGAGGTGCAACTGGGAAAGTGAGCGTTTACCAGAAGTTCCAGTGTTTCGCTACACGATTCTGTTCCCTAAGAGATCCCAGAGTAATAGGTCCCTTAGCCAGTATTTTCCTGAGTCTTGCTGATTCATTGGTATTCTCAACTTGACTGCAGAAGTTCCTCCATGAGCTGCGTTTGGCTCTTTGTGTTTCTAACTTGAAATTCTTTTGACTAGTCTTATACATTTCCCAGTCACTATCTGTTCTAGTCCGCTTGGCAACATTAAAAAGTCTCCTTGTATCTTTTCTGATATTACCAAGTTGAGTTGTCCACCAGGGTGGTTTCTTTTTACCCGCTCCCCCTGGTTTAAGTGGACATCCTTTTTCAAAAGCTTTACCGAGAATCCCAGTTAAGCTATCAGTAGCTTTGTCTATTAACTGTGGTATTTGCAACGCATGAGTACTAAGGTTTTGTATTTCTGTTCCTACTACCCTATTAAAAATATCCCAGTTGGTATTTCTGAGATTTCTAAATGGTTTACGGGGACCTATGGTGTCGGGTATTGAGAATTCTATGAGCTTGTGGTCAGAGAATGATTCATCTTTCAATACCTTCCACTGTTCTACGGAGATAGTATCCGAGTATCACTGAGACGATGTACAAGTTCCAAATTGAGGATTGTCCTTTTATTGGTAACGTTGGTCAGCGCGGGTGGCAGTGCTTGTGGGATAGTAACAACCCTGCGACGATACGTTTTGTCTTTGATTTGCACGGTTTCGTTAGACATCTGTATAAGGTAGGTATAGGTACCATCTAAAGGAATAGACGAATTTTTATTTAATATGGTTCCATTAAAGTTTGATAAAAATATCGTGTTCTCGCTAATCAGTTCAATTATCTCTTCAGTATTCGTCTTATAGTCACAAAGAGCATCGCCGCCCTTAAGTACCCTAGGTATACATGAGTCCTCTCTTAATTTTTTTTAAGTCACTATCCCGACACACAGAGTTATTTCCAATGTTTATACAAGGTCCGTTCAGTCCGTATGTGGCATCATGAGTTATGAGGAGTTTTGAGAACTCTAAGTTAATTTGTCGTGTTTCCTTAGTTGCCGCTCGGGCAGTCACAAGGTGAAAGGTCTTTGGGTCAATTTTAGGTAAGGACAATATAAAGAGCATCAATGTCCCGTTGCAATAGATCGAGGGTTGACCATACTCGACTGCTTCTACTACATTCTGATAAGGCAATGTCTCGAGTTCGTTAATGATAGTATTAATTTCCTCCGACTCTAATAGATTGCTATTCACGATACCATTTTTAGCCATTTGGCAAGCTCTTATTAATTCGTTTATTCCCTCTTTTAAAATAAGCACCTTGTTGAGTAAGACCTGACTAACCCTGTCCGTTTCTCCTTTCTGTATGAAGTTATTATACCCTTCTATGGCTTTATTTAGTTTGTCAGCAACCTCTTGAGTCGTTTCGA
The DNA here is from genome assembly GCA_963921185.1 of Dasysyrphus tricinctus. Lineage (NCBI taxonomy): Eukaryota > Metazoa > Arthropoda > Insecta > Diptera > Syrphidae > Dasysyrphus > Dasysyrphus tricinctus. Next base: position 47,673,689 of record OY992534.1, on the reverse strand, counting down.
AAAGTTTTTTGTTAATTAAGTATTGTCGATTGTTGTTTTCCTCAATGTCGGTCTGTCTTTCTAAAAGTTTGTCCCAGTCCGTTGCGTCAGAAGAACCGCCTATCCACTTCCAGGCAGTGCCTATCCAGTTTATTGACCTAGTCCTCCTTGCTCTTGCGTCCTTCAATTCAGCAAGGCGAGTCTTGATTTGACCTAAGTGGTAGCCTCTGATAGACCTACTTTCCACGTTTTTGATGTACTTGACCATTAATTCTTCCGAATCTCTTAGTAGTATGTCATATTTAGCTAATTGACTTACCATGTACCAACTTGAAGTACCCATTTGTTACCCAAGCGTTTCCTTCTTTTACCGTCACCACCGGTGAATTATAAGCGAAAATATGCAGGGTCTGCATGGGATTGAAATAAGTTACTAATCTGTAATATGTACAAAATTTTATTACTTGATAAAATTACAATTTTTCTTAAATCTAAAACATGAAGTTGTGGTATGTCATGTTATATTCTTCTCCTTTTATTATTTTTTCTTTTTTTTTTATTTAATTAATTCCTTTTATGTATTCATTTATTAATATGCTCCATGGGCTAACTCTCCATTAAATTTTCGGGGTAGTCACTGCGGATCGGAGGGTTCGTATCAGTCCGTTTTGGCCACAAGGTTTAAAGTACAAGGAACCTACTAGGGTACGAGGTCCAACACCACCGCAACTACGATTAAGTAGTTTTTTAAGTGAACCGGCCCCTTGTTTCTTGAAAGATCCACCCAAGGCGTTTCTTTATATCTCTGCTCACAAGGTAAAGCGGCTTAAGTCTATTTTCACCATTTTTCAGGAGAAGAGTTTTAAGCAAAAAAAATTATTTAAAGAAATCTATGTTTATTTTGAGGCTGAAACTTCGACAGATTATCAATTACTAACCACTCTCTTTGAATTTATTTCAACATTTTGAAAATTAGTAAGAATTGCGTGTTAATTAGCAAAAAACTTAATTTAGCCGGTTTGCCTTTTTGCAATCACTCATAAAAATTGTCTTAAGTCACTTAAGCCGTTTTTCCACTTCTTTTTTATTTTTATTGGAACTTAAGTATCATAAGCCATTTTTCCCTTTATTAAATTAAAACATTTCATTACTTAAGCCGGTATGACACTACATATTTTCTTCATTTGTTTTCTCATTAAATCAAATTAAAGTGTCAGCTGAGCAAAAAGTAGAACAAAATAAAAGGATATCATTTTTCCAAATTTGTTTTCACAAAAACAATATGTCAAAAAAGTAAGGACAAGCTATAAACTGGTGTTTTCTTGAGTCCAGTGCATACTTTATATACAGTAGGTACATACATCTATTCCATAGCTTCTTCAGTCAAAAACCTGGCTTCGATTCTGTGAATAGAATCTTACAAAAATCGTGAAACTGGTCGTCGACCAAAGCAAGGTAAGGTTTCTTGGTTAAACATTTCTATTTTATTCGGTTCATCTAGGAGTTCTGAGTTCACTTCTTTACATGCTCGTTTTTTTAATACTTAGAACTTGAAAAGTTTTTTTTTTCATTTAAACAATTTTTTTTTACGTAATATCAAATAACACTAAATAAATAACCCTAACTAGATGTATAAAAAAGAGCAAAGTTTTCTTATACCTTTACCATGAACCTGTGTATAACAAGTCAACCATGAAATGCAAAAGGTAATTTTTCTAAAGATCTAAATTAAATGTATGCCAACTTTGAAGTTTATATGAAGGTTTTATATCAAATATTTTATATCGTCGGCTTATAAAGCTTACTCTTTTCTTGCATTTTTCAAAAATAAATCCTATTTGTATACACTCGATATTACTAAATTCAGTAAAATTGAATAGATTTTATATATTTGTATTTTTGAGCAATTTTTGAAGATCACTTCATGATAAAAAAAAATATGTAGTTAGCCGTGCTTCACTCTAGGCGAACTACTACATCATTATATTTGGATATCAAAATAGACAGATATCTTTTATGTAATATTTACAGACTATTGAATTTGGTAGGATCACTTTTTCTTTTCACTACTCAATCACCCACAGTTAAAAAAAGTCTCTAAAACTTGTCCAATGAACGCCTACAAAATTTTAGTCAGTGCTCAGTAAATGGGTTTAAAATATAAAATTTCAATCATAATTGGGAGTTGTTTCGAAATTTGTAGTTTACTTGAAATATTTGATATTACCTTCATCATTTCTTGAAGGAACTTAATTTATTCTGAGAAAATGGGTGGTGTGTGGCCACTACGCTCTTTGAATATTAAATAGCAAAGTTTCAGTTTTTTTAATTCACTAGCCCTAACGCTCTAAAAAATATTATCATTGCACGACAAAGTACTCCATCATCATCGTGTCCTGTAACCCCGGCTGGGGCATAGGGCGTCAACAAAACGTCTCCATCCTTCACGGTCTGCTGCAAGGTACTTAAGCTGTGGCCACGTCTTTAACTGGGATTCTGCTTCCGCTAAGACAGTTGATTTCCATGTTGTTCTTGGTCTTCCAACCCGCCGTGCACCCTGAGGATTCCATTCAAAGGACTGCTTTGCAATTTCATCGTTTGGTTTCCTCAGTGTGTGACCAATCCAACGCCATTTACGCTTTCTTATGTAGACGTCCAGCCGCTCTTGACTTGTCCTGCGCCACAATTCCTCATTTGATATTATTTGTGGCCAGCGAATCTTTAGGATGTGGCGAAGACAGCGATTCACAAAAGCCTGCAATTTCTTCGAAATGATAGACGTGACTTTCCAGGTTTCACAAACATATCCCAACTAACATTTCAGTTTCTATTCGCTTAGAAATATCGATATGCTGCAAGTCTGGATATGTATAAAGCTTCTATAAAGCTTTCATCAAAAATAAATTTCTAATAGAAGTCATGATTTCAATAACTGCTTCTTTAAAGTCGTTTGAAAGCTTGATATAGAAAATTAAACGAGACTAGCGTCTTTTTTTCGGATAGACCTCTGTTAATAACATTAACGAAGAAACATGAAGCTGTCACTATATAAAGATTGTATAGAGTAATTTAATTGAAGCTCCTGTCACTTTGTCTTTAAAAGGTTTCGGTTACAGTTTGCTGGAAGCCTTATCGAATACTTCGCAGAGACTTCTCAGACTTTATTAACGAACCATAAAAGAAAATGTCAGTCTATGCTAAAGAGACTCAAATCTGTCAAAGTCATTTTAATGAAGTCATTGATCAATTTTCGTTCATTGAATAAATTGTTTGTGAAATTTTGTTTGCGTGAATATGTCTACTTCGTGGAAAAAATTAAAAAGTCGGGAAATTATTATACAACCCTTGCGGTGAGACGTTCCTTAATACTCCAGAGAGCGCGTAATTTAGATCTTCAAATGAATGCAAAAGAAAGACAACGACGTGACGGCAAAAAAGTTCAGATTTAATAAATTTTTCATCGATAAATCAAATATCTCCAGAGCCAGAAGATTTAAGTGTGTTTCATTGTTTGTCTGTTTATAATTTTCTTTTAAATATAAATATTCATTCTCTACTTAGATATGAACCCTACTACCAGCATGAGAGGCGAAACTTTTATGAGGGATAACACACACAAGTTTAATGATTAATGTTTTCAAAAAAGCGATGATGAAGATGAAAAATCAAAAGCTTAGACTTAACCTCAGGCAATGGGCGATTGAATTTAAAATCAACCACTCAGCTCTTCAGATTTTAATTTCAATAATAAATAATAAATAAATAAATTGGGTGGCGCAACAGCTCATGGAGAACCAGGGCCTAGTGACTTACAACTCACAACCATTCCTGTGTGCGTGTTTGTTGGCAGGAATGGAGGGGACATACAGTTTTTTGCCGAGTCCGAACGGCTAAATGAGAAGCACTTTTTCATGACAAGTATACTCTTGGAGGATTTGTCAGTTCCTCGCAAGAGGCAGTACCTCGAATAAAACATTTCTGTTTTTAGGTGGCACGGCTGGGAATCGAACCCACACCTTCTGCATGATAGTCCTACGCACTAACCATCAAGCCACGAGGTACTACTTCAATAATAAATAAGCGATTTGAAAAAAAAATCTTGTACATCTTGTTTCTTCGTGTGAACGGGTTACAAATTTGTTATTAACATGGTGGCTCCACTAGGCATGAGCCATGGTTGGATTATGAACATGTTTAAAAAAAAACAATGGAGTCTAAAAAATCTATGTTCGTGCAGTGACATATCCATACAAATCAGTTTGCTGATTGGATTGTGGATTGGATGTTGGACATCGTTCATGTCTAGTGGAGCCAGCATGTAAGACTGGAAAATACTGATTAAGTTTTGGCTTCTTCCATTTTATATCTAAGATGGCTGAGTGGGTAGAGTGATGGACTCTTACGCAGGAGTTCCGTGTTCGATTCCTAGACGGGTAAGAAAAATCTTTGTTTTATAATTATTTCCAATTCATTAATTGACAAATAATAGTTTCAGGTTTAACAAACATTAAATGCGGTAAAAATCACTCAAAAGAAATTGAAAGTAAAAAGAATAATATTTTTTGTCCCCATTTTCCTTACAACCTCTGTAAGAGCTGTATTGTCGGCTTCTAATAGGTATTATAAGACTTTCTATTACACTTGCGTGCTTACTTTTATAGAAACATTTCTGAAGCTATCTGTCAAAACCATAATTTCACTAAGATTTCGAATAGTGCTCGTTAAAACTTCTTATAGGTCGTATAGAATTTGAAGCTTTTAAAAGATCTGCGTACGGGGCCTCCAAGAAGATTTTCCGAAATCATTTTCGAAGTTCTATAATATTCTCCTTTTTATGCTTAACGAAATTTTACAAATGTCTTAAGGAAATCAGAAAGCCTATTCAGTTAGGCCGAACTGAAGCTGAAATGTTAGTTGGGATAACAGCACGGATTTCAGTGTTTGGCACATCCCGTTCAGCCCACTGATGTTATTTGCCAGTAGACATATGTCATCGGCATAGTCTAAATGACTGAGCCTTTCGAACGGTCTCCATTGAATGCCCTGTCGCTCAGCTGTACCAACACTGGCCGTCAATACGTCATCCATCGCCGGCAGGAAGAGAATTGGCCATAGAAGATCCCCTTGTCTCACACCCTGTTGCACTATGAAGGAGTCGGATAGCTGCCCATTGTGCAAAACAAAACACCTTGCGTTGTTGTAGGGCTCTTTTATAATGGCAACTTTTTTTGGTGGAGTTCCTCTACCAAGCAACGATCTCCATATAGATTCTCGGTTAACTCGATCAAAGGCTTTCTCAAAACCCACGAACATGAGGTAAAGCGGTGATTGAAATTCCATCGACTGCTCGAGGACGATACGCAGGGTGTTGATATGTTTGACACACGATCGACCACTGCGGAAGCCAGCTTGATGCCTCTTGAGTGTAGATTCGATTCTATCCTTTATTCGCTCGAGAATGATGGTTGCCATTAGTTTTGGGAAAACGGACAAAACGGTGATACCACGCCAATTGTTGCAATTCTTTAGGTCACCTTTCTTTGGCAACTTAACAATCACACCATCCTTCCAATCCCTGGGATAGTTTTCGTTTTCCCAAATGCTTTGTATCAACGGATGTAAAATACTAGTCGCTGTTACGGGATCGGCTTGCAGGAATTTAGCTGGAATTCCGTCCAGTCCAGCTGCCTTGTTGTTTTTGAGGAGATTTATTGATGTATGGATTTCCGATTCTGACGGGGGTTCGATGTCAATACCCCTATAGGACCTGCGCATCTCGTTTAGTTGGGGCACTTCAGCACTCTGCTCAACTGAATCCTCATCCTCATTTAGCAGGACACAAAAATGGTCCTTCCATCTACGAAGCTGATCCTCAATTGACACCAAAAGTGTGCACATCCATTACAGGATGATTCGTGTTGCTTTTCTTCCCGATCACGTCTTTGGCTATTTGGTACAATTCCCGGATATCTCCTCTTCTGGCCTCGATTTCCGCATTATCTGCGAGTCCGTCTAACCTCATCCTCTAGTCACGTCTCACACAACGATAGACCATCTTATGTGCAATGCGGTACTCTCTTCGCAAGTCAGCCTTTCGTTGAATATCTGCTTCGGCATTTATTGGAATTTTCAACGATTTGCGAAGTTCGATCTGATCCCATGTGTCTTGGGATATCCAAGAGTCTCTACGTCACGTTCCCTTGGGTACAGTTTCGGATCCAGTCTCCATAAAAACACTACTAATTTCACCCCACATCTCATCAATTGTTGAATGCTGGATTCCGTTTAATGACGAGGCTCTGTCGTTAAGCGTGGTGACATAGTTTCGACATATGTTGGGGTCATTTAAAGCATTAGTAATGAATTTTGAGCTCCTTGCTGCATCCTGCGCTGGTTTTTGTGCGGCAGCGGTTCGTAATTTGAGACTCATCAGAACCAAATGGTGGTCGCTTCCCACATCGGCATTTCTTATACTCCGGACATCAGACATAGACTTCCTCCATCGCTGCTGAATCATGATATGATCAATTTGGTTTTCGGTTTGACCATCCGGATGCACCCAGGTAATTTTGTTGCACGTCTTGTGCTTAAATACAGTCCCACCTATCCCAAGACGATTCGCGTTACAAAATTCGACAAGCAAGTCACCATTTTCATTCCGTGACCCCAAGCCATTTTTTTCCATCACGCGTTCCAGTCCGTAATTGTCTGAAATCGACTTGGGCATTAAGGTCTCCCATAACGACTATGATGTCGGCTCTCGGAACACTTCTGTAAACCGAGTTAAGATGAGTGTAGAACGCGGTTTTGTCTTCCTCTGTCGCTTCATTTGTGGGGGCGTAGCACTGAATAATTGTAACGTTACGAATTTTTGAACGAAACCTTGCAGTCATTAATCTCGCAGAAATGGGCGCCCAGGAGATCAAACTACGCCTCGCTTCTTCGTTCAACATAATTCTGACACCATGCAGTCTTTGGCCGCCCTCTCTTTCATCTTCCCCGGAATACAGCACTCTCGTCTGTCCAGTGTCTGATCTGTATTCAGCTCTACCTCTCCACTTAGTTTCGCTTATGCCCAGGATACTGACCTTCAGGCGAAGCATTTCACGCTCAACTTGCTCGTATCTACCATCGCTGCACAAGGATCGAACGTACTCCATAATTGATACGAATTCTGAGAAAGTGGTTGCATGCCAGGACTTCTGAATGTAAAATCTCAAGTTCTCGATTTTAAACTTTGTTTTTACTTTCTTCATGTTCTACCGCACTACCAAATTTCATAATTCTGCAACATCCAGCAGTGCTCCATTATTGTTAAGAATTCTGAGAAGAGAGTGGGTGGGTTCTACATCCCTGAATAGAAAATCTGAATTTTTCTTTGTATGTAGCACAAAATTACCCAAATTTACAAGATTTTCTACAGTTTCGCGGGAAGTGCTACATAATTCGAATGTACTGTCAGTAAGTCAGTCAGTCAGTTATACGTTTTAAGCTATTTTTTAGTCCTATATCTGAAGACACAAATAATATCAAATGAGGAATTGTGGCGCAGGACAAGTCAAGAGCGGCTGGACGTCGACATAAGATAACGTAAATGGCATTGGATTGGTCACACACTGAGAAAACCAAACCATGAAATTGCAAAGCAGTCCTTTGAATGGAATCCTCAGGGTGCACTGCGGTTTGGAAGACCAAGAAAACAAGGAAATCCATTATCTAAGCGGAAGCAGAATCCCAGAGAAAGACGTGGTCACAGCTAAAGTACCTTGAAGCAGACCGTGAAGGATGGAGACGTTTTGTTGACGCCCTATGCCCCAGCCGGGGTTACAGGACACGATGGGATTCTGCTTCCGCTAAGACAGTTGCTTTCCATGTTGTTCTTGGTCTTCCAACCCGCCGTGCACCTTGAGGATTCCATTCAAAGGACTGCTTTGCAATTTCATCGTTTGGTTTCCTCAGTGTGCGACCAATCCAACGCCATTTACGCTTTCTTATGTCGACGCCCAGTCGCTCTTGACTTGTCCTGCGCCACAATTCCTCATTTGATATTATTTGTGGCCAGCGAATCTTTAGGATGTGGCGAAGACAGCGATTCACAAAAGCCTGCAATTTCTTCGAAATGATAGACGTGACTTTCCAGGTTTCACAAACATATCCCAACTAACATTTCAGTTTCTATTAGCTTAGAAATATCGATATGCTGCAAGTCTGGATATGTATAAAGCTTCTATAAAGCTTCTATAAAGCTTTCATCAAAAATAAATTTCTAATAGAAGTCATGATTTCAATAACTGCTTCTTTAAAGTCGTTTGAAAGCTTGATATAGAAAATTAAACGAGACTAGCGTCTTTTTTTCGGATAGACCTCTGTTAATAACATTAACGAAGAAGCATGAAGCTGTCACTGTATAAAGATTGTATAGAGTAATTTAATTGAAGCTCCTGTCACTTTGTCTTTAAAAGGTTTCGGTTACAGTTTGCTGGAAGCCTTATCGAATACTTCGCAGAGACTTCTCAGACTTTATTAACGAACCATAAAAGAAAATGTCAGTCTATGCTAAAGAGACTCAAATCTGTCAAAGTCATTTTAATGAAGTCATTGATCAATTTTCGTTCATTGAATAAATTGTTTGTGAAATTTTGTTTGCGTGAATATGTCTACTTCGTGGAAAAAATTAAAAAGTCGGGAAATTATTATAGATCCCTTGCGGTGAGACGTTCCTTAATACTCCAGAGAGCGCGTAATTTAGATCTTCAAATGAATGCAAAAGAAAGACAACGACGTGACGGCAAAAAAGTTCAGATTTAATAAATTTTTCATCGATAAATCAAATATCTCCAGAGCCAGAAGATTTAAGTGTGTTTCATTGTTTGTCTGTTTATAATTTTCTTTTAAATATAAATATTCATTCTCTACTTAGATATGAACCCTACTACCAGCATGAGAGGCGAAACTTTTATGAGGGATAACACACACAAGTTTAATGATTAATGTTTTCAAAAAAGCGATGATGAAGATGAAAAATCAAAAGCTTAGACTTAACCTCAGGCAATGGGCGATTGAATCTAAAATCAACCACTCAGCTCTTCAGATTTTAATTTCAATAATAAATAAGCGATTTGAAAAAAAATCTTGTACATCTTGTTTCTTCGTGTGAACGGGTTACAAATTTGTTATTAACATGGTGGCTCCACTGGGCATGAGCCATGGTTGGATTATGAACATGTTTAAAAAAAAACAATGGAGTCTAAAAAATCTATGTTCGTGCAGTGACATATCCATACAAATCAGTTTGCTGATTGGATTGTGGATTGGATGTTGGACATCGTTCATGTCTAGTGGAGCCAGCATGTAAGACTGGAAAATACTGATTAAGTTTTGGCTTCTTCCATTTTATATCTAAGATGGCTGAGTGGGTAGAGTGATGGACTCTTACGCAGGAGTTCCGTGTTCGATTCCTAGACGGGTAAGAAAAATCTTTGTGTTTTATAATTATTTCCAATTCATTAATTAACAAATAATAGTTTCAGGTTTAACAAACATTAAATGCGGTAAAAATCACTCAAAAGAAATTGAAAGTAAAAAGAATAATATTTTTTGTCCCCATTTTCCTTACAACCTCTGTAAGAGCTGTATTGTCGGCTTCTAATAGGTATTATAAGACTTTCTATTACACTTAAGTGCTTACTTTTATAGAAACATTTCTGAAGCTATCTGTCAAAACCATAATTTCACTAAGATTTCGAATAGTGCTCGTTAAAACTTCTTATAGGTCGTATAGAATTTGAAGCTTTTAAAAGATCTGCGTACGGGGCCTCCAAGAAGATTTTCCGAAATCATTTTCGAAGTTCTATAATATTCTCCTTTTTATGCTTAACGAAATTTTACAAATGTCTTAAGGAAATCAGAAAGCCTATTCAGTTAGGCCGAACTGAAGCTGAAATGTTAGTTGGGATAACAGCACGGATTTCAGTGTTTGGCACATCCCGTTCAGCCCACTGATGTTATTTGCCAGTAGACATATGTCATCGGCATAGTCTAAATGACTGAGCCTTTCGAACGGTCTCCATTGAATGCCCTGTCGCTCAGCTGTACCAACACTGGCCGTCAATACGTCATCCATCGCCGGCAGGAAGAGAATTGGCCATAGAAGATCCCCTTGTCTCACACCCTGTTGCACTATGAAGGAGTCGGATAGCTGCCCATTGTGCAAAACAAAACACCTTGCGTTGTTGTAGGGCTCTTTTATAATGGCAACTTTTTTTGGTGGAGTTCCTCTACCAAGCAACGATCTCCATATAGATTCTCGGTTAACTCGATCAAAGGCTTTCTCAAAACCCACGAACATGAGGTAAAGCGGTGATTGAAATTCCATCGACTGCTCGAGGACGATACGCAGGGTGTTGATATGTTTGACACACGATCGACCACTGCGGAAGCCAGCTTGATGCCTCTTGAGTGTAGATTCGATTCTATCCTTTATTCGCTCGAGAATGATGGTTGCCATTAGTTTTGGGAAAACGGGCAAAACGGTGATACCACGCCAATTGTTGCAATTCTTTAGGTCACCTTTCTTTGGCAACTTAACAATCACACCATCCTTCCAATCCCTGGGATAGTTTTCGTTTTCCCAAATGCTTTGTATCAACGGATGTAAAATACTAGTCGCTGTTACGGGATCGGCTTGCAGGAATTTAGCTGGAATTCCGTCCAGTCCAGCTGCCTTGTTGTTTTTGAGGAGATTTATTGATGTATGGATTTCCGATTCTGACGGGGGTTCGATGTCAATACCCCTATAGGACCTGCGCATCTCGTTTAGTTGGGGCACTTCAGCACTCTGCTCAACTGAATTCTCATCCTCATTTAGCAGGACACAAAAATGGTCCTTCCATCTACGAAGCTGATCCTCAATTGACACCAAAAGTGTGCCATCCACATCCATTACAGGATGATTCGTGTTGCTTTTCTTCCCGATCACGTCTTTGGCTATTTGGTACAATTCCCGGATATCTCCTCTTCTGGCCTCGATTTCCGCATTATCTGCGAGTCCGTCTAACCTCATCCTCTAGTCACGTCTCACACAACGATAGACCATCTTATGTGCAATGCGGTACTCTCTTCGCAAGTCAGCCTTTCGTTGAATATCTGCTTCGGCATTTATTGGAATTTTCAACGATTTGCGAAGTTCGATCTGATCCCATGTGTCTTGGGATATCCAAGAGTCTCTACGTCACGTTCCCTTGGGTACAGTTTCGGATCCAGTCTCCATAAAAACACTACTAATTTCACCCCACATCTCATCAATTGTTGAATGCTGGATTCCGTTTAATGACGAGGCTCTGTCGTTAAGCGTGGTGACATAGTTTCGACATATGTTGGGGTCATTTAAAGCATTAGTAATGAATTTTGAGCTCCTTGCTGCATCCTGCGCTGGTTTTTGTGCGGCAGCGGTTCGTAATTTGAGACTCATCAGAACCAAATGGTGGTCGCTTCCCACATCGGCATTTCTTATACTCCGGACATCAGACATAGACTTCCTCCATCGCTGCTGAATCATGATATGATCAATTTGGTTTTCGGTTTGACCATCCGGATGCACCCAGGTAATTTTGTTGCACGTCTTGTGCTTAAATACAGTCCCACCTATCCCAAGACGATTCGCGTTACAAAATTCGACAAGCAAGTCACCATTTTCATTCCGTGACCCCAAGCCATTTTTTTCCATCACGCGTTCCAGTCCGTAATTGTCTGAAATCGACTTGGGCATTAAGGTCTCCCATAACGACTATGATGTCGGCTCTCGGAACACTTCTGTAAACCGAGTTAAGATGAGTGTAGAACGCGGTTTTGTCTTCCTCTGTCGCTTCATTTGTGGGGGCGTAGCACTGAATAATTGTAACGTTACGAATTTTTGAACGAAACCTTGCAGTCATTAATCTCGCAGAAATGGGCGCCCAGGAGATCAAACTACGCCTCGCTTCTTCGTTCAACATAATTCTGACACCATGCAGTCTTTGGCCGCCCTCTCTTTCATCTTCCCCGGAATACAGCACTCTCGTCTGTCCAGTGTCTGATCTGTATTCAGCTCTACCTCTCCACTTAGTTTCGCTTATGCCCAGGATACTGACCTTCAGGCGAAGCATTTCACGCTCAACTTGCTCGTATCTACCATCGCTGCACAAGGATCGAACGTACTCCATAATTGATACGAATTCTGAGAAAGTGGTTGCATGCCAGGACTTCTGAATGTAAAATCTCAAGTTCTCGATTTTAAACTTTGTTTTTACTTTCTTCATGTTCTACCGCACTACCAAATTTCATAATTCTGCAACATCCAGCAGTGCTCCATTATTGTTAAGAATTCTGAGAAGAGAGTGGGTGAGTTCTACATCCCTGAATAGAAAATCTGAATTTTTCTTTGTATGTAGCACAAAATTACCCAAATTTACAAGATTTTCTACAGTTTCGCGGGAAGTGCTACATAATTCGAATGTACTGTCAGTAAGACAGTCAGTCAGTTATACGTTTTAAGCTATTTTTTAGTCCTATATCTGAAGACACAAATAATATCAAATGAGGAATTGTGGCGCAGGACAAGTCAAGAGCGGCTGGACGTCGACATAAGATAACGTAAATGGCATTGGATTGGTCACACACTGAGAAAACCAAACCATGAAATTGCAAAGCAGTCCTTTGAATGGAATCCTCAGGGTGCACTGCGGTTTGGAAGACCAAGAAAACAAGGAAATCCATTATCTAAGCGGAAGCAGAATCCCAGAGAAAGACGTGGTCACAGCTAAAGTACCTTGAAGCAGACCGTGAAGGATGGAGACGTTTTGTTGACGCCCTATGCCCCAGCCGGGGTTACAGGACACGATGGGATTCTGCTTCCGCTAAGACAGTTGCTTTCCATGTTGTTCTAGGTCTTCCAACCCGCCGTGCACCTTGAGGATTCCATTCAAAGGACTGCTTTGCAATTTCATCGTTTGGTTTCCTCAGTGTGCGACCAATCCAACGCCATTTACGCTTTCTTATGTCGACGCCCAGTCGCTCTTGACTTGTCCTGCGCCACAATTCCTCATTTGATATTATTTGTGGCCAGAGAATCTTTAGGATGTGGCGAAGACAGCGATTCACAAAAGCCTGCAATTTCTTCGAAATGATAGACGTGACTTTCACGGGTTTGGCACATCCCGTTCAGCCCACTGATGTTATTTGCCAGTAGACTTATGTCATCGGCATAGTCTAAATGACTGAGCCTTTCGAACGGTCTCCATTGAATGCCCTGTCTCTCAGCTGTACCAACACTGGCGGTCAGCTACTGACTGTAGGAAGTTTAAATTGGGGAGGCAAATATTGTGAATTTCATGTTTATGACTAAATTCGCACTTAAGTTACAGGTGGTCGAAAAAGAGGTTTGATGGTACTTTTAAATCGTTTTTGAAAACTTATCCCAAATTCCAGAAAGTTATTCGGGCACTATCTCATTTGTCGAACATTTTTGGTTTGAACTCCCACTATGTCTTGGAATACCAACCTCTTGGGCAAGATATTTCATAAATTAAATACATTGGATTCGAAATGGAGCACTCAATATTTTTTTAATATATAGCATAAAAGGGCAATTTGTCTCCTTTTCAATGCATCTCGAAGAGATGCTAAAGTATGTCCAGGAATCAAAAAAATTGTGATCAATATTCTTCACATACGTGCATGGTGCATAGCAAAAGCAGACATTTGTTTGGCTAATGTTGACATAAGCTGGTTCACATTATTGAAATTTTTATTTTTGAATAATTTTTTGTTCTGAGTAAAATGGCTTATTTGAACTTAAAATCGAGTCTTTTTAAGATATGGTTTTGGAAAAGTGACTTATGTCCGTCAAGCCAATGTTTCGAAATAAAAAATTCTTTTATAATTTCTTTTCTATTTTGAAATAGTGGCCTATTTCTAAGTGGTCCAAATAAAATCAAATAATCTAATTTGAAAAAACGGCTTAAGTCATTTAAAATAAAATTTAAAAATGGAAAAATGGCTTAAGTATACATAAAATTTAAAACTAAAGTAAATTTTGTTTTGGAAAAGCGGCTTAAGTGTACCTAGTGCTCTTTTCCTTGAAATTTAAAATATATTAAAAAAGACTTAAGTAGACATAAGACACAAAATAACTGCACGGAGTTAAAACCCTGGAGTTAAGACGTTATTCCAAATGCAATTTTTGTTTAATCGTTGACTTAAGCCGTTTTAACAAAACCAAAAAGTGTCTTCCCGATGAGATAGAAACAAGCTGCCTACACAGAAAGTTAGCTAATTTTTTACTTTATTCATGTATTCAAAAAAACCGTTTTTGGCTTAAGTCGACTTAAGCCCCTTTACCTTGTGAGCAGAGATATATATTTTGTTAAATTCGGACCCATGTGGTCCCATTGCCTTTTTTTTTTTGTATATACGGGCTAGGGAAAATATGTGTTCTTTCTGAGTTATTTAATATTTTTGAGGTGGGCATTATGGATTTTTTTGCCACTCAATGTCGTTATTTAAGTGAACCGGCCCCTTGTTTCTTGAGAGATCAACCCAAGGCGTTTCTTTATATATATTTTGTAAAATTCGGACCCATGTGGTCCCATTGCCTTTTTTTTTTTTTTTTTATATAGGTATAAGGGCTAGGGAAAATATGTGTTCTTTATGAGTTATTTAATATTTTTGAGGTGGGCCTTATGGATTTTTTTGCCACTCAATGTCGTTATAATGACCTTATTATCCTTGTGTACAATTTCCTTTCTATATAGAGGCTTATTTTTACCTTTAATGCCTTTGGTAGCCACATAAACGACATCATCCTTCCTATACTTCTTGGGAACCACTCTTTTCAGATTTCTTCTCGCATTCCTAGCATCCATATTTCTTTTTATAGTTTCCCTAAGGTCCTTATTAATTTTTGAGCGTATGTTCAAAAGATTTTGATAATTTATTCTCTGTGACCTGTTAAAGAATATATCGGATGGTTTCTCATTCGTTACAGAATGTATAGTATTATTATAACGGTCAACGGCAACATTCACGAGTTCTTTGACACTAAGATCTTTATGTTCTTCTCCAAGGCATCTGTATATTTCTAGAATAGTGGAGTGGACTCGTTCTATTTGCCCGTTGACCTCGCTCCTATGGGATGGCGTGAGGTAAAGTCAAGAATTTGACGGTCAAGAATTTTTCATTTTGAATTTCCATGATATCCATGTGAATAATTTCACACGGATATTTAGGAACAGGTGTGGGATTTGAGTTCCGGGTTTGAAGGATGTCTGTCATATTTGTTCCGGTTGCAAATATCACAGGAGGCAACGTACTTCTTTATGTTTGCCATCATTTGTGGGAAACAATACTTTTCGAGTATTTGTTCTTTATTCTCCCTTGAAGCTCGGTGAGCTCTGCGGTGCTCATTCTCAATTATTGCAAATTTCCGCTCCTTGTTGGCTACATCCTCGATTAACCTTTGTGTCACTCTTATTTTGTATTTTTCGAAATTGTCAAGATAGACGTTTTGTAACATCCAGAGATATTCTTCTGGGATCTTAATACCATTTACTACGTTTGAATTAAGTTTTTCCCTCAACGCTTCCCTTAGCCTTATATGGTTTAAGTTTTTGGAGGATATAACATAGCGATGGAAGCCAAGATGTGGCTCAACATGGGAATACATGTCAAAGCGGGCTGTTTGAAACACCAATTGGTTTCTAAAGAAATTCAGTGGAACCTCAACATGCGGTATTAAGTCTGTACTATCCTGGTTAGCACTATGCATAGTACGAGATTCCTCGCTGTCAAGTGATAGTTCCCGTAACCCTTCTTCAGCACTACATGTCTGTTATGTCAGTCGGTCTGTCGTCCGCCGTTTCTGTTAGACTGTCATTTGCCGTTTCTGTGTGAGAAGAAGAAGGGCCTGAGTCTGAGAGATGATTAACCTCTGTCCTGAGCCGCGAAAGAGCATCTGCCACAAAGTTTGATTTACCTGGAGTGTAAATCAACTCGTAGTTATACTCTTCGATGCGTGATTTCCAACGCTTAAGTTTGGCATTGTAATTCCTGTTACTCAACGTGTATGTTAGGGGCTGATGATCAGTGAAAATTCTGATCTTACAGATAGTTTCTAAGATTGTCGAGTGCCCAAACAATGGCACGAGGCTCCTTTTCGTTTGTAGCATATCCTTCTTCCGTTCTACTTAGAGAACGGGAGATGAATGAAATTGGTCTATCCTTGCCGGGTTCCTCCTGGGACAGAACAGCGCCGATAGCATTATCGGATGCATCAGTTGTTAAATTAAAGGGCTTGTCAAAATCGGGGAATGCCAATACCTCTGCTGAAGTCAGTAGTTTTTTCAAATTTTTGAAGGCTTTCAATGTACGCTTACTTTCTTCGATTGGTTAGCTCTTACCTGCGACAGCTCCCCCCGGGTCATGTTTTTAAGTGGTTTCGCGATTTTGGCATAATCTTTAATAAACCGTTTGTAATATGACGTAAGGTCAAGGAAACTCTTCAGTTCCTTCAAGGTATTTGGCGGAAGTATGGCCTCGATAGCCTTGACCTTGTCGGGGTTGGGGAGGATGCCATCTGAGGTCACCAAAAACCCTAGGAATTCAACGCTAGTGTCTAAGAAGTGAGTTTTTTCAAGGTTTACCTTCAGACCGGCATCGTGAAGTTTCGAGAAGATGGTCTTGATATCCCTTAGATGGTCTTCCATGGTTTTACTGTAGATGATGATGTCGTCGATGTACACGTAGCAGATTTTCCCGATCAGTTCCTTCAGGACATCGTCGATCATCCGTTGGAAAATGGCTAGGGCATTTTTCAGCCCGAAGGGTAGCCTTAGGAATTCGAACTTGCTGTTCATCGTGGAGAAGGCAGTTTTTGGGATATCTTTCTCGTGCATAGCAATCTGATGGAATCCTGAGGTGAGGTCCAAGGTGGTGAAAAACTTAGCATCGCCAAGACTGGCAAGTGTGTTGTTTATGTCGGGGATAGGATAGGTGTCTGAAATAGTAACGGCGTTGAGACGTTTGAAATCTATCACCACTCTATATTGTTTTTCTCCATTTGGTTTGTCCTTCTTCGGCACAACCCAAATAGGGGAATTATAGGGACTTTTTGAGGGTCGAATAATTTTTTCTGCTTAAAGTTCGTTTATTTGCCTCTCCACCTCTTCTCTCATATCGGCAGGATAGGGATAGCTTTTAGTATATTTTGGTTCGTCTACACTGGTACGAATTTCGGCTCTCACATTTGTTCTTATCTTTTCGTTACTAACTGGACCGAAAAGCCCTTCAAATTTTGTACATATAGATTCAAGTTTTAATTTAGATGATTCGGGGTGTCGGAGCCCGATTGTTAAATATGGTCAAATTATTGACCACCTCTGAGGTTTTGTTTTTTAGAGGATTTTTATCCTTGAATTAATTATTAATTCATTTTTATCTCTATCTATAACTGACCGAAGGTCTTTAAGGATATCGTCGCCGATTATTCCGTCGAATGATTGTAGGGTTGGAAAGATAAAGAAGGTTATTTCTAAATCGCAGCCAAGAAAGACAAAAAGTTTACCGGAGGTCTTGTCTTTTACCAAGACCTTTCCCGCAGGACTACTGATATGAAAGGGGTTTTTGACAGGATGGGGTACAGGTACTAAGTTTGGCCTAGTAAAATTTTTGTTCGCACCCGTATCGACAAGAAAGTGTAGAATTCTTCCGTCTCGCGTACCATACTTTATATATGGTACGCTGGAAACGAGGCTTCTGTCATAAAATTTTCCTCAGCGGGGGTTGTTGAATTCGAACAGCTTGGTTCTTCTACAACTCCAGATACGTCCGCAACGATATGGTTGAGACGTTGTTGTTTCCCATAGTAGGTGTCGGAGCCCGATCCCCGTTCAAATGGGTTGTTGGGCCGATTCATATAGTCAACATGTTTGGTTTGTTCAGACCCCAGCTCCATTTTGACTGGGGGTTTCGGTCCTGTTGGGTATTGGTACTGCTTAGAATTATTGCTAGGACCCCATGTATTGTTATAGCCAGGACCCCGACTATTTTGCCATTGCCTAGACTGCATGGATCCGCCCCTGCCATTAGAAAATCTATTCGTGTATATGTTTGGATTTCTAGTTGGCAGAGGGGGTTTCCTGTTTGTTCCAAAGTCATAGGCCACAGGCGCAGAAACTATATTTGGTGCTTGTACGTGCACCGAACTGTTTCGCAAATTTATATTTTGCATATCTAGGCAGGCAGTGTATGCCTCCGGGAGAGATTTAGGTTTCTGAATCATCAGAAGCCGTGATAAATCTCCGCTCAGACCCCTGACGAATACGTCCAGGGCCCTGTCACAGTATGCTCCCACAAGAGCATCGGCGCGGCGGTCTCCGTAGAATAAGTCTCCGTGCGGATCTTATTAATAATGAGGGAGAATTAGTGGTTAACGTAGGCATAAAAATCGTCAACTTTTAAATTGCCCTGTTTCAACTGGTTCAGTTGATGTTCAAGTGTTCGTATGTCCCTTTTATCTGCGTAATGGAGGGACAATACTCTTTTAATCTCCGCCCAGTTGTTGTCTTCTGGCGTATATGTTGAAGGATCGCCCTGTATAGTGGTTTCGTGCGGACTATCTCATAGTCCTTCAACACGGTTTCCACACAATGCATCCACGAGACGTACTGGACCGGGTTCCCGTAAGATACTTGAATTTCCTTGACGGGATCCGGGAGCTTAGAGATTTCTCTCAGCTCATTTTCATTACTTGGCCCTCGAAGTGGCTCAACGGACAAGGGAGACTGGGTATTGTCCCCGCTACTCCTACTTTCCTCAACCGATTTAATTTGTATCGTTGATGGAACCTAACTGCCCTAATATTGTGTTTATGACTTCTTTTGTGCCTCCCTGTTCCAGCTGAACAACACGGGTTTCAAATCCTCTTAATTGGTCGAGGATGGAGTTCATAGCCCCCGTAAGATGGGTGACAGACACCTTCAGTTCTTCCATAGTGATTATATGTTGTTTTTATTTTTTTTTTATTAAGTTAATGCAGTAATTCTTTGAAATAATACTAGTCAATCTTATGTATTCAAAGGAGTGATTCCCCAGAAGAAAGATTTTTATTACAACTAAAAAAATTTTATCTTCCCTTTCCATTCACAGAGTTGGATTTGAAATTAATGTTTTATTTCTGATTTCTTGCAGAGTTTTATTTAATTCTATTTATATATTTATATAAATATATATGTTTGTATCAAATTATATTTGTATATAATGCAAAAATTTAATCTTATATTATTTGGAATTATCTTACATGAAAAAATACATCCAGCTCATTTTGTAGAATACAGCAATTTTGAATTAAATCAGCTTCTTCTGCTCCAACGAACAATTTCTTCCACACCAACACAGTTGAAATATCCCCTTGGCTATACAGATTTGTATCTCGTATCACTTGTTGTAGAATAGCTTTTAAAGTATCCTCTTTTGTTTCACAGATTTGTATCTCGTATCACTTTTTGTTCGATTATTTATATTAATTCGATCGATTTGGTTACACTTTTTTATGGAGGTTACTTTTTTAATTTTTTTTATTTTTATTTTAGGTAGAAGAGGAATAGTTCTTAAAGTATCCTCTTAGTTTCACAGGTTTCTATCTCGTAGGGGAGAGGGGGGCACCCTAGGACACTTTTTACAAAAACCAACCTGGAACACTCATATATCACAATATAAAATTAATTCTTGAATGACGTTGTTCTTTAGTATTTTTCCTTGGAAATAGATGCCCTTTCATACCTTTCTTTGTATTTTATACATATATATTTTTCTATTTAAAAAACTGTTATAAGTGTCCAAATCTGCCCCCCTAGGGGGATAGTTTTGGACAGCCCTGGGGCAGTTTTGGACATGCCTTGAAAAACGCATTTAATAAAGTTTTATTCCCTATTCAACAATAATAAATTCTTTCAAAACATTACATTAGTTAAAATAAGTCGTAGGAGATTGTCTTTCTCTAATGCCTTAGCGTACTGGAAAGGAAGATTATTTGCTTGAAGATAAACCAGACCATAATTCATTTTCGAAGATTTGATGAAATAAACGTATATATCTTCTTCCGAGGTACTAAATACTTGGGCAACAGTATGTTTTTAACTGTATCCAATGTTCACATTTTGAAACGCTATTTATTATATTAAATTTCAGTCTGGTTTGGACATGTCCAAATGTGCCCCTCATCTACTGTCCAAAAGTGCCCCAAGTAGACATACACACTAAATTTTTTATTTTTTTTTAACAATGTTAAACAATAAACATATTGTTTAATAAATCATCACAAAATAACTAAATGATGTTAATAAAGAACTTTTTCCGCGGTGATTCCGTCAAGTTTTTTCAAAAATGCTTACGTCTTAGCTCGAAAAAAAATACAACGGGTACCGGAAAACAAACATTTATTTTTAATTATTTTTTAAAAGCTGATATCGTCCCAAATGTCATCAGATATCTATTTGAGGAAGAATTTCCACTGTAAAATTGTGATAAAGTATTAAAAAGCATTGGTTTTGATACTTCTTTGGCCACTGTCCTAAGCTGCCCCTGTCCTAAACTACCCCCTCTCCCCTATCACTTTTTATTCAACTATTTATATCAATTCGATTGATTTGATTGCACTATTTTATTGTAATAAATGTTGTTTCTATTTATGCAGTCAGGTCCCTGCTCAGGCGCCAGTAAAGGATTTATGATCCTTGATAATTAAAAAAATATATTTTGGGACCTCTCAACTGGTCCCGTAAATGAAACGATGTTTTTTTCTAGGTTTAAGTTTATTCCGCTCGGAGGTACAACGAGAAGTGAAGTTCTTAATTTTAGTTTACATGGCAGAAGCTTATAATAAAGAAATTTACAATAATACAATAAATGCTGCATATGCTAAATGCAGTTCCTGCTCGCTAGCTAGCTAGCTCACTTCAAATTTCCCGGTGGGAACAACTGCCGACGATCATGGCTCGTGTGCAACGCATGCACTTTTTTACAGTTGGGTCAATGCCTGACCGTGATAACTTGTATAATGCGTATAATTTATTTTCTTAATAATAGATTAATTTATATTTATATAATAAAAAACATTTACATAATAATACATAACAACAATTAAAAACGACATTAAATCTAGATGGTTTTTGTATAAGTAGGCGAAAAACTGTGACGAAACCAAAACGAGACGAGAAAAAAACCCGAAAATCTGCGGCGAAACCGAAATAGACGAAAAACTACAACGAAAGCGAGAAAAAAACACGAAAAGCTGCGACGAAATCGAGACGAGACAGAGAAAAAATACGAAACGAGACATTAGTTTGGCCATTAGTTGTTCGCTGGATGAAGATATTTGTTTGGTTCCTTCAGCTTCTTGTTGATTTTTTTTCGTTTCAAATGTGATCAGTCCGATCAAAACAAACTTGGCGATTTCTTCTTTATGTTGGTTCAAACAGCAAGCCGATAAATTTTCCTCGATGTGCGGCATAATTTCCGGTAACCCTGTCTTGACGATGTTCTTCGATATTTCCGGTTCGGAAAGTTGGAATGAAAAATTTGTTCGACATTTCGAACAGTTTCTTCGAAAAGAATCGAAGGAACTGTCAATTTTCCGAACTCTGAAGTGGTTTTGGTGGTTTGATACGCGCGCAAGCTAATCAACAAAGTTTGTTCCCTCTCTTTATTAACTTCGTCAATCAAAAGTCGGGAACAAACTTCACAATTGAGCTTCTTTTTTAACTTAGCTGCTGCGAATCCTGCATAGTAAACAGCACCTCCATCCTCCAGCTTTTTACACTCAGCGATTTTTTCTATTGTCATTTCCACTTCGTCTTCATCGTCGTCGTACCTGAAAATTTCATTAAAAATTCCGACGTAAATATCCTGAGCAGGTTCCTCACTAGGTTCTGTCTCCATCCTAGTATCCATAGCCTCCAAATCTAAGAGAGGTTTTGCTCCAGCGTCCTCGTATCCTGAATGTTCGGCTGAGCTTAGATGCTGGAATATAATTATCTTTAGATTTCGAAGCAGTCTCCAAGCTGAGGGATTCCTCTCATATGATCCACGGCATTGAAAATAGACTCTCAGCGACATCCGTATTCAAGTGCGCAAGGAGAACATAGCTTTGCTCTTGGCTTTTGATATGTTCCCACATCTGCGCAATTGCCATTTAGGTTTGTTTTAATCCCTTAAAACATGGTGGCTTTACAACAACGCTCGTGGATTTCCATTTTGAAATCCATTACATCGCTCTTTTTAATCCATCCAGAGTCTTTGTAGTTTCGGGAAGAGCTTGCTTGTTGGGATTTCTTGAATAGAGCCGGCCCGTATTCAGATTGTCAAACAGATCATTGAGCTGTTTGACAAACCTAGACGTCGACTCAGCTCTTTTTATCTCTTCATCGGTTGCTTTCAAAACATATTGTATACCAGTGTATATATTCTCGCTGAAAACTTGTGACTCAAGTTTAACCGACAATTTCTCAAAATTATTCGGCCGAAGATGGGAGTTCGTCAACTTACAAAACACCTGGAATGTTCCATACTTATCGTGGTGAAAGATTTTTTGGATCACATTCCAGTCGACGATTTTTTCCTCTATCTTAATGTTGTGTTTTAACAAGATGTTTCTCACGCTCTTAAAAAGATGCGGGTAATCGTATAGAAGGAATACTCTTTGTTCCTGAATATCGACATAGGGCTCATTTTCCAAATAGTTTGGTGGCCCAAGTCTGTTGTATGCCGCGACGTTCATTGAACCCTGGTCGCAGCTTGTTGCGACCACTGTCAGACCACAATTTATTACCTCAGTAATAATTGAGACTAACATCTCCGACAGCAATTCCCCATTTGGACTACCGATGTAGTATGCAATCGTCTGCTTCCAGTTTTTGTTTAACCCTCTCAACGTGAATACCATCGCTTTAGAGGCTGGGATGTCATTCCTCCCATATTCTCCGAAATCCGTTAATCCATATATGGCCAAGGCCACGGACTGATAACGTTACATTTTTATTTGTTTTTTGCCTATAACTCGAAAGATAACTATGCAAAGCCACCTCTTTTCATATGTCTATGATAGGGACCTGTAAGACTCACACTTCGTACAAACAAAGTTTCTTGATATCTTTTATAGTTTTCGAAATACGGTATTTCAAAGTGGCTGATAACGGTACATAGTTTCGGAAGTGAAATGTAACGTTATCAGCCACTTTGAAAGTCCGTATTTCGAAAACTATAAAAGATATCAAAAAATGCTGTGTGAACAGAATGTGAGAAATACGGACCCCTATCATACGCATAAGAAAAATGTAGAGCAATAGCTGTTTTTTGAGTTATGAGCGGAAACCTTGTAGAAAAGTTAATTTATCAAACCGTGGCCTTGACCATATAATGTCGTCTTTGATGTTATATTCCAGCTCCTTTATGATGGCCATTGCATCAAAAAGGAGTACGCATTTCTTTTCCATATCAGTCATTCCTTGTGATTTGCTCGTCAGCAAGTCGGTCATGGGTTTGGTGAATCCTGCAGCCAACCGGATCTCTGAATGCAATCGGTAAATGCTGCTTACCGATGGCAGCTTGAAGCCTACACTCAGCATGTACTTATAGCATGCTGGTGATTTATAAAAAAATGCTAAAAATAAATCCCTAGCCTTTGTTCCCCAAGGTGAGTTTTCCTTGTGGAAAAGTTGCAGCAAAATAAAAGTGCGCAACTCTTCCTTGAAACCCTCCATTTGCTTATCTAATCCCTTACGCAACTGATACTCGCGATTTTTTCGGAGCTTAGTGGGCGTATTGAAAATGTACCGCGGAATAAATTTAGGTTTTTCGTGCAGATTTATATGAAAAACGCAGGGACGTGCCGTGGTGATTTCAGTTAGGTGTGCTAACTTATTTTGTAATGAAAACATATTTTTTTAAGCTTTGCACACATTATCAGCGTTTCAAAGCGAGCCTGTTTTTGGACACTTATAGTCGCTGCGAAAAACAAGGAGATACTTCAAACAACAATTCTAAGCGGTTACAAAACTTTCTCACTATTAGTTTATTGAAAAAAGTAATCAAGGTCAGCTTAAGTACAACAGAGAAACAGTGCCAATGAGAATAGGTTACCACGAAGCCAATGCTTAAACTTATAGTTTGTTTTGTAAGAAAATGAAGCCCCTTGGAACTGTAATTAAACTTTTAGAGGAGGAGGACTTTTTTCATTTAATAAAATCAAAAAAAATAAAATAATGTTTGAAGCTATTCTAAACCTCTTTAATAACTGTTTTGTCTAACATAATTCTCAACATTTTGGACCAATAAATAATTCTAAAATCTAATCTACGTGTTAAATTTAATCACATCAATATTTTGCCTGTTAATTTTCAAAAATGTTGGCTACTTTAATTTATTGAAAAAGAAAACTTAATACATTCATCTGTGAAGGTGTTAAACAAGCTATATTATTCCTTGAAATAGGCATCAAATTTATTGAAAAAAATCTAAAGTGTTAAAAGTCTAAATAAATTTCAATATATTTTTAAAGCAATTATGATATTTTCCACTTTATTTGCTATTTTGCTTTTTTTTATAATTCTAAAAAAATGTGTTTTCACCTTTTTATATATAGAAAATTATAGTTCGAAAAATCAGTAGACTTCCTTTTTTTCTAATTTTTGTAAAAATTCCCAAGCAAAGGAATTTTTTTCATGATCCCCCAGCACTGTAATGTGAATATCATCATCCATCACCACTGGCACACAGCAACGAAAATAAAACAGATACAGAATTCTCTACATAGCGAAGTGCAGAATGAGGGACCGTGGTGCGCTCGATGAAGTTGAACACCTTGCTATCTAAATTTCTATAAGGAGGAATGAACTTTGTGTTGATTTTTTTTTAATGTGTATGTGCTTTTCCTCGGTGCGCTTAAGTTAAGAGAACACCATGATGGGTGAATTTTTCGTTTTTTTGAGGGGAAATGAATTTGCGTCGAGTTGCCGAACAAAGAACGAATGTGCGCTTGATGAAGTTGAACACCAAGATTAATATGGGTGGGTAGGTCGTAGGTATGTAGGTATATGAGAAAAAACTTCGTGTTGGTTTTGTTTTAGATTTTTTTGTGTGTGAATTTGCTTTGCCTTGGTGCACTGGATTTTGAGAACACCTTGCCCACATGGTGTTTGATTTTGTTTACTTTTACTGGGTGGAATGATTTTGTTTTGAATTGTGTGTGTCCATAGTCCATACTTTTGTTTGGGATATTGATGCAGATAATAAAATATTATAAAAGAAAGACAAGTGCATATGTTAAGATTTTGGTAGGGTGTGCGGAGAACACCTGCGCACCTTCGAATAAACGTCACTGGAAAAACGCCTTGCGGAGGGAAACTGTGAAGCAGAAACATGAGATGACGGAGTATCTCAAATGGAATAATCCCTAATATAATTATGGGTTGCACATGCAGCCAAGTTCTCTAACGACAAAGCTGGGCTGCAAGCTGGAGGAAGAACTGCAGCTGGAGTTGCAAATAGGGGTGATGGTGGGAGCGCAGAGGACACAACACCAGAACTAACCGTAAAGGTAGATGGTATCCTGATAGCAGACGTAACCGTGGAGGTAGATTGCATCCGAGTCCTCGCAGCATCCATTAAACGAACACATGAAATGTCATTGGATGTTTCACTGCACTTACATATCGACGGTTGAGATATAGGCAGTGCATTTTTGACAAGACATGTCCTAAATCCTGAGACAATAATGTCTTTGGCATAAAAATGCTTTTGACACATCACCGATTTGGGCTTGACATCGTCGATGTGGGACAAGCCTCCATGCTTTACCCAAACTGATCGTCGATGATCTTTGGGTAGTATAAAAAACGAAAGTTCACACAAATTTGTTTGCCTCTCCTGGCACTTCAAAAAACAACACTTCAGAGACATTTTCAATAAAAAATTTATCACTTCAAAACTTCAAAAATTACTTAATATAATTTTCCCGATTTAACTAATGCTGAAATAATAAAAAGTATTTATTATTTTTAAATCGAAATAAATAACACGAAACCGGAACACCCTATACCACTGTTATATAAAAAAAATAACTTTCGCAAATAATCCACCTGCTGAGCAAAATTTATTGTAAAATAAGTTCAAATAATAGTAGGTATTTAATAAAATAATAATAATTGGTAAATTTTACCACCAACTGGAACACCAAACACAAAAAACACAATAAACCACAAATAAATGAAAAAAGGAAATAAATTCAATCACAGAAAGTTTACACAAAAAATCAGAGAAAAAAATTGACAAATGGGGGGTATTTGGACAGAAAATAAAAATTTGAAGGGTCTCAAAAAAACACAAATAAATAAAAAAAAGAAAATTAATAAATACACAAAAAATTAACACAAAAAATACAAAAGAAATTATAATAAAAAGGCAAAGTTAATATTTTTAAGATAGGTGGGTAGAAAATTTGTTAATTTTCTTTTTTTTGGAAAATATGGGTACTTGGCTGGCAAATTCAGCACTTTCACTGTCACTAGCACTCGTTTTTCGTTTTTATGATGATATAAGGAATATTATTCACTAGAACCGCACAAAATGTATTTATTTACTAAAAATTGCAAAGATCGACGTTTTTGCAACCAAAAAGTTGATCTGAATAAAAATCGTTGCAAAAAGCTGAAATAGCTTCAAAAAACGCTAGAAAAGTTTTTTTTTAAGACAATCCTACAAATACTACCGATACAGTCATACAATAGGCGTTTTTTATTGGTAACTTATGAATAGCGCAGCAATGCGAGTCCGAATAAAACGTATATTCACTTTTATATCCAATCTTAATTGAAATCTCAAAGTTGGTATATGTGTGTCAAAATCAGCTGTTATTGAAAAAAATAATATTTGGAAATTAAAATGGATTTTAAATGGTTCCAAATGACGCTTGTTCGAATTTACATTAATGCACCTATGGTAAATGTCTCGCTTAGATAATTTTGTTTCACTTTTTTGCCCTTTTACACTATGATGTATCCTTATTAGTTGATTATAATCGAAAAAAAAAAACAAATGAAATCATTCACATATCCAATTCACTATTGAAAAAGCTAGGGGATGTGTTGGAAAAGTATTGCTTTTTGTATGTCAAGTTGAATAAAGGGCTATGCACTTGAGAACGACAAACGAACGTCGAATAAACTAACAAAATGGGATTTGAAACATTTATGAACCTAAATTCTTCAGAATGGTAGCAATTTTATTAACGTTAATGTTGAGGTACTAAAATTTGCATTTTAATTGCTAAAATAAAAGAAATTTGAATTAACAAATTGTTCCTCGCAAATTACAATCTCAGAAGGCAAACAGATGATTATTCATTTATGCTGGGTTTTAAAAACTGTTCAAACTTATGTCACAAAACTGCCTTTTACCCGATTTCGATTAATTCTTAAATAATAAATGTAAGGCCCAACAGCACGCGGTCCGGTGGGACTGCCAATACTTTACTGGGAAAGTGAGCGGTCAAGTTTTGTTTTTAAATTTGTTATAAAGACCAGCGGACTGCGCTCTTTTTGGCCAGGCCTTAAGAAAATAGACAAAATTATGACAAGTTGCCAGTCGTTTAAATCTGGCATTAGTGCTTCCGTTGGGATTGACGTTTCTGAGGGAAGCGTTGCTTTTCCTTAAATTAAAGCTGCATTTATTTGAGTGACAAAATTCCATTATTTCTTCTATTTTCTGCCCATTAATGATATAGTCGTGTAAATGGTTAAAATTTTGCCACAAAAATGGTAAAATGGCATTAAACATTGCCATTAAAAGCATCGTGTAACTTCGCATTGACACCAATCCTCAAATAATTACAATACATAATACAATGAAGAATGAACTTGCTAATCCTGGCCTGGCCAGTTTTACGACATAATATCGATACTTTCCCGTAAGAATGTATTAAGCGACATTTCAAAAATTTTAAAGGCATCGAAAAAAACCTCTGGTCTAGTTATTTATCTATGTATTTAAAAAAATAAAAAGATTTGGAACGGGATTTTCAACTCAAAATGCTTCGAAAAATCTGTTTACTACAACAAAATACCTAAATAAATAATTGAATAAAAGGTATTTTAAAAATTTAATTTAAAATTTTTTAAATGTCGCTTAATACATTCTTACGGGAAGGTATCGATATTATAGTATAAACTTATGTCATCATGACAATCCATTATCTTGTAGAAATAAATCCAGCCACTATGTGTTAATGCGGTTTATAGCTTTGTTTTTAAGTTTTAATAAAATTGTTTTTTTTTTTCAAATGCCTATTAATCCCCTAACATCTTTTCTTAACTCTCCTTCAATCGAGTTTCATTCTCTTGACAGATAGAGAATTTCAGACTCTTACTTGACAAGTTGGTAACGAACATAATCCACGTACCTACATTTGTATAATTTACAGTACATTTAGTGAGAGTGGTCACCAGAAAGTACCCACTAATGATTTTGATTGGAAATGGAGTGATAGTTAATTTTCTCTAAAGCAAGTAAATGGAAAGTGATCTGATTTCAAAACTGTCATCAAAAGTGTTTACATTTGGTGTTGACAATACATAGAGTCATGGTATGGATCATTAAAGATGATCGTCTAATCGTATCTTAATATTCCAAGCCACCTAGTGGTGACTAGTGAAAACAAAGCTTAAATAAAACGAACACATCCTTATATTATCAAGGTCTGCCAACCTTCACGTAGGAAATATTTTTCTGCAACCCCAAGTGTTGTTCTATTCCAAACATTCCACAAATCTTATCTGCACTATTATATGCACTATTTTTTACTGACTAACTTATCCACACTATTCGATTGTTGTTGTTTACTGTGTTAACCGTTTGCTGCGCTGCCTATACACTTACCAATAAAAAACGCCTAACATGAAAAACTTCCATACAAAATCACATATACACACAAAAAAACAATATGCCAAATTTCACAGAAATTACCGTATTCTCGGTTCATCTGCTCTATTTTTTCTTCTCCTCCAACTCCCATATATTTCATATTTATACCTATACACAATTCTCATTCTCTCCATTTTAGCATTTTCAACCACTTTTCCATACTCTTCTACGGGGAAATATCAACCCTATCAATAAAGTTCCTCAACATTCAAATGTCAAATCACCAAAATTTTCTTCAACTTTCGAATGTCAAGGAATGTTTATAGATACGGGGGCTTCAACATCAGATTGTGTAGAAACATTTAAGGTCGATGATACTACTATAAAATTTATATACAAAGGCAAAACTTAAGAAGTATTTAGTCGTTTCCTGCCGCACATTCCTATTGAAAAAGGGGTAGTTTTAGTTTTATACTTTGGATCTTTGGTGTTGTGATTGTGTGTGTGTGTGAATGCAAATCGTATACCTAGTGTTTCATCCATAAGAAATGCATTGATTGGTGTTTTTTTTTTCGATTCGATTAAGTTTTCTGGGCGATATTAGCCGTTTTTTAGTGCATTTTTATCTTCGCTTAGAAAAAAGTAGCATGTTAATTACAACAACAAACTGGGTTAATTCCGTATTGTTGTTGTATTTAACATGCTACTTTTTTCCAAGCGAAGATAAAAATGCACTAAAAAACAGGGCTAATGTTTTGTTTGTGATTGCTTTGGCGTTTTGCTTATGAGTACCTGCAAAGTGTTTCAAATAAACTTATTTCGGCTAGAGGAAATACATTTACACTCTTTATAATATTATTAGGCGCAATTCAAGCGGTATGATATAAATTCTAAATTAAAGGACTTTTAATTTTTTGAGTTTTAAGTTGTGAGCTTCCGCTTCCGAAAAAGTCACGCCTCGTGCCTGGCATACACATCCATACAAAATTGAAAATGTTTATGAAAAAACAATTTTAACCCATTTTAATAACAACTTCATGGAAATAATGGTTATAGCTTTGTTGAACGTTTTCAGTGAAAGGAAAAGAATAAAATTTCGGTGATTTTTGTTTTGGCTCTACTGCAAAGTTAAGATTTCGTACGAACGCCACTTCGTGTTTGGAACGACGATATATACACACGCATAAAGTGGCAGTAAATGTACGGCTTTGCGGTCTTGGCACCTCTCTTATACAATATTCGTAAGAAAAGTATAGCATCTAATTGGTCAACTAGTTTTAGAAATTGGTCAGCCCTAGAAAACTTACAATCAAGGCTTAAAGTTTCTCAAAGTCAGGACGATTGGCACCTCACTCGTGGTATATTCGCTAAATATTAGCCGTTTTTTAGTGTATTTTATCTCCTCCGCTTAAAAAAAATTCTATGATGTTAAATACAACAATTTGGCAAAATTCCGTATTGTTGTTGTATTTAGCATGCCTTTTTTCAAGCGAAGATAAAAATGGATTAAAAGTCCAGGCTATTATACCATCCGAAGAACCCAGTGTTCTGGATAAAAGGTCAACTATTTGTTAGAATTCTAGGTTAAAATGTCCAAAAAATAAGGACACGTCTGATAACTTTGAGTACAATTTATTCAATAATATCATAATTATGAAAGTGCATGATGAAATATGAAATGATAAATGTGGTAATAAGAAAGCAATGACAACTATCGCAGTTGGGTTGCCCATGTGCTTTTATGAAAAATAGTTTTGTTCCAACAAACTCCGCCTCAACCAAAGTGCTACTTACATAATAATTATAATTTAGGTTCAAAGTTAATTAATTCATTTATGCTTATGTATGTGAATAATTTGTTGCATTGGCAGCACCTTCAACTTAGCATAAATTATTAAACCTATAATTGTTATACACCTACTTCTCTGGGCCCGTTTTTGTTCATTCTCGCTATAAATGATGTTACTTCATGTATCCGATGTAGTAATATTCTTATATATGCTGATGATATGAAAATTTTTAAAACAGTACAATCTAATCGGGACCATATTCTCTTGCAGGCTGATATTGACAATTTTAATATTTGGTGTGGTAAAAACGGCCTTTCTCTTAACCCTCTTAAATGCCAAACTATAACTTTCTCTAAAAAACGAGTAGTAAGTGCTTTTGACTATTCCATTTCACAGCACACACTCTGTCGTGTTTTTAATTTCAAAGACCTGGGTGTTCACTTTAGCTCTGATCTAGATTTCATAGTACATATAAATTATATTGTAAATAAGGCAAGTTCCATGCTTGGATTTATAAAACGCTGGGCAAGAGAATTTAACGATCCGTATGTTACTCTTTCCTTATACAATTGTTACGTAAGACCCCATCTTGAGTACGCCTCCCAATTATGGACTCCATTTTACGAAATTCACAAGAGCCGTATTGAATCAATACAACATAACTTCATTCGTTTTGCTTTGAAAGGTCTTCCATGGGCTGATCCGTATAACCTGCCACCTTATGAACACAGAATCATGCTAATGCAACCTCAAACTTTATATCAAAGGCGCGTTAATAATGATTTAATATTTTTTCATCAACTTATCAGTGGCGAAATTGACGCTCCTGACTTATTAGCCTGTATAGGTATTAACTACCGCGGGGGATCCCACCACCTACGAAGATTGGAACTTTTTCATGTTCCTTTTCATAGAACCAATCATGGTAATCACGAACCTCTAAATCGTATGTGCAAACTTTTTAATTTAAACGCTGCCTCTGTTGATTTTAACATAAGTAAAGTAGGATTAAAAACATTGTTGCGAACCAGTGTTCCACTCTCGTAAATGTCTATGTATGGGTTATTTAATACCTTATTTAATTGTTTTATACTAAATATATTTTGTCTAAATTTGTTTATTGTTTAATTTTGTTAATTTTTATTTATTTATGTGCTTGTGTTAGCTTTACTTAATCTACTAACCACTAACACATGTACTCATGACGAGCCTCTGATTGTAGAACGGAGCTTGCTTTAAGCTTACTACAACACAGAATTCTGAAGTGTAAAAAAAAATCCATCCTTCACGGTCTGCTGCAAGGTACTTTAGCTGTGGCCACGTCTTTCTCTGGGATTCTGCTTCCGCTAAGACAGTTGATTTCCATGTTGTTCTTGGTCTTCCAACCCGCCGTGCACCCTGAGGATTCCATTCAAAGGACTGCTTTGCAATTTCATCGTTTGGTTTCCTCAATGTGTGACCAATCCAACGCCATTTGCGCTTTCTTATGTCGACGTCCAGCCGTTCTTGACTTGTCCTGCGCCACAATTCCTCATTTGATATTATTTGTGGCCAGCGAATTTTTAGGATGTGGCGAAGACAGCGATTCACAAAAGCCTGCATTTAATATACTTAAATGTCAAATGAATAAGTAACATTAGCCGTGTTTTTTAGTGCATTTTTATCTTCGCTTAGAAAAAAGTAGCATGTTAATTACAACAACAAACTGGTATAATTCCGTATTGTTGTTTATTTAACATGCTACTTTTTTTAAGCGAAGATAAAAATGCACTAAAAACACGGCTATTGTAAACTAAACTTTGAACATGGTGGCAGAAATGGCGGAAATTTAAATCTCCCCAACAAAAAGGAATATCCTACATACACTCCCGTTCATTTGAATAGGTTCAAAATTTTCGAGTGCGATTAACCGTTATAACTCCGAATTAAGCGGACTAAATGAATTTTTGTAAACGGCATTAGAGAAAGCATCAAATTTAAGAGCGAATAAGAAAACACACAATCTTAAAATTACCGTCATAACACGTTTTATTATCATTTCTTTAAATTCATGTGCAAATCGTAGCCCTTTTTTTGGTTCAGTTCAACCGCGCCAAGAGCTTTTCCTCCACCCATTGTCCACTTTTTCTCAATTTTTTTGTGTCATGTCAAAGAAACCATGATATAAAACCCAAAAATAGCTTTAAAAGGTCTTACCTTCAACTAGTTCAAAGCATAAGTGATGATGAAGGCGGTGTACCTATTTAACTGAACCAAAAAAAAGGCTACGATTTGCACATGAATTTAAAGAAATGATAATAAAACGTGTAGTGACGGTAATTTTAAGATTGTGTGTCTTCTTATTCGCTCTTAAAATGGATGCTTTCTCTAATGTCATTTACAAAAATTCATTTAATCCGCTCAATTTGGTGTTATAACGGTTAATCGCACTCGAAAATGTTGAACCTATTCAAATGAACGGGAGTGTATGTACATTAGGGTGGTCGTTATAATGTTTTTTTTTTTAGTTTTATTATTAGTACAGTTAAAATAGGATAAATAAAACAAAAAAGTTAGTACCATCATGAAACTCGGTGAAAACGTTTCATGTATTATGAGAATGAAAAATAAAAAAAGTCTATAAAAATATTTCACATGGAAGGGTATTTTTTGAAGGGGAGAGGGGGGGAAATTGTGGTGTCAAACAGAAAAATTAGCTTTGGTGCAACCTAAGCATATGACACATGTTTTTAAGGTAGTTTTTAATGCTGAATCCAATGACACCAACACTAAGTCGATACGACCTCCGTGAAAAAAAGTAATTGTAATTTTTATGTAACGATGACTATATTTTCAGTATAAAAGTAAAATATTACCGGGAACCAGTTGAAAATAATGGTCCGTCGATGAAACTTGGCATCAATGGTTCATTTGTCATTGAAAGCAATAATAAGAAGAGTCTATAAAAATATCTGTGGATAAAGAGTGTTTTTTTGAGGGTTGGGGGGAAAGTTGGGGTTATGATGGGATTATTACCATACAATCTATGACAAAAATGGTACCCTCATGAAACTTAGTTAAAATGTGCTATAAACCACTAGAATGAGGAATCAAAAGAGTCTATAAAAATATCTATATGGAAGACGGATGTTTTTAATGGGTGAAGGCACCTATAATACTTTTTCCCAAAACATAACTTGTTTCCAAAAACGAATAACAGCCTTTACCCAAACCCACAAAAACACAATTTCTCCCTTGATATTTCGGCAAAATCCTTTGATTCTTCATTCTCACTTTTACCAAGTTTCTTGAGGGTACCATCCTCCTACATTTTTTTGAAAAATAAGCAGACACTTCTTCCTATCTTCAAAAAACACACCCTTCCCAGCAATATTTTTCTATAGACTCTTTTGATTCTTCATTCTGTTAGTAAATAGCACATTTTAACAAAGTCTCAGGGGGGTACCATTTTTGTAATGGGTTTTATGGTAATAATCCCACCACTACCCCAACTCCCCAAAAAAACACCCTTTAACCACAAATATTTTTATAGACTCTTCTTATTATTGATTTTCATGACAAATGAACCATTGATGGCAAGTTTCATCGACGGACCATTATTTTCAACTAGTTTTCGATAATATTTTTCTTTTATACTGAAATAATAGTCATCGTTACATAAAAATGACAGTTACTTTTTTCACGGGGGTCGTATTGACTTGGTTTTGGTGTCATTTGATTCAACATTAAAAACTACCTTAAAAACATGTGTCATATCCTTAGGTTGCACCAAAGTTAATTTTTCTGTTTGATACACCACAATTTCCCCCCCTCTCCCCTCAAAAAAAACACCCTTCCATGTGAAATATTTGTATAGACTCTTTTGATTTTTCATTCTCATAATACATGAAACGTTTTCACCAAGTTTCATGATGGTACTAATTTTTTTGTATTCGAAGGACTTTTCGTACTATTTTACCTGTACTATATTTGGATGAGCCTAAATCAGCTCTAAATGAAGAAAAAAAAAATTAATGCTAAGTCTTCTACTTGGCTGATTTATTTCAGTAGTATATAGAATTTGTATTATAAAACCTTCTTATATAGAAACTATGCCTGGCCCCGGGCAAAAAAACTTCCAGCTTAATGATTAGGAATTCTAATCTTGTTGGATATAGTTTACAGTGGATTTTCGTTGAAAAATTCATGTAAGTTGAACTGAACTTAATACAAATTGCGTCTGACAAAGCCCTCACTATGTCACTGATGAGTTCAAGTGAGTAAGCCGAACGAAACGCCAATTTGTAGGACTAAAGGCCATAAAAAGCTATTTTGAATCAATAATTCAACAAGTCCAATCCTTAATGCTAAGTCTTCTACTTGGCTGATTTATTTCAGTAGTATATAGAATTTGTATTATAAAACCTTCTTATATAGAAACTATGCCTGGCCCCGGGCAAAAAAACTTCCAGCTTAATGATTAGGAATTCTAATCTTGTTGGATATAGTTTACAGTGGATTTTCGTTGAAAAATTCATGTAAGTTGAAGTGAACTTAATACAAATTGCGTCTGACAAAGCCCTCACTATGTCACTGATGAGTTCAAGTGAGTAAGCCGAACGAAACGCCAATTTGTAGGACTAAAGGCCATAAAAAGCTATTTTGAATCAATAATTCAACAAGTCCAATCCTTAATGCTAAGTCTTCTACTTGGCTGATTTATTTCAGTAGTATATAGAATTTGTATTATAAAACCTTCTTATATAGAAACTATGCCTGGCCCCGGGCAAAAAAACTTCCAGCTTAATGATTAGGAATTCTAATCTTGTTGGATATAGTTTACAGTGGATTTTCGTTGAAAAATTCATGTAAGTTGAACTGAACTTAATACAAATTGCGTCTGACAAAGCCCTCACTATGTCACTGATGAGTTCAAGTGAGTAAGCCGAACGAAACGCCAATTTGTAGGACTAAAGGCCATAAAAAGCTATTTTGAATCAATAATTCAACAAGTCCAATCCTTAATGCTAAGTCTTCTACTTGGCTGATTTATTTCAGTAGTATATAGAATTTGTATTATAAAACCTTCTTATATAGAAACTATGCCTGGCCCCGGGCAAAAAAACTTCCAGCTTAATGATTAGGAATTCTAATCTTGTTGGATATAGTTTACAGTGGATTTTCGTTGAAAAATTCATGTAAGTTGAACTGAACTTAATACAAATTGCGTCTGACAAAGCCCTCACTATGTCACTGATGAGTTCAAGTGAGTAAGCCGAACGAAACGCCAATTTGTAGGACTAAAGGCCATAAAAAGCTATTTTGAATCAATAATTCAACAAGTCCAATCCTTAATGCTAAGTCTTCTACTTGGCTGATTTATTTCAGTAGTATATAGAATTTGTATTATAAAACCTTCTTATATAGAAACTATGCCTGGCCCCGGGCAAAAAAACTTCCAGCTTAATGATTAGGAATTCTAATCTTGTTGGATATAGTTTACAGTGGATTTTCGTTGAAAAATTCATGTAAGTTGAACTGAACTTAATACAAATTGCGTCTGACAAAGCCCTCACTATGTCACTGATGAGTTCAAGTGAGTAAGCCGAACGAAACGCCAATTTGTAGGACTAAAGGCCATAAAAAGCTATTTTGAATCAATAATTCAACAAGTCCAATCCTTAATGCTAAGTCTTCTACTTGGCTGATTTATTTCAGTAGTATATAGAATTTGTATTATAAAACCTTCTTATATAGAAAAAAAAAATCCCTAATTTTTTCGGATTTTTATTTTCATACCCTAAGTCGCTGTAGGGGTAAAATAAATGTCCCCTTTTTTTTTTGGAAACTCGCATAAAATCTGCCGAAAAATTCAGGGCATGTAGGTGAGAGGTAGACAGGAAAAAAATCCTACCGGAAGGGGGTTATATCTCCTACCGCTTTGAAGGGAGGGGCAATTTAATAAAATAATAACATAAAATAGAAACAAAATTAATTAAGAAACAACGGCAACACTTGCAGTAATGTTTTGTAGCTGTAGAAAGCCAGAAGTCCATTTTAATAGTTGATTGTTAAATAAAGTTATTTGACTAAACAATTTCAGCAAAATCAGTTTTCAAACCTATATTTAAAAAATAAAATAATATTTTTTTTTTTAAATATTGAGTTTGAAATTTTTTTTGCCAAAACTGTTCATCAAAAAACCTTAATTTAAAATCAAGCCGTAAGAACGGACTTCTGGCTTTCCAAAAAGCTGCAAAACATTAATGTAAGTGTTGCCTTTGTTTTTTTATTAATTTTTTTCTATTTAATGGAAATATTTTATTGAATTGCCCCTCCCGTCCAAGCGGGGGGAGATATTACCCCCCTCCCGTAGGATTTTTTTCTTATCTAGTTCCCACCTACATGCCCTGAATTTTTTTGGCAGATCTTACGCGAATTTTCTAGTTTGCAAAAAAAAGGGGAAATTTAATTTATGTAGGGGATGAAAATAAAAATCTGAAAAAATTATGGAATTTTTTTTTCTTCATTTAGAGACGATTTGGGCCCATCCGGGATGACCTTTTTTTTAGCGACCACCCTAATGTACATACATATCTTAAATTGCTTTATAAAACGAGCATAAAAAAACTATAATAATTAACAATTTTTAATAAAAAATCAAGGTGAAAAACTTGAAATACAAATAAAAAAAGAAAAAATCTCTAATAATACCTATACAAATTAAGATTCCTACCGAGTATTGTACCCATATCGCCGCAAAGCACGTGTCATGGCACCGGCCGAAAGAAGACGATAAGAAGCATCAAAGAAATTCAACACCAACTTTGATGGCTAGTTTCAGCTGGCAGATGACACTAAGCCCTCCAGAAGAAATTTCATTTATACCTTCGGACTGGGAGAGATGGATAAAACGATTTGAAAGGTACCACATGGGAAATGGATTACACGAGACAAATGATAAATCTTAGGTAAATATCCTCAATTGCATGGGTGAAAGAGTGGAGAAATTTTTTAATTATTTACGCCATCCCCAATACCTTGAAGAACATTTTCTACCAAAAAGAAAAGCTATATATGAGCGTCCAATATTTCTTAAAAGAAAACAAGGTGATGAAACAGGCGAAGAATTTATCACAGCACTGCATGCTCTCTCTAAAAATTTCCAATGGGGACCATTGCACGATGGTATGATCTTATTGACTCTTAATGTAGGAATGAAGGATGAAGCCTTGAGCAATAGGTTACAACTAGATTCCAGTCTAACTCTAGAGAAGGTTGTGACATCATTTAGACAGTTAAGACCCAACCACAATATGCATAAGCAAGCATAAGATAGTGTCAAAAAGCCAACAAAATATGATTATGCTTGCAAAATTATCTCTTTTGACCATAATTGACTTATTCGCACATAAGCCAGAATTTCAAATTATTCCCTCCTCCTCCTTCCCACATTCAGACTCCAACATTGCGTTTTGTTTCAATTGTGATAAATATTCAACAAAAAGATTACACATACATGTTTAAATTCGTAGAATTATTCAAACATCTGCATATTCTGTAGTCTTGTGTTTATTTTTGTCTGTTTCAGTATTTCTCAAATTTGCTAAAGTTGAGAGCCATTACATTGGTTCTCTCTTAATATCGCCAATGTT
Source organism: Dasysyrphus tricinctus (assembly GCA_963921185.1). NCBI lineage: Eukaryota > Metazoa > Arthropoda > Insecta > Diptera > Syrphidae > Dasysyrphus > Dasysyrphus tricinctus. The sequence goes on along the minus strand of OY992534.1, from coordinate 47,635,342 downwards.
TACGATATTAAACGAAACGGACAGAAAAAAAAAAACCTAAACTTAAGCTCTGTTAAGTCTATTATAATGGTGCCTTTAGAAGAAAAAAGATCTTTCGTCTACTTTACCTGTTGCAGTGAATAGAGTTAGACCAAAGATAATGTAACAAGTAAGGATGTCGCACGAAGAACAAAAATCTGTGCCCGAAAATCTAAATCACCACGGGCCCACCAACATGTATCTAATGCTACATTTCCACCTAGCACTAATCTGAGATTTAATGAGATTAACCTTAAATCTCCTTTAAATCTCGTAGATTTACCATACAAATTTATTTCGTAAATCTTGAAGATTAGAAATTAATCTTGTTAAATCTTCCTGGGACAAATAGTTTTAAAAATCGAACTAACCTATTTTTACATGGTGCTGAACGATTCATTCGAGACTCGCGTTCAGTTCTTCATTGTTTCACACGAATCAAACATTTTGTCTCATTCGCACTTCATAAGAAAAATTGGGACGCCATTTGTATTTTTAAATGTGCTGTCAAATTTAATCTTTTTGTGCGGTGGAAACACCAAAAAGATTTATTAAATCTAATCTGAGATAAACCTTTGGTGGAAACATAGCATAAGCTTTGAAAGCCATAAGCTCAGAAGTGTCTTACATCTATTTTCTCATCTGTCGCTCTGCATTCTTTTGCTATTTTGTTGCTGGACCTATGTCTACCAAAGGAAACAAAATTCATTTAATGTTCAGAGTTTGGCTTCTGTCAGTAGGAAGAAAAGAGATGGGTACCTGAATATGGACATTTGAGTTTGTTCGTTTTTTCTTTCCTACAGACATCGAAACAAAAATGTGTCGAGAGAATGAAGTTGCCTGTATTTTGTTTTTGTTTGTTTTTTTTTTTCGTCGAGTGATTTAGATTTGGTTCTTGATTGGATTCTTCATCCTTGTGTATTGTTGTTGTATCTTGTGCTTAGCAAGTGCACCTTCCTACTTACTTACATACAATCAAAGATAATATAACATAAAGCTCTGCATTCTTTTGCTATTTTGTTGCTGGACCTATGTCTACCAAAGGAAACAAAATTCATTTAATGTTCAGAGTTTGGCTTCTGTCAGTAGGAAGAAAAGAGATGGGTACCTGAATATGGACATTTGAGTTTGTTCGTTTTTTCTTTCCTACAGACATCGAAACAAAAATGTGTCGAGAGAATGAAGTTGCCTGTATTTTGTTTTTGTTTGTTTTTTTTTCGTCGAGTGATTTAGATTTGGTTCTTGATTGGATTCTTCATCCTTGTGTATTGTTGTTGTATCTTGTGCTTGGCAAGTGCACCTTCCTACTTACTTACATACAATCAAAGATAATATAACATAAAGATGTCGCATCCAGTAAAAGGAAAGTGAACCAAAATTTTTCGTTTATCACTTGCAGAGGTAGCAGGTTTTGTGCATTCTTTTATAACGATACCATCCTTTTGTTTATTTTTCAGATAATTAAAGGTCAAAGAAGAGATTCTATTAATTTTTTCCAAAATTTGATGTCCCGTTTGTCCTTGATTATGAAAACTATAAATTCCTGCGTACTCAACCGCGCCAAGAGCTTTTCCTCCACCCATTTTCCACTGTTTCGCAATTTTTTTGTGTCATGTCAAAGAAACCATGATATAAAGCCCAAAAATAGCTTTAAAAGGTCTGACCTTCAACTAGTTCAAAGCATAAGTGATGATGAAGGCGGTGTACCTATTTAACTGAACCAAAAAAAGGGCTACGATTTGCACATGAATTTAAAGAAATGATAATAAAACGTGTAGTGACGGTAATTTTAAGATTGTGTGTCTTCTTATTCGCTCTTAAATTGGATGCTTTCTCCTTTGTATATAAATTTTATAGTAGTATCAGCGACATCAAATGTTTCTGCACAATCTGATGTTGAAGCCCCCGTATCTATAAACATTCTTTGACATTCGAAAGTTGAGGAAATTTTTGGTGATTTGACATTTGAATGTTGAGGAACTTTATTGACAGGGTTAATATTTCCCCGTAGAAGAGTATGGAAAAGTGGTAGAAAATGAAAAAATGCAAAAATGGCGAGAATGAGAATTGTGTATAGGTATAAATATGAAATATATGGGAGTTGGAGGAGAAGAAAAAATAGAGCAGATGAACCGAGAATACGGTAATTTCTGTGAAATTTGGCATATTGTTTTTTTGTGTGTATATGTGATTTTGTATGGAAGTTCTTCATATTGTATGACTGTATAGGTAGTATTTGTAGGATTTTCTTAAAAAAAAACTTTTCGAGGGTTTTTTGAAGCTATTTCAGCTTATTCAGATCAACTTTTTGGTTGCAAAAACGTCGATCTTTGCTATCTTTAGTAATTAAATACATTTTGTGCGGTTTTAAGTGAATAATATTCCTAATATCATCATAAAAACAAAAAACGAGTGCTAGTGATAGTGATAGTGCTGAATTTGCCAGCCAAGTACCCATATTTTCCAAAAAAAGAAAATTAACAAATGTTCTACCCACCTATCTAAAAATTATTAACTTTGCCTTTTTATTATAATTTCTTTTGTATTTTTTGTGTTAATTTTTTGTGAATTTATTTATTTCCTTTTTTTTATTTATTTGTGTTTTTTTGAGACCCTTCAAATTTTTATTTTCTGCCCAAATACCCCCCATTTTTCATTTTTTTCTCTAATTTTTTGTGTAAACTTTCTGTGATTGAATTTATTTCCTTTTTTCATTTATTTGTGGTTTATTGTGTTTTTTGTGTTTGGTGTTCCAGTTGGTGGTAAAATTTACCAATTATTATTATTTTATTAAATACCTACTATTATTTGAACTTATTTTACAATAAATTTCCATTTTTCTCAGCAGGTGGATTATTTGCGAAAGTTATTTTTTTTATATAACAGTGGTATAGAGTGTTCCGGTTTGCACTGATTCGTTTCGTGTTATTTATTTCGATTTAAAAATAACAAATACTTTTTTATTATTTCAGCATTAATTAAATCGGGAAAATTATATTAAGTAATTTTTGAAGTTTTGAAGTGATAAATTTTTTATTGAAAATGTCTCTGAAGTGTTGTTTTTTGAAGTGCCAGGAGAGGCAAACAAATTTGTGTGAACTTTCGTTTTTTATACTACCCAAAGATCATCGACGATCAGTTTGGGTAAAGCATGGAGGCTTGTCCCACATCGACGATGTCAAGCCCAAATCGGTGATGTGTCAAAAGCATTTTTATGCCAAAGACATTATTGTCTCAGGATTTAGGACATGTCTTGTCAAAAATGCACTGCCTATATCTCAACCGTCGATATGTAAGTGCAGTGAAACATCCAATGACATTTCATGTGTTCGTTTAATGGATGCTGCGAGGACCCGGATGCAATCTACCTCCACGGTTACGTCTGCTATCCGGATACCATCTACCTTTACGGTTAATTCTGGTGTTGTGTCCTCTGCACTCCCAGCTTCACCCTTATTTGCAACTCCAGCTGCAGTTCTCCCTCCAGCTTGCAGCCCAGCTTTGTCGTTAGCAACCCCGCAACAGCTCAATGATCTGTTTGACAATCTGAATACGGGCCGGCTCTATTCAAGAAATCCCAACAAGCAAGCTCTTCCCGAAACTACAAGGACTCTGGATGGATTAAAAAGAGCGATGTAATGGATTTCAAAATGGAAATCCACGAGCGTTGTTGTAGTGCCACCATGTTTTAAGGGATTAAAACAAACTTATGCTATGTTTCCACCAAAGGTTTATCTCAGATTAGATTTAATAAATCTTTTTGGTGTTTCCGCCGCACAAAAAGATTTAAAAAAGATTAAATTTGACAGCACCTTCAAAAATGCAAATGGCGTTCCAATTTTTCTTATGAAGTGCGAATGAGACAGAATGTTTGATTCGTGTGAAACAATGAAGAACTGAATGCGAGTCTCGAATGAATCGTTCAGCACCATTTAAGAAAAGGTTAGTTCGATTTGTAAAACTATTTGTCCTAGGAAGATTTAACAAGATTAATTTCTAATCTTCAAGATTTACGAAATAAATTTGTATGGTAAATCTCCTAGATTTGAAGGAGATTTGAGGTAAATCTTATTTAATCTCAGATTAGCGTCAGGTGGAAATGTAGCATTAAATGGCAATTGCGCAGATGTGGGAACATATCAAAAGCCAAGAGCAAAGCTATGTTCTCCTTGCGCACTTGAATACGGATGTCGCTGAGAGTTTATTTTCAATGCCGTGGATCATATGAGAGGAATCCCTCAGCTTGGAGATTGATTCGAAATTTAAAGATAATTATATTCCAGCATCTAAGCTCAGCCGAACATTCAGGATACGAGGACGCTGGAGCGAAACCTCTCTTAGATTTGGAGGCTATGGATACTAGGATGGAGACAGAACCTAGTGAAGAACCCACTCAGGATATTTACGACGAAATTTTTAATGAAATTTTCAGGTACGACGACGATGAAGACGAAGTGGAAATGACAATAGAAAAGATCGCTGAGTGCAAAAAGCTGGAGGATGGAGGTGCTGTTTACTATGCAGGATTCGCAGCAGCTAAGTTAAAAAAGAATCTCAATTGCGAAGTTTGTTCCCGACTTTTGATTGACGAAGTTAATAAAGAGAGGGAACAAACTTTGTTGATTGAGTTCGGTAAATTGACAGTTCCTTCGATTCTTTTCGAAGAAACTGTTCGAAATGTCGAACAAATTTTTCATTCCAACTTTCCGGACCGGAAATATCGAAAGAACATCGTCAAGACATGGTTACCGGAAATTATGCCGCACATCGAGGAAAATTTATCGGCTTGCTGTTTGAACCAACATAAAGAAGAAATCACCAAGTTTGTTTTCATCGGACTGATCACATTTGAAACGGAAAAAATCAACAAGAAGCTGAAGGAACCAAACAAATATCTTCATCCAGCAAATAACTAATGGCCAAACTAATGTCTCGTTTCGTATTTTTTCTCTGTCTCGTCTCGATTTCGTCGCAGCTTTTCGTGTTTGTTTCTTGCTTTCGTCGTAGTTTTTCCGCTATTTCGGTTTCGCCGCAGATTTTCGTGTTTTTTTTTTCTCGGTCTCGTTTTGGTTTCGTCACAGTTTTTCGCATACTAATACAAAAACCATCTAGATTTAATGTCGTTTTTAATTGTTGTTATGTATTATTATGTAAATGTTTATTATTATATAAATATCAATTAATCTATTATTAAGAAAATAAATTATACGCATTATACATTATATTGATTGTTTTATTTTTTTTCTGCTTTATTATATTTTTCATTATATTTGTTTTATTAGGTAATAGGACGAGGACAACAGCAACGAAACCCTTCTTCAAAAAAACACAAAAACCCAAATATTTAGTATAAGTCTGTAGTAGTAGAATGAGGAGTAGGCCACCCGGGGATACCTCATTACCTTTTTTTATGTGTATATGTGATTTTGTATGGAAGTTCTTCATTTTGTATGACTGTATAGGTAGTATTTGTAGGATTTTCTTAAAAACAAACTTTTCGCGGTTTTTTGAAGCTATTTCAGCTTTTTGTAACGATTTTTATTCAGATCAACTTTTTGGTTGCAAAAACGTCGATCTTTGCTATTTTTAGTAATCAAATACATTTTGTGCGGTTTTTAGTGAATAATATTCCTAGTATCATCATAAAAACTAAAAATATGATATATTGTTTTTTTTTTCTCGGTCTCGTTTTGGTTTCGTCACAGTTTTTCGCATACTAATACAAAAACCAGATTTAATGTCGTTTTTAATTGTTGTTATGTATTATTATATAAATGTTATATAAATATCCATTAATCTATTATTAAGAAAATAAATTACACGCATTATACATTATATTTATTGTTTGTGCTTTATTATATTTTTCATTATATTTGTTTTATTGGGTAATAGGACGAGGACAACAGCAACGAAACCCTTCTTCAAAAAAACCCAAATATTTAGTATAAGTTTGTAGTAGTAGAATGAGGAGTAGGCCGCCCGGGGATCAATAAAAAAAACTTCGATCTACCAAAAAAAAAAAATTAGTAGTAGTGATAGTAGTATTAGAATGAGGACTAGGCCGCCCGGGGACACCTCACTAAAAAAAAACACGATCTTACAAACGCTTATTTGAAGTGCAATGAATTTATGTAGTTCCTATTATGTGCAATACATTTTGTACAATTTTTAATTTGTATTTATTTTTTTATTTATTTATTTATTATTTATATTAGAATGAGGACTAGGCCGCCCGGGGATACCTCACTAAAAAAACGACGATTTACAAAAGCTTATTTGAAGTGCAATTTATATTATGTAGTATTATGTGCAGTTTATATAATATAGTATTATGTAGTATTAGTATGAGGACTAGGCCATCCGGGGATACCTCAGTAAAAAAACTACGATCTACCAAAAATAAACAAAAAACTAAAAAAAAAAAACAAAAAAAAAAAACAAAAACCAAAAAAATTTGTAGTAGTGAGTAGAAATAGAATGAAGACTAGGCCGCCCGGGGAACCTCACTAACAAAAACGACGATCTACAAATGCTTATTTTTATTAGACAATAGGTATGTAGTTTAGAATGAGGAATAGGCCTCCCGGGGAAACCTCACTAAAAAAACGCATCTAGTATTCTACCCCACTGATGGGTGATGTGGAAAAGAATACATGCATGGTATCAAGTAATCTACTTTTTGAATTTTTTTCAGCTATGTATTTAAAATGAAAAGTCATTGAGGACAATCAGGTAAAAAATAATATCATTCATACATAATTCGAAGAAAAATTGAATTGAGAATATTTTTTTTGAAAGTTTTGGAAAAAACAGGTGTTAATGGGGGGGCATGCTGCCCCCCTGCTTGGGCCCATTATAGGATTTGGGGTGGGTGCGAGGTTGGGTGCATGCAAAGTTCCTTTTGCATTTAAAGAAAAAAATATCATTCACACATAATTCGAAAAAAAAATTAAAAAAGACAACAAAAATGGCTAGGGTTTAGCCGAAAAGACTGAAAATAGTTTTTTATAAAGTTTTGGAAAAAAAACTTTTTTACCAATTTTATTTTGATTTTTAGGAACGGGCACATTCCAAGATCATGCGGGATTTTGATCGGCGGGATTTTGACGTTTTCCCCAACGCTTCACTTTTTCTGCAAAAGATCCTATGTTGGCCATCTAGGTATATATTAAAATCTATGAATGGTGCTATCATCTTAATTTTGGTGTTATAAGATTCACCATTAAAAAGTAGGTACGCTTAAAATAAATAAAAAATAATCATTTTGTTTTGAAATGGTTATTTAGAGTGATAATTATTTAACCAGAGTTCAAAATATTAGACTTGAATGTTTAAAACTCTAGTTCTGCAAAATCAGAAATCTAATGGTAACATTCAAAAATATTAAGCTCTAAGCCATCCTCTAAGTACTTTCCTTCAATACAAACAAAAATTTAAATCGTATAGGTTTTTTGTTGCTTAACCTCGTTTCACCCTATTAATAGCTAGACTTAGAAAAATATTTACCTCTTATAAGCCATTTTTTAGCTTAAACCTTAAAACACAAAAATTATTTTTAAAATGGAACCGTTTGTTTCTTAACATTATTATTCCGAGTATATAACCTTCTATCTATTTTTCCATAAAAATGTATTTGTCTTTTCATAAAAATCAGTGTCCGTTTAACAGCTCAATATTGTTCATAATTACGAACGATAATTTGTTTAGCTTTAACAAGAACAAACAACAGTGTACATAATTCAACTATCTACAAAAGAACAACATAAGGCGTTTTCCTTTGGAGGTGGCGAAGTACTTGTAAGTACTTTGCTGGCTTTTTTCAATGGAACACATCAAACAGCTTTGCCATATAAATAGTATCTACTCGCACATGAGAACGTGTGCAGTTGGTAGTACTAGATTAGGGTTTTCATCTACTCATAAGTACTTTGCTACCTCCAAAGGAAAACGGCTATAATTGTCTGCAATCAACATGACCACCATGAAAATTATCAACAACAATCAACACTTATCATCGGTGATTTTAAAGCAACTCCAAATCCAAAGCACAAGAGGATACCTAGTGTATCGTTTAAAGAAGTTAATCAATCGTAGCAGAAGTATAACCAAATCACTGCCTGCTTATATGAAAAGAAGATATTCCACCATCAATGATGCCACCACCAACAACATTTCCTTTGATGATGAAGCCACCGATTCCATCGTATTTTTAATTAATTTAATTTTCTTCATATTCTATTATTAAGAAATATATGTAATTTGAAAAAATCAGAAAGTTTTTGTCATATTTATTAATAGGGAAAGATTTACATATACCAAATTGATGAAGGAAAGTGCATTACAAAAACCAGCGAAGTTTTTTAGTGCATTTTTATGTTCGCTTGGAAAAAAGTAGCATGTTAAAAATACAACATCAATACGGAGTTATATCAAACTCAGAAAATTTTGGCATATGAAACTCATTTTTGGTAGTTTCTATGGCATACCTTTGTTCAGCCAATGGTTCTTTCTAGTTTTCCGAAATCGTTATAAATCGATTTTTCTATGCAAAATACAATTTTGCAATTTTAACAAGATGTTCACTTGCACACACAAAAGGAAGATTAAAATTTTCTCTGAAGTTGAAAGTATTTTGCCGCGGGTTTAATAAAAAGATTCGTTCATTTAAATAGATTAAAAGCAAATATATTTTCAAAATAATTATTCACGTAGAAGTGCACAATAATCAATTTAAGAAATCCAAATACCTACCAAAGAACTTGGATTTCAATTGCCAACAGTCAATCGATGCTACGAAGCGATTAATGTGTATCTTGTTGGATATAAAATTTTTGCAATTTTTGTTTTTTTCTTGAACCATTCTGAAAAATATATTTGCTCTTAATCGTATGAAACAACCCGAAAAACTTATTCACTTTTGACACACAATAAAGAAACCAAACAACGATGCAAGAGCGACAACCAATCGATCCCATTGCAATGAGATGATGGTTAAAATATTTTACCTTCCCACTTCTTTCGAGTCACTATACCTGCTCGTCAGTGGCGGATCCAGGGGGGAGGTCATGGGGGTCATGACCCCCCCCCAGAGCTCCAGATTAAAGAAGAAATACGAACAATCTTTACTTGTTATTCAACACATAAGAAGACAGAGATACACTTTTTGGGTAATTCCATATATTTTAGTAAACTATACCAAAACCATGACCTATTAATGGTTAGCTTCTATTTTCTTTAGCAAATTCTAACTTCGTAATGATATGGTCAATAAATAAATATTGACAAAAATTATTGGTAGCCCTGGATACGCACCCTCTTAGATAATATATCGTCGGTTCAAAGGTAAAACTCACTAAGTGCAGAGAAAAATGTTCAAGAAAATTAGAATGAAATGCATTTTTTTAATCCAACAAGGGATATAGAAAGGTATGCCCGGGAACCTTATTTAAAAATTTTCGGAACGTGACTTTTCAGCTTATAATAAGTATGTTTCAATTAAATTTCCTTCAAAAGTGTAATATGTTAGTTAGAGAGTTTTACCTTTGAACCGACGATATATAGGGAGTCCGCCAGTCATGGTTTTCATATGCGGTGGTTATAGTCTAAGAGCCAGTGGTCGGCAGGCTAACTGTATTTCAGTACGATAAGTAGAGCCATTAGACTTCCTGAACATGGAATGGGCATTCCACCGGAGTAAGAAAAGTCAAAAAATCGACCTGGAAACGTGATAGCAGTATGTCCACCCCTTGATATGTAAGACTTTATAGTTGTTTCTATTCAAAAATAGTAAAGGCAGGCATAGGGTTTAGTATATCTTGGAGTTATACCTTTGGGTTTTTAATATTTCAATAAAAAGTAGTAAATATAACCAAAAAAATAATTTTCAGACACCTGTTGCAGTACCAGGATTTTAAACGGAATTTTGAAATACAAAAAATAAGGAAAAATCTTCATTCACGTTTAACTGGTTTTTTTTTTCAAATAAGATAAAAGTGTTTCCTGTTAATGTTTATACATATTTGAAAAAAATATTGGGAGAAAAATGGTGAAATTCCTAGTTTTTTAACAGAATTTTGAAAAATAGGCTTTAAAAATCTCCATATAAGTTCTACTATATTTCAAAGTTTAAAAAAGCACAGTTTTCACTGAAGGAATACATATATTTCTTTAATATATTAATACTTAATTTTTATTTATTAAAAAAGTTATGTAATGATACTTGGTGCAGTATCCAGATTTGTAACGGAATTTTAAAAAATATGTCCATACAAAACCACTGTATTTCAAAGCAAAGACAGGTTGTTTTGTACTAAAGCAATATGTCTGCCTCTCTGATATATAAATTTGTATACTCTTTTTCATTAGAAAACAATTATAGCAGAAACCTGGTGCAATACCTGGATCTATAACGGAATAAAAAAAAAAAAATGTTTGAAAACTTCATACAAGCTCCGATGTATTTAAAAAACAAACAAAAAAATTTAACAAAAGCCATATGTATGTCTACCTCTCTGTTATATGAATCCTTATACTTTATTTTGTTAGAACAAAGCCATATGTTGCAGTACTTGGATTTATAACAGAATTTTGAAAAAGGGCTTTTAAAAACTCCATACAAACTCTCCTGTATTTCAAAAGCAAAAAGAAAAACAATTTTAACTAAATCAGTATGTCTGACTCTTTTATATGTTCCTTAATCATTATACTGTTTAACCAGAAAAAATTATACTGGTACAGTACATGAATTTATAATGGAATTTTGAAAAAAAGGCTTTGAAAAAATTCCATACAAATTCCGAAAAAAAAAATAATTTTAACTAAAGCAATATGTCTGCTTCTCTTATCAGCGAATACTGATACTCTATTTTATTGGAAAAATTATAACGGAATGTTAAAAAACGCATTGAAAAACTCCATACGTATGTCGTTGGAAAGGTATTTTTATGCGCTACAAAAGTCACTATGGCAGTTCATTTCAAATCACTGTGTGAAAAAGTTATTTACTAACCAAGGTTTTGTTTTGGTACATTTCAGTGTGGAATAATTTTATACAAACTGGTCTTACCAATTACAATTATATGTATGTCGTTGAAAAGGTATTTTTATGAACAATATAATAGTTTCCATAACAACTTATTTAAAATCACTGTGTGGAAAAAGTTATTCGCTGTTTTAGGGAATTTTGGTACAGATAAAATGTATGGAGCATGAGTAGTAACAAATAGCGAATAACTTTTTTGCATAAAATTTCCTTTCTAACGACATATGTCTCGTCGTTATTGGTCCTGTAGACCGTTTTGTCCTATTCTCCTTTAATTGTATTTAATAAAAAAATATGTGCAGATACTTGGTGCAGTACTCAAATTTGTAACGAAATTTTTTTTAAAAATGTCCATGTAAGAAAATACCCTCCTCTTTGCATTGACAACAATTTTTGTCTTTTCGGCATGGATTCCACCACATATTTGCAATTATTTCTATCTTTTCGTTTCAAATTTACACTTGAATTACTCCTTTTTTTAGTTTCTGTCAACTATTTCTTTTAGATTGCAAATTTTGCTTTCAGTCTTATACGTTCATTATACTCTCATAATTGGGTGAAAAGTATGAAATGGAGTTAAATCACGTTGATAAATAAGTTTTCCAGCAGCCAGAAATTTGTGCACTATTACTCTAAGCAGGAGGATATAGTCTTATGGCCTGGTCACGTAGTGAGCGGCAAAGAGGCAAAGACCTCTGATCATGCCTTCGACTGTAATAAAGTCTTGATAAAATTGGACTTTTTGTAATCACCATGTAAAAAATTCAAGGCTATATATTTCAAGAGGTTTCAGTTCAAATAAGGTATGATGTTTCAATCTCATGACCCCCCCCAAGCTGAATTCCTGGATCCGCGCCTGGCTGTAGTGCATATCAAAATCTGTAGTGCACATGTGCAAATCAAAAAATTAGCAGAGAATCCGAATCTACGAACAAGAGATTCAGAGAACCCAAATTCTCCAGCAGAATACTCTTCAGTGGTTGTATAACATCATTCTGAGTTGCATTCCATTCGCAAGCAGATTACGCATTAATCAGTCTGTGCAATTAATAGTCGCATCGAGAGTACATCATTTCTTATAAGTACTTCAATTCGTCAATTTACGTACATACAGTCAGTCAGGTCACGTTGCATTTTTACGGCGAGAAAATCCAGTCAGTCAGTCAGTAGAAGTTCAGTCAAGTCATATAAAATCCAGTTTAACAATACAGAAATCATCAGTCCAGTTTAGTAATCGAAATCCAACAGTAGCAGAGAAAACTAACATCAATCAAGCCATCTTTAAAGTCATAATATAAGTGTGGTTGTACAAGGTCATGGTTTTGTGAATTATCATCATCATCGAAAGTAATAAAACGCAAAGGGAAAAGTATTTCATAACAAGGATATGGTATTTATATATTCTTATATTAAGATTATATTAGTGTGTGTGTTATCCAAAAGATAAGAACCAGTGAAAGCTAACACGAAAGTTGATTTTTATGAAAGTTTACCTAGCGAGATTCGATTAATCTAAAAAGATAATCAAATCGATTGAAGATAATAATTTTGCACAAATAGTTTTTTTTGTGAGAATACCTACAAACGGAAATATTTTGAAAAGGTTAAGTGTACGCACTTATCTTATACATGAACCAAAAGAGGGATATTCCCATTTTTGGCGAAACACAATACCGAAAAGGATGTTTAAGCATTGAATAATTACATATAGAAGTGGACACCGAACATTTCTCAGTTGACTATACGCCCCATCAATTCGGTGGTCGAAATAAGAAGCTCAAATTTCCTTTTCATCATTGAATTTCCAAACCCATTAGTGGATGCAAAATGTCTTATTAGATTTTTTTTAACATGGAGATTCGGAGGGATATTTGAGTCTGGCATAGGATGAAGACAACAACAATAACAACCACTTTGGTTTGGAATACCAGATAGTAAAACTTGTCTGGTATGCCAGGCAAGGTCAAAGCACTTTCGGTAGACATAATGTTTTTCCAAGTGTTGTTTTTTATTTTGCTTGTTTTTGTTTTTGTTCTCATTCAGAGAATGAAAATATGGTGCCTCATTGGAATCACATGTATTCTCACACAGATAAGAAAAATAGATGGTATTAATAAGAAACTCTTAGGAAGGAAAAAGAAAGAATAGGCATGTGCTTTTATTTAAAAGCATATTTACGAAAAGCATGCTCGCACAACTGATAAGAACAAAGTCCGCACAATTACAATTTAAACGGTAAATCCGTTTGGCTTAAAATTTGATACAGAGCATTTTAATGTGATTTCCTATATCAAAAATTCTGAATTTTTGTTAAGGTTAACATAGAGCCAGAAGCTGAGATAAATCAATTTAAATTATTTAATTTTTACGTGCGACTATATGTACACATGTAGGTACTATAGGGCAAGTCATGCATTCGTTAAAATAATCGAACTCGAGATTTTGTCAATCAATTATTGACAGTACCTCTCATAGAACACTTTGTTTTAGTGTCTCATCATCGGTTGAACCAAATTTGATTATTTTTTAATACAGAAGACTTGAAAAGTTTTTTTTTTTTTATTTTTTCAAAAAACTTCAAAAACGTTTTTTTACGATGCAGCCTTGAACCCTAGGAGCAAGTTTGTTCGATCCAGTCATGCATTTTTTTTTTGAAAGTAGATCGTTCTATTAAACCTTTTCTGCCCTATTAAGAAAAAACTCTGTTATTTTAATACTTATTTACAAGTTAACTAATTCCAGGATTAAGAATGTTTTGGACTCAACTGAAACAGTAAACAATATTGCCTGTACGGTGAGTTTGGAAAATTCGTAATCCATGGATTAGTTAACTTGAAAATAAGACTGAAAATTAAATTTTTTTTATTAATAAGGCCACAGTTAACTATCATAGAAACGAAAATTTAAATGATTGATTTTGAAACGGTTGGAAATCAAAACCAGTGGTTATTTTGATGCCAAAATAAAGGGCAGTTGTTCTTAATTATTATATCTGGCATAAGAAAAAATTTATTTTATTTTTTCAGGTATTGAACTACCTTACCAATGATCATTGAAATGTTCAAAGTCTTTTTAGGTGCCAGTTATAGCTATCATTGAAACTCATCATTGAAAACTTTTATGATTGATTTTGAGATGTTTAAAAAGCAAAATCATTCATTATTTTGATGGACGATTAAAGTTCAGGACTTAATTAATATTTCTAGTCAAAAAAAAATTTCAAATAGGCTCAACTTTCCACAAAAATTGACTTTTGATTTTTCAATTACCATTGGTAAGGTAGTTCAATCATTGAAATAAGAAAAGTCTTTTTATTTTGAAAGTTGGGCCTATTTGAATTATTTTTTTGGCTAAAAATATTTACTAAGTCTTAAGCTTTATTTAATCATCAAAATAATAACTGATTTTACTTCTTAAACGTCTCAAAATCAATCATTAAAATTTTCAATGAAGAGTTTCAATGATAGCTATAACTGGCGCCTTATGTGGAAGGTTGGGCCCACATGAATTTTTTTTTTTTTTTTTTTTTACTAGAAATACTAATTTAGTCTTGAGCTTTATATATTTCTTCATCAAAATAATGAATTATTTTGCTTTCTAAATACCAAAAAATGGAAGGAAAAAATTTTCAATGAAAGTGATCCGATAACTGGCCGCCTAAGGCAACTTATTTGTAGGTCATGGGTATACTTAAAAATTATTGTAATAAAACTATGTACCATTTTTTTGGAAATTATTTAAGGGAAAATACAATGAATGCTGCTACGGCGTTGTATTTATTTTCATAAATTATTTATAGGTATTTATTGCTAGGTACCTACATATATACCTACGCAAATATATGGTAGGTCTATTAGGCTATTGATTATGTCATATAATAAGGAACTAAGACGTTCATGGGATTTTATTGTAAAAATCATCAAAGGTGTCATTGAAAATGAGAAAACCGCGGAGTGATATTAAATTGGAGGGTGCATTTTTTAGAAGGGGGTGCAAAAGCACCCTTTTTGGTTTTTTGCATATAACTCGAAAACGAAAATGAAAAATCACATTTTTTGTTTTTTTACGTATTTGCTTATAACTTTCTTTCCAGCAGATATAGGTATAGGCATTGTGCCATATAAAAGAAAGATAATTAAATTTCTCTTAGAATAAATTTAAAAAGAAAAATAGTTTGGATAAAAATTGACTGAGAAATAGTCGTTCAAACTAGGCTAATTTTAGGTTTTTAAGGATTTATGAATAGCATTTTGGCTATTTTGATGGACTTGTTAGATTATGCGCTTAAACAAGTGAGCCATGACCAATTAAATCAAAACTAAAAATAAAATTTTTCTGTTTTAGGTTGACATCTACTTTTTTTTATTTAGAATAATAGCCAAAATCAACACACTTAGCTTATACCTTCTCGAACATGGTAAAAATTAGATGGCAACCCTAAAACTAAAAATTTGAAACCTTACAATTATTTTTGACTTAACTGGTCATGACTCCCTAATACACCGAGTTTGAGTGTATAATCTAACAAGTCCATCAAAATAGCCAAAGATGCCATTTATAAAGCTTTAAAAACTTAACATCAGCCTAGTTTGAACGACTATTTCTCGGTCGATTTTAATCCAAACCATTTTTTGAATAATTCATTTTACAGGAAATCTAATTATGTATATTTCTTTTATATGAAGCAATGCCTATACCTATCTCTGCTGGTAAAAAAGTTATAAGCAAATGAGTAAAAAAAAAAATACGATTTTTCACATTTTTTTGCAATGATTTTTCTGAAAATTAGCTAACTAAAAAATTTTTTATTTTTTTTCTAGATCCATTTTAATAGTTAATTTTATTCTCTACAAAAGAGGTTTTGAGAATTATCTATTAGCTATAAAAGGGTGCTTTTGCACCCCTCTCTTAAAAATGCACCCTCTAATTTAATAGCACTCCGCGGATTTCTCATCTTCAATGACCCCTTTGAAGATTGTTACAATAAAATTCCATGAACGTCTTACTTCCTTATTGCCCCTTTTTTAGGACATAATCAATAGCCTTTTATACAGGGTGTTCCGGACCTGAGTGGAAGAATTTAAGGGTGTGGTTCTTGGGGTTATTCTAAAAAATAATGTATAGGGGGAAAGTTGTATCTCCCCTCCCTGAGGCAGGGTGGGGGGCGCAGTTTCTGAAACATTGACTTTAAATGCAAAAAAAAACATTAAAAATCAACGAAAATACATCTAATAATTTGCTATAGTTTTTTTAAAAGCTAATACCACAGATACTATAGTTACTTAGATATCGCACGCAGAGCAAATAAAAATGACTACTTTTTTATCGTGGGACGTAGAGCTACATCCCAGTTATATCAATACTGTGTGAGTTATGGCCCACATAAGATGTTAATAAAGATAGATTTACATACATAGACATAAATACAAAGCATCAACAACAAATCATCAGTAGTTTGATAAACCGATTCTATTTTTGAGGACGAAAAAAAATAGCTTGCAATCACAAAATATTGAAAAAATGGTCATTTTTATTTGTACTGGATGCGATATCTATGTAACTCTAGTATCTGTGCTAATACTCTATTCTTGCATTTGGTTTTTAAATCAAGTTGTTTAAGCGAATAGTTTTTGAGAAATTAAATTTCAAAGTCCACACAAGTGCAGTATGCTGCAAGTTATACACCAATTTATACAGGGTGTCCCGTACCTGAGTGGAAGTATTTTAGGGTGTGGTTCTTGAGGTTATTCTAAGAAAAAAATTGTATAGGGGGAAACTTGTATCTCCCCTCCCTGAGGCAGGGGGGCAGTTTTGTAAAAAATTAACTTTAAATGCAAAAATAAACATTAAAAATCAACGAAAACACATATAATAATATGCCTTAATTTTTTGGAAGCTAATATTACATTCTTACATTTGGTTTTTAAATCAAGTTGCTTAAGCAGATAGTTTTTGAGAAATTAAATTTCAATATCAAAATTTGAAAAAAAATTTGTGATTTTTTATCTTAAGTCGATATTTTTCAAAATTTTGCGTAATTAAGTGCTTTTTTGTATTCAATATTCAATTCCCTCATTATTTTTTAGTCCATTACCGAAAACCAAATGTAAAAATCTTTCTTAGTTCTTGAGAAATTAAGAAAAAACAAAAAGTACTTTTACCAAAAAAGCCCGAAAAAATTAATTTATTTATGAATTAACCGTTTTTTGGTAAAAGTACCTTTTGTTTTTTCTTAATTTCTCAAAAACTAAAAAATATTTTTACATTTGGGTTTCGGTAATGGACTAAAAATAATGAGGACATTGAATATTGAACACAAAAAAAAAGCACTTAATTACATAAAATTTTGAAAAATATCGACTTAAGGAAAAAATATCACATTTTTTTTTTTTATTTTGACTTTGAAATTGTATTTCTCAAAAACTATTCGCTTGAAGAACTTGATTTAAAAACCAAATGCAAGAATAGAGTATTAGCTTTTAAAAAAACTATAGCAAATTATTAGATGCATTTTCGTTAATATTTGATAAGAGTCCGTGAAAATCAACGAATAATTTAAAAGAAGGTGGAACAGGTACCTTCCTGCATATAAAAGACTTATAATTAAAAATTAATTCACTGTCTATAAATCTCAAGAAATAAAAAAAAAAAAAACAAATTCAAAAACTAAAGGAAAACAAAGCCATCATCGTAAACATCCTAAATTGGAAGCAAGCACTAACTACAATTTTATTTAATGAATACAAAAGCAAAAAAAAACAAAAAAAGAAAATATAATTTTTTGTCTCTACCTCACATTTTGTGTTAACCTTGAGTCCTTGAATGGCATTGAAGAAAATACCTGAAAAAACAAAACTTAAACGGCTACTCAGTTTGTCGCTGTTGTTCATTTTCATTCTCAATGGGAATGTCTTTTTTTTTACTCTGCCGAAGAAGAAATTTCCCAAAAGAAGTCAATTTCCTAAAAGGAACAGATTTCCCAAAAGGAACAAATCTCCGAAAGGAACAAATTTATTAAATGGTTGTTGTATTTGATAGAGCGACATATAAAATATTGTCCACCTAGTGGACGTTTTGCTGGGTGTCCCTTCAATTTGTAATTATTCAATGATTTTAGATTAGTTTAGACGTGAACCTAGAAAGGGAACTTTTAAAAGAAGAAAAGACGCAAACCTGAAATAGAAAGATGATTTAAATAGAGAATTGATCTGTAGATTACATTATGTAAAACATGAAAGGAAATATTTTAGTAAGTGACTGTTAATAAAATAAGATACAAGAATTTAGCTGTTATTTAATGAAAAGATTAAATACATTAGAACGAGTTAAGATTTGAAATCGACGAATGTAATTGGTTTACAATTACAATATCGTACATATAAGTCCAGAAAATGAAATCGAAAAGAACGTAAAGTTAATTTTTACAAACATTAAACAACTTAAGAAAATATTAAAGTCGTAAATATTTTTGAAGAATATACGCAATCATAGTCAGTTTAGTAGAGTTGCATTCATGATAGCACACACGTTAGGTATATTATTTATTATTTAGAGAGTAGGGAATTATATTCTATTGGCAAACATTTGTGAATCCTTCCACTCCTCTCAGAATAATAAGTAACAGGATCCGGATACGTAAAGTAATACAAAGCAGTGTATCAAGAATCAAGAATAAGAAAACCCACATCAAGAATCAATTTGGAAATTAAATTTATATAACAATTAATCAACATAACATAGCATACAACTTGGAACCTCCACAGTACGAGTGCGCACTTATACAACGGATAAGTTCTGGTGAGTCATTATTGCTTGATAATTATATTATACAATCTTATACTTTGATTATATTTGAAACCTATTGATTTACAAATTGAATAATAAGGTATATCTTGGGAGATTATAAGACAACATCTATCGAAACATATTTGAAATCATTTTGAAAATAACCGAAAGAAAGACTATCGATTTTTATGTCAGTAAATAGTTAAAGTTTTGTCCCGTTTCTCGAAGTTCATTACTAGAACCGAAAACGATTTTTGTGTAAGGATATAAAAATATAAAGATTATGAAAATATACTCGGGATCACTAATGAAAGACGTAATTCATTTTTGATCTCCGATATTTTATTCAAGTTTGAGAAATTTAAGATCAGTAAAGATTTTAGTCCATCGAGTGAGTGGAGGTATATCTTTATTTAGATAATTAAGAGTATATTGATTAATGATATTGAGTTTGGTATAATTTAGATGATTAAGATTATAGTTAAGATATTTTGTGAATAAAGGTTGAGACTTTTGAAATCAAATATTATGATTTGTCAGTAAGTTTGTTGAGGGGTTTGAGAGAACATGGAAGTGACAACATTTATAAGTAAGTAGGGTAAACCTGAAGAAGTTTATTTAACTTCTTCTTTTCAAGGGGATTTACTTCAAAAATAATTAACCATTGGTAAATCTATATAGGATTGGGAAGGGTATAGAAGGTTAAGAGAGTCATAACATCTGGACTTCTCAAAAGGAAGGGAATTTTTGAAGAAGTTTATTTAACTTCTTCTTTTCAAGGGGATTTACTTCAAAAATAATTAACCATTGGTAAATCTATATAGGATTGGGAAGGGTATAGAAGGTTAAGAGAGTCATAACATCTGGACTTCTCAAAAGGAAGGGAATTCTCAGAAACATTTATCGACTATTAGAGAATTCAGTAGGAAAGTGACGGAGGTATGTAGTTCGTTACATCCTAGGGTAGGGTTAGTAAGTCGAGGGAACTTTTACATCTTTGTTTCCCACACAAGGGGTTTCCTAATATCAGAGCAAATGGAAACCAAGGTTCTTATTGATCGCTACAATCATTAAAATAGGGCGGGGCTTAGTATGCTCGAGGGGCTATAACATCTGTGTCTCCTCCACCTCGCGTGAGTTCTCGTTCTTTGTCAACAATAGATAGTGTTGCTGCACCGCAATCGAATCTCCAAAAAATAAATATCGAAACTTGAAAGGCAGTTTGATTTGATTTTATTTCCTATTAATGGTAATTCACAAATTAGTAGGTACTATGGAATATGGAATTCAAACAAGAATCAACTTACAATTGGTCTTCTTATATATGAAACGGATTAGCAACAAATCTTCAAAAATTCTTAATTTTATTTATAACAATTTAATCTAAAAATTAATAAAAAATATTTTAATTTAAGTTAAACGAAGAATTTTAAAATTACCTCTGAAGTTCTTCAAAATTTTAACCAAAAAAGGCGCTAAATTAACTTTAAGGTTAGGTTTTACAATAAAAATGACCTAGCAAAAATTGAAATACTTAAACGTTAGGTGCTCTTCTAATAAAAAGAGACGAAAGTATAACATACGAAATATGACAAGTTGCCACTTTTTTATAATAAAATAAAATAAAGGGAACCTATACGATGTACTAAAGAGAGGCTGGCTGACATTCCGGGGGCCGTCTGAGCATTAGGGTGAAGACAAAATATCAAGCACAGCAAGCCGACCAACTGATCGCTTGGACTTTACGTTTCCATTCGATAATCGAACATCACAGCATCGTACCACTCCATCAGGGCCTGGATACACCTTAACCACTTCGCCCATTTTCCATGATGATCTAATATCGTTTGGTTCCACTAAGATGACGATACTCCCTTCGACGACTGGTCTTATGTCCTTATGCCACTTAGATCGCCTTGTTATTTCGGGTAAATATTCCAAATACCAACGTCTAGTAAACTCTGCCATTAAATGCTGCGACCTTCGACTGTACAACTTACTGTTTACATCGCTGTCGAAGAAAATTCCGGGGGCCGTAACATTTTTGTCGTCATCACCAAAGAGCATGGAATTCGGTGTAAGTGGTTTTGGATCATCTGGGTCGACTGGAATGTGTGTAAGAGGACGACGGTTGATTTGACCTTGAGCTTCAATGAGAGCATTTCGAAGAACATCTTCTCTTGGAACAACTCCTCGAAGAATAAAATCAACAGTGATTTTAATGGACTGAATTAGCCTCTCCCACGCACCACCCATCCATGGTGAATACGCAGGAATGAACCGCCAAACTATACCTTCATATTTTGCAGAGTATTCACAAAGAGATGCTTCCATCTCCTTGACATCCTTTTCCAGAAGGTTTCTCGTACCGACAAAATTGAGCCCATTGTCACTATATAAAAACTTAGTAACGACTCGGTTGATTAAGAAACGCCGGAGTGCCATAGTACATTGGTCCAAAGAAAGGTCATTCAGAAGCTCAATTTGAACAGCTCTAAATGTTAGGCAGGTGAAGATCATTCCATACCTCTTTGCGGTTCCCCTTCCAAATTTTACAAGTAGTGGACCAAAACAATCTACGCCAACGTGCGTAAATGGCCTTGACTCAAAAGATAAACGGGCGACTGGAAGTTGGCCCATCAACGGCATTTGTGGCTTAGCTCTGATAAGTTTACACATATTGCAGCGTGATTTGATTCTTTGAACTGAAACTCTAACACTTATGATCCATGCTCTCTCTCGAATGTCCGAAATAATTCCAGCTGAACCAGTGTGAAAATTGCGATCGTGATGAAATTGAACAAAAACGTCGACCAGGGGATGATTTTTTGGCAGAATCGCAGGATTTCGAGAAGCGTATGAAATAAGCGCTTTTTGCGCTCTTGAGCTCATGCGAATAGTGCCTTCAGCATCCAAGAAAGGAGATAAATTGTATAGTGAGCTCGAAACTTCCACGGACTTGTTTTTACTCAGAGATTTAAATTCAGCCAAAAATGCATCTTGCTGAATTTTTCTAAATAACCAATCCTCTGCACGATGAAATTCAGGTGGAGTGACAAAATATTCCTTTTCTATTTTCTTCTTAAAATAAAAGTCCTTAGCGCGAAGTAGAAAGGCGATCACCCTCACTGCTGAACCCCAATTCGCTTGAAATCTTGGTTTCAACTCATCGTAAACACTGAAAGAGATCTTTGAAGCGTTAGTGTGTACCATCAAACTAGCATCTACTTCACTATAGGCAGCTTCTGTTTCGCTCGATTGGCTTGGTGTAATAGGCCACAGCTTGAAAGGATCTTTTAGAAATTCTGGTCCCTTAAACCATCTTGATTCGTAATCACCCATGTAAGAATCAGTCCATTTTGTTCCATCGTCAGCGACGTTATCTGCAGAGCTCACGTGAAACCATTGTCGAGGCGTGGTCGAATCTAAAATCTCTCCGACTCTTACTGCAACAAACGAAGGAAATTTGTAAACCGTTGAGTTGATCCACGAGAGGACTGTTTTTGAATCAGAAAGGAAGATAACTTCGTGAATGTTAATGGAATGGGAAGATTTAATGGTCGATGCTAAACGCACACCAAGAACGGCAGCTTGCAATTCCAAGCGTGGAACTGACAGCTTCTTCACCGGTGCAACTTTAGCCTTAGCCATGACAAGAGCCACTTCAATGGCGTCGTCTTTACAGAACCGAAGGTATGCGACGGAAGCAAAAGCTTTTTCTGAAGCATCCACAAAAATTATTAAACTGGTCTTTGAATCGCTTGGGGACCACGAAACATATAGGCGCGGAATCTTCAACTGTTCGATACTCTTCAATTCATTGATGAATACTAGCCATTGTTCTTTTAGATACTTCGAAACAGGTTCATCCCAATCGGTACCTTCTCTCCAAACTTCTTGTAGAATTATCCGACCTCGGATAATAAAGAGCGAAATAAGCCCTAAGGGATCAAAAATTCTCATGATAGTTCTAAGTATTTCTCGTTTGGTGATTGCACTTTCCGTAGTTGACATCTTTTTCAATAAATCATCATCTGAAATCCTATAAGTAAGAAGATCAGAATTAGGAAGCCAATACAAACCCAAAATTTTTGTAATGTGACTGTCAGATTCATTTGGATCTATGCTGATCAATTTAGCATTAACGTTTTTCTCTGGAACTTGCGTCAAAAAATCCAAACTATTTGACTGGACGCCTACCAGATCAAAACTCATGGACTTGCAAATTTCAATAGCTTCCTTTGTAACTAATACAGCTTGTTCCACGGTGTCATGGCTGTTGAAGTAATCGTCAACATAGGTTCGGTTAACTAAACCATCTACAGCATCCGGAAACTCATCTTTGAACTTGTTAGCATGAAAGTTCTTCACAAATTGAGCACACACGGGAGAGCACCTAGGCCCAAACATCATCACCTCCATGATATAAACTGTGGGCGACTTAGTTGTATCTCCATTCCTCCAGAGAATGCGCTGACATTGCTGATCTTCGGGTCTTATTCTTATCTGGTGAAACATTTCCTTTACGTCGGCATTCACTGCTATCTTGCGTTCTCGGAGCTTGAAAATACCAGCATGAAGAGGAACTAAGTTGTCAGGACCTTTGAGTAAATGCGTATTTAAAGAAACACCACACACCTCCGCTGCAACATCAGCCACATCTCTGGGCTTTGGCGGGCTCTTATTCGGGTTTTCAACGATGAAAGTAGGTGCATACCAAACTCGTGGCCAATCTTCTTCCAGCTCCTCTGCAGAAGCAATCCTCGCATAGCCTTTTGATAACAGATTCTGCATATGATTGTTCTTCCACTCTAGAAGGTGTGGTTTTTTCTTCAGAGACCTCTCCAGCGAAATAAGTCGTCTTAATGCCATCGAAAAATTATCTGGCAACTTAACATCGTCAGCATCCCATAACAAACCAATTTCATAACGATTGTTGACATACTTGATCGTACTCTCCATGATGTTCAGAGCTCGACTGGTTTCTTTACTAACCAAATCACCCTTGGGTGGCATAACACCAAATTCCTCCGTAGTAAAGTGACGTTTCACTAATTCATGGAGATCATCTTCAAATTTGATTGCATCATGGAACAAAAATCGCATCGCCGGCCTTGAAGCATCATGAAAACAGGATGCTCTGATCGTAGGAGCAGATTTACCATAAACTATCCACCCCAGGAGAGTTTTCAAAGCACACGGCTCTTCATCATTACCGTGTCTCTGGCCACGTCCCAAAAGAAATTTTGCGTGATCTAGTCCAACCAAGATCTTAGGCTTTGCATCGACCAAATCTGTAAGTGGGAGCCCACGAAGATGTGGATACAAATCTTTCAGCTCAGAAGTATTAGTTGACTGCGTTGGAAGCTCCAAACCTTTCACGGTATACACATTTCTCAAAAAGTGTCGTTTTTTATTTCGAACACTTGAAACAGCTAGGGTAGTTCTAATAGAATCTTCACTTCTTGAAACACCTTTCGTCCATTGAAGAGTTAAGTTCTCGGGTTGGCCTTCGAGTCCAAGTTCATCGAATAAATCTTTTTCCATCATAGTTAAAGATGACCCATCATCCAAAAAGGCAAAGGTGTCAACAAACCTTTCGTTTTTCCCATAAAGACGTATAGGAACCACCTTAAACAACACAGGCATCTCAGAACCTATATGGTTTGAATTAAACTTGGAACTAGGCACATATGGAACGGCTGAAACATTCAACTCTTTATTCTGCTGAACAGGCGACTGATGTAAAAGGGGATGATGTCGCCCCGAGCATCCGGAAATACCACAGGTCTTCTTTTTAGAGCACGATCTCCAATCATGTTGAGCTGCATCCAAACAACGAAAACATATTTTTTGTTCTCGTGCAAACAATAATCTTGAATCTGGAGATAATAACTTAAACTCGTCACAGTCATTGAGAACATGTTCCTTGTCTCCACATTTAGCACAAGAAACCTTTGAAACTGAAGGTATAGGTAATGGCTTATGAGTCAACACCCGATTTGTAGTTTTCTGAGCCGACTGTGACCTTTTGGACACCGTTTCCAGAGGCTTCACTAATTCGGGTGGCAAATCAATCACTTTCTGCGTAAGAAAATTTGCAAGATCTTCTATTGATGCTCGAGGGTTTGATAATTGCTTTTTTCGCCAATCCTGGTAGAGCCCAGCGCCTAATTTACAAGACAGGTCCGTCAACACATAGCCATTTGACAGGTCATCGACTCTGTTCATCGACTTCAAATCTGCCACGAAGCCATTTACCTTAACAGTCCACAAATGAAGATTTGGATCGCATTTTGATTTCAAAGCTGGAAGTTTCAAAAGATCTCCCGTCAGGCCATGCACCAAAACATCAGATCGTCCAAAAATAGAACGTAGAGAATCCATGATAGCTTCATCATCAGTTGAATATTTTAGCCGGTCACTAACCAGTTGATAAGCTTCTCCTTTAAGGGCTTTTCGAAGACGAGCCACGTTCTCCTTCCCGTTGAACCTCCCTTCAATAGTTGTCGACCTAAAAACCTCCTCGAAATAAGGCCATTCTCGCTTATTACTTCCTGAAAATGTTGGCAACTCTTGTACGTTACTTCTATTCAAAATGGTGAGCAGATTAGCCATATCAGACTGATTTATTGACGACTCTTGAAAACTGTCATGATGAGCAGCACCAGCACGAATTGGAGTAGATTGATGTACTTGAGTTGAATTCTTTAACAGTGACTGATGATTAGCTTGAATTTTCTTAATCATCTCTAGCCTATCTTCTGAAAATGGCTTGGCGGCTGAGGTATTCGAACTTGGTGGAAACTTTGAAGGATTCTTCGACGGAATCGGGGCTGGAACAAAAGCCAATTTCCGCTTCGTCTCCTCTAGCTCACTTCGCAAAGCAAGCAATTCAGCATTCTTTTGAGCAGCAGCCGCTTGAGCAACAGCAGCAGCTTCCAACAACAAATCAACATTAGCATTTACCTCTAAAGCTTTAGCTTTCTCGAGATCTTCCTTATTAGCACCTTTGTCTTGAACACCTTCACCAGAATCTTTAGGATCCTCCTCTCTAAACACACAATCATCTTTCTCGCAGAACCATGGATCGGTAGTCGTATATAAGTCTTGGTTAAACTTGGCACAAGTAAAATGCCACCATCGCTTACACTTGTCACACGACACCATCTCCTCTGTATCTTGCAAGCGACAATTTTTCGAAGAGCAACTGTGTCCTGTCCGATCCATCTTGATGAAATTAACTCTATATTCAAAACAATTGAAATAAAATAATGTTGCTGCACCGCAATCGAATCTCCAAAAAATAAATATCGAAACTTGAAAGGCAGTTTGATTTGATTTTATTTCCTATTAATGGTAATTCACAAATTAGTAGGTACTATGGAATATGGAATTCAAACAAGAATCAACTTACAATTGGTCTTCTTATATATGAAACGGATTAGCAACAAATCTTCAAAAATTCTTAATTTTATTTATAACAATTTAATCTAAAAATTAATAAAAAATATTTTAATTTAAGTTAAACGAAGAATTTTAAAATTACCTCTGAAGTTCTTCAAAATTTTAACCAAAAAAGGCGCTAAATTAACTTTAAGGTTAGGTTTTACAATAAAAATGACCTAGCAAAAATTGAAATACTTAAACGTTAGGTGCTTTTCTAATAAAAAGAGACGAAAGTATAACATACGAAATATGACAAGTTGCCACTTTTTTATAATAAAATAAAATAAAGGGAACCTATACGATGTACTAAAGAGAGGCTGGCTGACAGATAGCTACGGACAATCGGTACAGAATCTATACAGTTGCGCTACACACTACATTCGGGTCCCCCAGCAAGGAAAATTAATATTATTTCAGGTTCATAACATCTGAATCTTTCGGGTCTGTAAATTAATGTAACACCGTCTCTGGCTCCAGCTGCAAGAACCACTCCCCCATCCGGCGAGCTAAGCAATCGTGCACCCAGCAGGCCCAGGCGGCTGTCGAGTAGAGGCACCCTTGATCCATGTAGTTACTTGGATTTCCGATCTAAAGTTTTTAGAAAAGAATAAGAGTAATGAAAAGAACTTGGGATAGATTCCTAAAGTTGGAAGAGCGACCGAAAAGTACATCTAAGTTTCTTTTATGAAACTGAAGTAGATCAAAGTCTATTTCATAGCAACATTATACATAACTTTTTGTTATCTCTTTCCATACTTCGGGATGTATTCGATGTCGGTAGTTTTGAGTTACGATAATCAGTTTGACCAATAGTAATCAGCGGGAATTGCAAGTCATTTGAGTTATTGTAACCGTTTGAAGAATATCAATGAAATAGGCAGGTTTTTAGTTAACTCGACTATTGAGTCGGTAGTTAAGGTGTTTTTCAAGTTTAATATGCGTGACATCGATGCATATTCCTTTAATAAATCAAGGTGGGATGGCAGTTCGTGATCTTATGACATAATAGGGTCATGGATTCATTTCACTTCTGTAGGGATCTCGTTGGGGTGCATTTGTGTTTTGATTGGTTGTCTGCCATAGATGATGCTTCTTGTGAAGATCGATTTGTGGTAGGAGCGCAGTTCAAATATAGGTACACTCGCAATCGTACGTTACACAATTAATGGCGTTTTCAAAAACAATTTTTGCCCAAAAATTGAAAAGTTTTACATACAATTTACGTGATTGCCCTTTCTCGGTAAACCATAAGAGCGGCAATTTTTTTGTTTTCACGGCAAATTTACGGCAATTAATCGGCAATCAATGGCGTTCTCAAAAATGTTATTAGCGAAAGTTGTCATGCTAACTTTACACCTAAAATTAACGTTTTTGCCCTTTGTGGGCAAACCGTAAGAGAGGATACTTTTTTGTTTTAACGGTATTTTTACGGCAATTAATCGGCAATTAATGGCGTTTTCAAAAACAATTTTTGCCCAAAAATTGAAAAGTTTTACATAAAATTTACGTGATTGCCCTTTCTGGGCAAACCATAAGAGCGGCAATTTTTTTGTCTTCACGGCAAATTTACGGCAATTAATCGGCAATTAATGGCGTTCTCAAAAATGTTATTATCGAAAGTTGTCATGCTAACTTTACACCTAAAATTAACGTTTTTGCCCTTTGTGGGCAAACCGTACTAGAGGAAAATTTTTTCAAAAATAATTTCTGCCCAAAAATTGAACAGTTAATGCCTTTAACATAAAATTTATGTGATTGCCCTTTCTGGGCAATAAGAGCGGCAATTTTTTTGTTTTCACGGCAAATTTACGGCAATTAATCGGCAATTAATGGCGTTTTACAAAATAAATTTTTCAAAAGTTTTCATGCTAACTTTACACCCACATTTCGTGATTGCTCTTTGTGGGCAAACCATAAGAGCGGCAATTTTTTTGGTTTCACGGCAAATTTAGGGCAACTAATCGGCAATTAATGGCGTTTTCAAAAATAATTTTTTCAAAAGTTGTCATGCTAACATTACACCCAAAATTTACATGATTGCAATTTGTGGGCAAACCGTAAGAGCGGCAATTTTTTTGTTTCCACGGCATATTTACGGCAATTAATCGGCAATTACGGGCGTTTTTATAATTATATTATAATTTTTGACCAAAAATAAAAAAGTGTCATGCTAACTTTATATAAAGTTAGCAGTATTACACCTTGTGGGCAAACCGTACGAGCGGCAATTTTTTTTAGTTCCACGGCATATTTACGACAGTTAATCGGCAATTACTGGCATACTCAAAAATTGTTTTTTCGAAAGTTGTCATGCTAACTTTACGCGGCTATAGTAAAATTTGCAAATGGAATAAAATGATTAGACAATTGAAAATATCCTTCGTTTCAGCGCATAAATCGAGTAGAGTTTATGAGCAAGATTTTATGGTTAATGAGAAAAAAAACCCTCCTCGAGCACAACACAAAAAACGAGTAGGGCTTATGTGTACATTTGGATATTTTCCTACAAAAAAAAACCCTCGACGACAGCGCAACGTGTCCGCTGTGCCGTAAGAGCAATTCATAATACGCATAACAGCATTTATCCGGGGTTCTCACGTCAATCGCAACTTGGTTTCAAACCTATATTAATAACTTAGTACCTTCGGTCAAAATGTATGGGTACCAAAGATAAACACATGCAACTTGGGGACATTGTTGTAAATAACGTACATTTTGAAATTTTTTAGTAGCCAAACCAAATGAGGACCGAGTCCTTAATTGAATCATCTTATATATAATTAAAATAGTATCTTTAGCCGCGTTTTATTATTACTAATAACCCATATGGTTCACCTTGTGAATATAAAACGATGCGGGTTAGTGCAAAAACTGTGCTGTATATCAGTCTCTTTTTTTCTTATGTTTATTTATTTTTCATTTAAAGCCTGTCTCTTTTCCTCTATATTCCTAACACTGCTGACAAACCACTGACTTCATTCACAATGGTAAATAGCCCTCTGCCGTTCAGATTGAGAACCTGTATCTGGGTTATTGAAATTCACAGTACACATATTAAAGGTAATATCATTAGCGTTTTCATTTTCGTTCAGTTCTGCGCATATGTCAAAATCAGTGGAAAGTGGTGGATATTGTGATGTTTGACTGAAATTTGTTGTTTGTTATGTGTGTGTTCATTTGTTAATTGCTAAGCAAATAAGATTTTTTTTGAGCTATTTAGTGTTTATAAATATTATTTTATTATTTGAGAGTAAAAAACTATTTTTTCAGTGTTGTTTAAATTATTTTTTCGTGTTTGTTGTTGTTGTAATACGGCGGACAACATCACGATTGCGGCCATCTTCAATTCCTTCTGACAGTCCTCATTTTTAAAAACCTGCGCAAGATAATACCTTCTATTTGTGATTGAAATTAACCTCGATAGAAACCTGGATCCCATGTTGTTTTTGTAATATATGTTAAAAGATAACCTCGACCCAGACCCGGAGATAATAAAACGCAGCTTTTTATTTGAGTAGTTGAGAACCACAATTCGTCATATCCAAAATTTGTATTTTGTGCAAATGGAAAAAAAATAATTAAGGCTAAATGCTAGATGTTAGAAAAGATTTAATTTTGTATAATCATTGTATATAAATCTTGTTCAATAATTTATGTGTAACAATAGACATTAAAGCTCCAACTTTAAATCACATTTATCGTATCCGCTCTCAGAACAATGCAGACCCACCTATAATAATCAAATTTAAATCTCCCTATGATAAAAAATTTTTTCTTAAATCCATTGCACTTTTTTGCAAAAAGAAAGAGTCACAACTATGTTTACGAGATTGTGGATTAGACTCAGATGCTTCCATATACATTCACGAATCTCTTACGAAACAAAACCACTCAATCATGAAGTATGCGCTTGGTCTTAAGAAGAAAGAAAAAATTGCGTCAACATTCTCATACCGTGGAAATGTATACGTCAGACGACAACAACAGTCCGAAGCTCAGCGAGTTAATTCTCTTCAATGTCTAAATGACATCATAAATGCTCACTATGAGGATAGCTCAAACATCATCGCACCACTTACTACACTACCATCAAGCAACATGTCAATTAAAACCTCCAACCTTGAACTGCATCACGCACCGGACTTGCATGAAAGCTCTACGCAGCACCAGCCCGAAGCCCGAATATGATAGCTGTCGCCATCAGCAATAGAAGTAGAAGCACTTACTTAATCGCATCGAAGCATTAATATCTGAATTAAATTAAATTGTATTTTCTTTATTTTTACTTTTTTTTTTTATTTCATAATTAAAATTAATTCTTATCAATTATAAATTTCCTTAGAATTATTATTTTGAACTAACTTTTTGTAAACGTTACGAAAACCTACATAATATAATAAATTAGAACATATTTACTTTAAATTTATCTTTCTTCTCTTCTTTTCTCTCTTTTCTTTTCTTTTCTTTTCTTTTCTTTTCTTTTCTTTTCTTTTCTTTTCTTTTCTTTTCTTTTCTTTTCTTTTCTTTTCTTTTCTTTTCTTTTCTTTTCTTTTCTTTTCTTTTCTTTTCTTTTCTTTTCTTTTCTTTTCTTTTCTTTTCTTTTCTTTTCTTTTCTTTTCTTTTCTTTTCTTTTCTTTAAGGCTTGTGCTATTTATCATTATTTTCTTTTTTTTTCTTTCTTTTTCATTTAAAATGAATTCTGGTAATCTACGTTCCATGATTAACGTTTTGAGTAGGCAGCGAGCTGGTTTTCAGGTGTGTCATATTAATGCGCAAAGTTTGATGATAAAAATAGATGAGTTTCGTTACATTTTTGAAAATTCTCAAGTTGACGTTATTTGTGTATCCGAAACCTGGCTAACCGCCGAGTTAAATGATCTATTGTGTTCTCTTAATGGGTATAAAATCTTTCGATGTGATAGGAAACGTAGCAGAGGTGGTGGAGTTGCGATCTATGTAAGGGTAGGTATACAATGTAAGGTAAAATGCTCCTCTGCTGAAGATAGTGCAATTGAGTTTATGTTTATAGAAATATTTAACGGCTTAGAAAAGCTTCTACTTGGTGCTGTATACAGACCTAGCCATAACATTTGCTTTTCACCGCTTATCTCCATCATAGAACAAATATCTGCTTCCTATCCTTCAATTATATTATGTGGTGATTTCAACTGCAATCTTCTTGTTCGAAACACTTTGGTGGATGAACTCAGCTCTCTTAATCTTTACTCAGTTAATACTACTACCCCAACACATTTCTCTAATTTTGGATCTTTTTATCGTCAGTAACAAAAAAAGAGTTGTTTTTTATGATCAATTGTTGGCACCGGCTTTCTCTTTGCATGACTTAATTTTTCTTACGTATGATTTTCAAGTCGAGGTACATACTGAAATATTCGAATACAGAGATTTCAGACACATCAACTATGCTGTACTTCAATCGGAAGTGCATAACATTTATTGGGACTATATCTTTTCAAAGCCCTCACCTAGCGATAAGGTAGAGTATCTGAACAGTAATGTTCTTAGACTCTTTGATATGCATGTGCCACTGAAAACTAAAATTTGTAATCCCCAAAACAAACCATGGTTCACCAATGAAATTCAATCATTAATGCGAAATCGCGATCTTGCCTACAAACGATGGAAAACGTTTCGGCTTGATAGTTTTCATCAACAATATCGATCTCTGAGGAATAGAACTTTAGTGGCAATTCGTAATGCAAAGCTTGCCTTATACTCTAACCGTTTTAATAATTCATTGAGCTGCAAGCAAATCTGGCAAAATCTAAAGATGATCGGTGTTGGTAAATCTAAAGGTGTTTTGACTGAAGATATCGACATAAATGTCCTGAACCAAAGCTTTGTATCATCGAGTAACTCCATAAATACTTATACACCTTCACCCTTATCTTCTGTTTATGATAGCGATTCCGTAGTTGAAAGTTTTTTCGACTTTTCTACTATATCTGCAGAAGATGTGGTAGAAGGAATCCTCTCAATTAAATCAAGAGCTATTGGATTGGATGAAATGCACCCGTCGTTCTTAAAACTTCTTTTGCCTGTACTGCTGCCGTATATAACCCATATATTTAATTCAATTATAGTTACTAATGAATTTCCTACGCAATGGAAAATGGCAAAAATAATACCTGTTCCAAAAACCTCGAGAGGAGATGATTTTAGGCCAATATCAATATTGCCATTTCTATCAAAGGTGTTTGAAAAAATCATACAGAAGCAAATAAGTAAGTTCCTCGAGCGCGAAAATATATTGACGTCAAAACAATCCGGATTTCGTAGGAAAAATAGTTGCATCACTGCTTTGATTAGTGTTTCGGAGGACATAAGAAAATCTATAGATAATGATTATGTCACGTTTTTGATACTCCTCGACTTTTCGAAGGCATTCGACATGGTGAATCATTCTATTCTTTGCGAAAAGCTCTCTGGTTTTTATAACTTTTCCTCAGACGCAGTCAAGCTGATCCATTCTTATCTTACCGAAAGGACGCAAGCGGTTGAACATAAAGGAGTCCTCTCGAACTTCGTTTTAAACATAAGTGGTGTCCCCCAGGGATCTATACTTGGCCCATTGTTTTTTTCTCTATACATTAATGAGCTTCCAAAAATTATAAAAAACTGCTCGATACGATTATATGCTGATGATGCTCAGCTATACCTTAGTTGTCCGTTGGGACTTATTGAACACTTTGTTACTTGCATAAATGAAGATCTAGAAGATATTTCACGCTGGTCACACCAAAATAGTTTAATGCTTAATCCGAAAAAATCTAAATGTTTATTGATTTCAAAGAGTAAGATAGATGTATCTTACTTCCCATTTATCTTGTTAAATGGTGCCCCTATTGAATATGTAGAATCAGCTAAGAACTTAGGTGTTATCTTTAATCGCAGCTTAACTTGGAAAAACCACGTTGCTTATATTGTTGGTAAAACATACGGTGTCCTTCGCACACTTTGGTCGACACAATACTATACCCCTTTTAATATCCGAACGTTGCTCGTTAAAACCCTTATTATTCCACTTATTACTTACGGCTGTGAAATTTTCTGCAATTTAGATCATGAAAGTAAAAGAAAACTTACCGTCGCATTTAACAGTGCAATACGATACGTCCATGGACTACGCCGGTTTGACAGTGTTTCGCAACATGCATCACACTTTCTTGGAATGTCTTTTGAAAACCTACTCAAATTTCGGTCTTTAGTCTTGTTTTCGGATATACTTTTAACTCGCCAACCCATTGATCTCTACAATGAAATCACAATATTAAATTCAAGTAGATCTAGACACTTATTGATCCCTCGCTTCAGCTGTTTGACGTCTGAACGCCAGTTTTTTGTCAATTCTACACGTCTTTGGAACCTACTACCGCATCAATTAAGAAGCATAAATAGCATGATTCTACTGAAGAAAGAACTTAAACTACATTTTGGAAATATATAGAATATAGATAATTATCGTTCTCTTTTTAAACTTGAAAACTTAATTCTTATTAAATTCTTATTATAAAATATACAACATTATTTATTTGTACAATTATAAAGCTTCACTATAAATAAGATAATATATCTTACAGTGTAAGCAGATCATAAAATAAAATAAAATACTAAATCTAATAGTAGTATTACTTGAGGAAAAAGATACTAGCGCTTCAGACGACTGAAGCAAGAAGTGTATTATTCCCTCATCATAGCTTCACACCCAACTCACAGCAGACGAAAAATCAAAAAATACATTATTTCCTCACTACATGAGAGAAGGCAACTATCTTCTTTCTCCTCACGTCACAGCAGTGCCAATATACGAGAGTGAGAAGGGAACAAAAAAAGAGAACCAAAACAAGCTGCCGAAAAAAAATAAAGAATGAATTGGTATGTATGTATGTACATACATACAGTATGTATGTATGTACATTAGGGTAGTCCTTAAATTGGAC
The DNA here is from genome assembly GCA_963921185.1 of Dasysyrphus tricinctus. Taxonomy (NCBI): domain Eukaryota; kingdom Metazoa; phylum Arthropoda; class Insecta; order Diptera; family Syrphidae; genus Dasysyrphus; species Dasysyrphus tricinctus. Next base: position 47,601,088 of record OY992534.1, on the reverse strand, counting down.
ATTGTCTTGGATAGCCCTCATTCGATTCAAAACATTGAAAAACAATTTCTCTAATTTTTTCAGATTTTTATTTCACCCCCCTGGTCTCCCTTTTTTCACTTCAAGGCACAAATAATGGGGTAAGGTTGATTCTTATAATACGCGAAAAAAACAGAATTTATAGATTAGATTCAGGGGAACGGGTCGTTACTCTGTATTCCAAAATTCTGTATGAGCAAAATTCTGTATTTGAATAAAAAATTCTGTATGAACATAACTCTGTATTCCATTATTCTGCTTTTCCATTATTCTGTAATCTAAAATTCTGTAAATCCAGAATTCTGTATTTCAAAATTCTGTAAATCCAAAATTCTATATTTTAAATGCTGTAAATCTAATATTCTGTATTTTAGAATTCTATTCATCCATAATTCTGATTTTCGAAACTCTGTAAATCCAAAATTATAAATAAAAATGTTGTAATAATTTTAAACAGGATTGTCTCCGTTAAACAACTTTTATTCAATTAACAAAAATTACGAAGTATTGCAAAGATAAACGTTCAATAGATAGCACAAAAAAACAAAAAAACAACAACAAAAACAAAACAAAATGTATAACTATGTATATAATTTAATAAATACTATATTATAAAGATGAAACATTTATTTGTTTGTTTGTATTACCTATGTATGGGATACTCTCTGGATATATTTAACCGATCCTTAAAATTCTTTAATAAATGGAAAGATAATGTCCGTGAGCAACATAGGCTAAATTTTATTTGGACACAAATTAATTGCAACTCTAAAATCTAAATGTTTGCACTTTTTTTGGGGTATTTGTGAGTTTTTGATTTTTATATTTCGAAATTTCAAAATTTATATTTGAGTTTGAAAGGTTATTCTAAGGGGAAGGCTTAACGATTAAAAAATTCAATTTGTAGGGATAAATGGGGTAAAAACAAAAATGGTATGAGATAAAAAAAAATTATTTTTCTGTTTGATAGAGTTTACTAAGAGGATGTTGTCTTCATACATAGGGTGATATGGGGTAGAAATAAGAAATGATTATATGATTTAAAAAAAATTTAAGTTGGGAAGGTTATTATTAAAGGCTTAAGGACTGGAGACATTTCAAAATTTAAATACTTATAGTGTGAAATGGGGTATGTAAGATATGGGATCTGATTTTAAACGTACTTTATTATTTGAAAGGTTATATGTAGAGGATATCATTCGAAAATTTTGCCTAAACGAGCAAAAGTGCGCACATTTGTTCCGAAATTCTGTAAACGATAAAAGAAAAATAGTTTTGATAATGAAAAAAAGTGCGCACTTTTTTTCATTATCCAAATTTCTGTATTCCAAAATTCTGTAAATAATAAAAGAAAAATAGTTTTGATAATGAAAAAAAGTGCGCACTTTTTTTCATTATCAAAACTATTTTCTTTTATTATTTACAGAATTTTGGAATACAGAATTTTGAAATCCAAAATTTTGAAATACAGAATTTTAGATTTACAGAATTTTGGAATACAGAATTTTGAAAACTGAATTTTGGCACTTACAGAATTTTGGATTTACAGAATTTTGAAATACCGAATTTTGGATTACAGAATTTTGCAATCCGAATTTTGACACATACAGAATTATGACCCCAACCCTAGATTCAGACGAAAAATAAATCGTATCGGAGGGGTGGTCTTTTTCACCCCGTTCAGGCGGGAGGGGTAATTATCTAAAAATTTGACCCAAAATAGAAAAAAAAATATTAAAAAACAACAGGACCACTTGCAATGGCACGCTATAGCTTTTTTTTAAGCCATGAATCCAGTCTCTAATATGTTTTTAAATGAAGTTTTTATTGTAAATAGTTTAAATAAAAAATAATTTTCAAAATCTAAAAACAAAAAACAAAAATAATAATTTTTTACGTTTGAAAAATTATTTTCCTTACATCAATAAATCTCCTCAAAAACAACAAGGCAGCTGGACTGGACGGAATTCCAGCTGAATTCCTGAAAGCCGATCCCGTAACAGCGGCTAGTATTTTACATCCGTTGATACAAAGCATTTGGGAAAACGAAAACTATCCCAGGGATTGGAAGGATGGTGTGATTGTTAAGTTGCCAAAGAAAGGTGACTTAAAGAATTGCAACAATTGGCGTGGTATCACCGTTTTGTCCGTTTTCCCAAAACTAATGGCAACCATCATTCTCGAACGAATAAAGGATAGAATCGAGTCTACACTCAAGAGGCATCAAGCTGGCTTCCGCAGTGGTCGATCGTGTGTCGACCATATCAACACCCTGCGTATCGTCTTCGAGCAGTCGATGGAATTTCAATCACCGCTTTACCTCATGTTCGTGGATTTTGAGAAAGCCTTTGATCGAGTTAACCGAGAATGTATATGGAGATCGTTGCTTGGTAGAGGAATTCCACCAAAAATAGTTGCCATTATAAAAGAGTCCTACAACAACGCAAGGTGTTTTGTTTTGCACAATGGGCAGCTATCCGACTCCTTCGTAGTGCAACAGGGTGTGAGACAAGGGGATGTTCTATTGCCAATTCTCTTCCTGCTGGCAATGGACGACGTATTGACGGCCAGTGTTGGTACAGCTGAGCGACAGACAATTCAATGCATTCAATGGAGACCGTTCGAAAGGCTCAGTCATTTAGACCAGCGTTTCCCAAAGTGTTCCGCAGGAGAGTTTTCAGGGTTCCACAAATTTCTTGAAGAATAAACAGTAAAATACACTCCTCGTCAACAGAATACGCACAAACATTTTTGAATACATTTTATCCATTTTTTCCAAACAGTGATGGTTATTATGCCATCTGTTGATGGTAAAAATTTTCGTAACATATAAATAACAGAATTTCAAAGTTTTATCCAAAAACAACCGTGAGTTTTTCCTTCAACCACTTCCAAAGTGTAACTTATGCAAAGTAGAAGTTTTTTTTGAGTCAACTGAATAGGTACACAAATTAAAATTGGTATTGGAATGGAATGAAACAAGTTTTTGTTTAAGTTTAGTAGTGGGTACTTCCACCTTTATTTTTAATTACTTCGTAAATTCGATCCGGCATGGAATCGTATAGCTTTTTAATGTAATTTAACGAAATTTCGCTCCACGCTAATTTTATTGCAGAAATTAAGGTTTCTTTGTCTTCGAACTGACGACCACCCTCATAAACTTTGCGTACTAACCATCCCCAGACATTTTTTATGATGTTTAGATCAGGTGAGTACGGCGGCCATTGAAGCAACTGCACTTGTTGCTCCTCTATCCATGTTTTTATTATGCGCGCTGAGTGAATAGGCGCATTATCATGTTGGTAGGTCCAGTTTATGGGTCCAAAGATGTTAGAAAATTTAAGAAAATTTCTTTCCAAAATTACTTTATACCCAGCTGCTGTCATTCTTTATGTTACAACCTCGAGCTCAACTGTTCCATAATAACTGACTGCTCCCCATATCATGACACCTCCTTCACGACTATGATGGCGCTTTAAAAACCTTTTTTCTTTTCTTAAGTCGTGAAAATAGAAGTTGAACCCATCAGGGCCATCGAAATTAAACTTTTTTTCATCTGAAAAAACCACGTGATACCATTCTTTTTTCCAACTCATGTGAAGTCTTGAAAAATCTAATCGCAACATTTTCCGTCTCTCGTCAAGTGGTGTTTTTTTCTTAAGTTTCATTCGTTTAATGCTATGTTCCCACCAAAATGAAATCCGAGATTTCGGTTGAAAACTTTTGATATTTCAAGTTGATGGAACAAGATTTCATGGAAATTTCAACGAAATCTCAATGAAAACTCTAGATTTCAACGAAATCTTAATGAAATCCCGCTCCATCAAGTCGAGAATTCCAAATTTTTCAGCTGAAATCTCAGATTTCATTTTGGTGGGAACATAGTATAAGATGGCTTGAGTTGTTGATTACTCTTAATACTGTTGAGCAACTTGCGTTTACGCCTTTTTACGCGTTTACGCGTTTACGCCTACTTACGTTTATGCATCTTTATTTTTCAAGTAAGAATAAACTACATTAAAACTTCGGCCAACTTTATCAGCTATTGCACGTCCAGTTAGGCCTTGGTCTCTAAGTAAATCGATTTTAGCTTTTTCAACACTGTTAAGACACGTAGATCTACCCATTTTTCTTAAAATTTGAAATCAAGAATTAAATTTTACTGAAAACACTAAAATCGTTAATTTAAACTGTCAAGCACTCCAAAAAACTTATAAACAACGAAGAAAATGGCGTTGTACCTATTCAGTTGACTAAAAAAAAAACTCCTACTTTGCATATAAAACACTTTGCAAGTGGTTGAAGAAAAACTCACGGTTGTTTTTGGATAATTCTTTCGGAATTATCTGCTTAACATCTTAAGGGAATAGTTAGCATCAACAGATGGCATAATAACCATCACTGTTTGGAAAAAATGGATAAAGTATATTAAAAAATGTTTGTGCGTATTCAGTTGACGAGGAGTGTACAAACAATAAAAGACAAAAAAATTAAAAATTTCCACAAAAAATAAATTTAACAACATTTTTTTTTTTAAGTTTATATTTTTTAATCGAAGTATGAACTTTAAGGTCATAAACTGTTTCATGATTAAACACATCATTAATTGGGGAAAATGTATTGATGTGGGAAAGATTAAAGAGGTTGTTTCAAATATACTTTGCTCCTAGAAGTACCAGCAGTCATTGTATTTTCCATCGTTATGCACTTGTTATGAACAGAGTGCCAACTGATTTAAAAAAAGTTCTCGGTGGATCTGAGAAAATAGTAAATTTTGTAAGGAGCCGTCCTCTCCAATCGAGATTGTTTAAATTAATGTGTAAAGATATGGGCAGTCTGTACGAATCGCTTCTTCTTCATCCTGGAATCCGATGGCTTTCCAGAGGAAAAGCTTTATCCAGGTTATTTCAACTTCGTGATGAGTTAGATGTGTTCAAACTGGAAAAAAATATGTTTTTAACTGCAAACCTCTTTGATGTATTGCATGAAGAGCAATGGACTACAAAATTAGCTTACCTTGCAGACATTTTCGAGAAGATCAACAAAATTGGGGTGGAATCGGTTAAAGTGATTTGTGATAGTTGACAGTCACAATAATCAAATTCGGTCTGCGTAAGGTGATTGTCACATGTGATAATCATATTTTTGTGACTTTTTCATGTGACAGCTATTTTGTTGTCGTTTTCATATTAAATCCAAATTTTATTTTGAATTTCTGAGGTTGAAAAAGAAAAAACTAATCTATTAGTGCATGTGAAATCATTTTTACAAAACCAAAATATGGAAAATGAAAAACATTTAGGTAGGTACCTACAACGGAAATATGCGACTCTTGAGGATTAACATTAGAAGCAAACCCGAGCACATAATTCTGTCCACACACATATGTATGTATGTACATATAAGTTCTGCTAGACGTTCACAAATATAATCTTCTGTTTCATTCAATGGCAACTAGGCGAAAATGGTTCAAGGCCACTAAAACATTCCAACACATTCGTTTTCATGAAATTGATTTCGAATCTTCCCATACAAAAACTTCCTTTTTTCCAACAAAATGTACAGATTTCTTTTTTAGCGAAATAGCACACGCCGGGTATCCGCAAGTACATAGGTCCATAAGACACTTGGCTAGTAGAAAAACATTTGCATACGCATATTTTTCGGTTTATAGATTTGCCAGCTACAGTTTGATTAACCCACATTTCTCCTCTCCTATTGCCCAATTCCAGTAGTGTGCAAATGCAATTTTCTTGTATTTGGTGGATGCTAAATGCAAGTTAGTTCGGGATGGACCACTAAAATGGGCTTAATTATAATTATTATAATTTGTGAGACAACTTTTTAATATTTCAAAATCAAATAAATTAATTTTTGACTGGTCACAGTACTTGTCTTTCAAAGTGATGCCAATTTTATAATAATTTTTGGTGATCACCTTACACAGACGGAAAATAAAATGTGATCACATTTGATTATCATAAATGTGACAATCACCAATCACTTTAGCCGATTCCACCCCTGGCTACAACTCTGCAGGGAAAATCAAAAACAGTATTTTTTGCGAGAGACAAACTGGCAGCTTTGAAATGAAAAATTAATTTCTGTCTCTTAGTCCAGTTAATTTGTGCTCAAAAAGGCTCTTTGCGAGCAAAGGGGAATGGGCAAATTGGTCTACCTACTCAACAGAGATGTGTCATACATCAATGAAAAGGTCATTGCAAATACTTCATTTTATTATATGGCCGTTAAGTTGTAAACCATGGGGTTCAAAAGATATTCGGCTTTAAAGCACCAAAAACAATAATAATGCATTTCTTAATTGGTACTTGGATGACCTGCTCAACATTTTATTTTTTCCTTCCTATATGTTTTCGGGGGTGCTGAATCCGAATCTGAGGTTTGCCAACAAAATTTCGTGACGCAACATGGAAAAAAACGCCAAAAAATGATGCAAAAATGCATTTCTTGGGAGTTTTTCACGAATGGCTCGAAACATACCAACTATTCGAAAATTACATCAAAGTGCCATTGAAAGTATACACAATTTCCAATAAATCTCTATTTAAGGTTTTTTTTCGCGACAACCCATTTGGATTCAAGCGCTAGTCGAAAATTGACGTATTTTTACTGTTTTTGAAAATCCACTCGAAATCGCTAAAAAATTACTTTGTGTGACAAAATTTGAACTTTTGGCTGTAACATGAACCATATACTTTTTTGATGGTCTTTTGCTCTAGCACGTTACGTTTTTGAGATATTCGAATCTAGAGATTTAAAAAAATGCATTTTTTATGCAAATTTGAAGTTATATTTTTTTGAGGTAATTTTTTTCGTAAAAATGTTTATGGTCATTCTGAAGTGTGCACATTTTACTTCAAAATTCTATTTGAATCTTTCAAATACCTCCGTTCGTTCGGATGACCATAAACATTTTTTCGAAAAAAATTACCTCAAGAAAAAAAAATCCCCAAATTTGTATAAAAAATGCATTTATTTTTAATTTTTAGATGTGAATAGCTATCTCAAAAACGTGACGTGATAGAGCAATTTCAAGGCCAGATTCGAACTCAGCGCATCAAAGACCACCAGAAAAGTATATCTTAGTTCAAGTTACTGACAAAAATTTAAATTTTGTCGCACAAAGTAATTTCTTAGAGCTTTCGAGTTGATTTTTGAAAACAGTAAAAATACATGAATTTTTGACTAGCGCTTGAGTCCAAATGGGTTGTCGCAGAAGAAAACCTTAAATAGGGATTTTTTGGAAATTGTGTATGCTTTCAATGTTAGCTTGATGTAATTTTCGAATAGTTGGAAGTTTTCGAGCCATTAGAGAAAACTCCCAAAAAATGCATTTTTGCATCATTTTTGGCATTTTTTTCCATGTTGCGTCATGAAATTTTGTTGGCAAACCTCAGATTCGGGTTCAGTACCCCGAAAACATAAAGGAGCCAACAAATCAAAACTACCCCACAATTTGCATGGTAAAAATACAATATCACTGGACCTCATGTGTACAAAAGAACAATCTTGAGTGTTTTCCAGTTTTACATGAATTCTTGCAAGAAAACATGCTTGAACTCAGAGCAGATATTAGCAATAAGATTCATGCTAGATTACTTTCCAGATACAAATACTGACATCGAGTGAGTTCAAAATCCATTTCTAATGAAAACCATCAAGCCTATGACCCTGAGTATACAAGAATACGAATCCCTGATAGATTTGCAGAGCTCCTCTTCATCAAAATTTGTATTTGATTCTGTATCATTAAACGAATTTTGGATTGGTATTAAGAATGAATTCCCTGAGTTTGCCAAGAAAGCTATATTAAATTTGCTACCTTTTGTTACAACGTACCGCTGTGAAGTAGGCTTTTCAGCGTACACTAATACGAAACTAAATACAGATCGAGGCTGGACGCTGCCCCAGATATGCGAATACAACTTTCGGGCATAGAAGTTAATTTAAAAACAATTGCAAATCAAACAATGAAACATTCATTCTTCACACTAAATAAAAAATTGATTTTGAAATGTGTTGTTTTCAGTTTTTGCTATTGTAAGGATGGGGTTCCGAAATATATTTGGTAATTTTTTAGGGTTCCACAGCTTAAAAAGTTTGGGAACCGCTGATTTAGACTATGCCGATGACATATGTCTACTGGCAAACAACATCAGTGGGCTGAACGGGATGTGCCAAACACTGCAAGTGAAGGGACAGTCGAGTGGTCTTAGAATAAACAGCAAAAAGACAAAAATAATGCTCACAGGCCGCTCCACACAGCAGCGTATTATTCTACAGGAGACGCCAGTTGAAGTAGTGGAACAGTTCAACTACCTTGGCAGTATTGTGTCTGCAAACGGTGGTACGGATCTGGACGTTAAAAGTAGAATAAATAAAGCTCGTATTGCTTTCGGTACTCTGTCCTCAATCTGGAAATCAAGTCAAATCTCTTTACGCACTAAGTTGAGATTCTTCGAATCCAATGTGAAATCCGTGCTGTTATATGCTTGTGAAACCTGGAAAGTCACGTCTATCATTTCGAAGAAATTTCAGGCTTTTGTGAATCGCTGTCTTCGCCACATCCTAAAGATTCGCTGGCCACAAATAATATCAAATGAGGAATTGTGGCGCAGGACAAGTCAAGAGCGGCTGGACGTCGACATAAGAAAGCGTAAATGGCGTTGGATTCGTCACACACTGAGGAAACCAAACGATGAAATTGCAAAGCAGTCCTTTGAATGGAATCCTCAGGGTGCACGGCGGGTTGGAAGACCAAGAACAACATGGAAATCAACTGTCTTAGCGGAAGCAGAATCCCAGAGAAAGACGTGGCCACAGCTGAAGTACCTTGCAGCAGACCGTGAAGGATGGAGACGTTTTGTTAACGCCCTATAACCCAGCCGGAGTTACAGGACACGATGATGATGACGTTTGAAAATATTTTTTTCAGAAACTATTAACAATAAAAACTTGATTTAAAAAACATATTAGAGACTGGATTCATGGCTTTCAAAAAAGCTATAGCATGCCATTGCAAGTGGTCCCGTTGTTTTTTAATAATTTTTTTTTCTATTTTTGGTAAAATTTTTAGAAAATTACCCCTTCCGCCTGAACGGGGTAAAAAGACCACCCCTCCGATACGATTTATTTTTCGTCTGAATCTAATCTAAAAATTCTGATTTTTTTTCGCGTTATAAGAACCAACCTAACCCCATTATTTGTGCCTTGAAGTGAAAAAAGGGAGACCAGGGAGGTGAAATAAAAATCTGAAAAAAAGGAAATAGACCCCCCTCCATTACGATTTTTTTTTCTTCTGAATCTAATCTATAAGTTCTGATTTTTTTTTCGAGTGTTATAAGAATCACCCTAACTCCATTATTTGTACCTTGAAGTGAAAAAAGGGAGACCAGGGGGGTGAGATAAAAATCTGAAAAAATCAGGAAATTTTGTTTTCTCTATTTAGAATCATTTGATGCCTATCCAAGTTGGAATTTCAAAAAAACCCAATATAAGGACCACCCTAATGTACATACATAAATACTTAGGTACAGACATTGAGGAGAAGAGGAAACGAAAAAAGAGGATCCAAACAAGTTTTTATCGTTACTTAAAGGTTCAATACACATGGCATATTTTCTAAACAGAAACAACTTCGTTTTGTTCTCGATGACTGTTCTTTGCCAAGATAAGGCACCCAAAATGCTTTTCGTGTCGGGAGCCTTTAAAATAGATTGGAATGAAAATTAGAAACTGATGTCTATTTGCGTAGGTATTCGTTCTTATTTTCTTGTATGTAGGTGGAAACAGGTTTTTATTTTTTTATCGCTTTCTAAGTGGTTTTTTTATGTAGAGCGTCGAGTTTCTCAGATTTTATTCAAAGCAATATGAGGCCATGAGTGCAAAAAAGGTGTAACCCATTTTTTGGCATTGTTGATATTTTTGACTCGTATTTTTACATTTATGCATCAAAAGTCATCAAAGCTAATTTCTAAAAGCTTTCCAAAAATGTGACGTATACTATTTGAATCTCAGTAAATTCTTAAAGGAAAAATGTTGACATGCAAATCTTAAGTATTTATTTATGTACATATAAAAATTAAATTTCAAACAAAAATTTTGAATCCGTTTTCAAGACATCAAATTTTCAAAACAATAATTTGAAACTTTTTTATAAGTCCAGAAATTAGTTTTTGAAAATATTGATGTGCAATATTATTTGAACTTATTTGAAATATGTGCAATATTATTTGAAATATGTATAAGGGTGATTCTCTGCAAGCTCGGATTCTTTTTTTAGAATATTTTCAAAAATTAAAACTTCTTGGAAACAATTTTTGTTTTGTGTTTGTGGCTTCATTTAGTCAGAGTATCATATCAGTAAAAGCATTTTGCTACAACTTTTAAAGAAAAAAAAAATATAGTGAAATGTACTAAAACTAGTATAGACGATAATGAAACTCTTTTTCTTTTTTTCTTTTAAGTTTGTTCTCCCTTTTTTTGGCCATATTTTTGTTGAGATTCTTGATTGTCTAGTACGTTTTGACCTCTTGACATTTCTACTTCCCTTTTTTTCTTTAAAAAATTATCTCTTTTTCGTTTTTGAAGTCTGTTTTTCCTAATCGCAACCCTTTTCCTTGTGGTGGGTTATTACTTAGTTTTTATTGCACGGAATGATTTTTGTTTGACTCGTCCGAGGTATTGCTACCGTTTTTACAAAGAAAATAGGTAGAAAGAAATATTACTGCAAGAAATTAGTTAATTATATTTAATTAAAGCTCAAAAAGAATTTAAATGCCACGGTACTGACATCCACAGTACTGACATTTAGACAGTTTATGTGACCTAACTTCTCTATGCTAACGAGAAAAATAATTTCCAGGACAATTTTAACTTATGCCGTTAAAAGGAATACAAAATTCTGATAACCAGCCAAAAACATGTTATAACATGCTTTAAAAATACTACCACGGTCATCATCATCGTGTCCTGTAACCCCGGCTGGGGCATAGGGCGTTAACAAAACGTCTCCATCCTTCACGGTCTGCTGCAAGGTACTTTAGCTGTGGCCACGTCTTTCTCTGGGATTCTGCTTCCGCTAAGACAGTTGATTTCCATGTTGTTCTTTGTCTTCCAACCCACCGTGCACTCTGAGGATTCCATTCAAAGGACTGCTTTGCAATTTCATCGTTTGGTTTCCTCAGTGTGTGACGAATCCAACGCCATTTACGCTTTCTTATGTCGACGTTCAGCCGCTCTTGACTTGTCCTGTGCCACAATTCCTCATTTGACTTAATTTCCAGATTGGGGACAGAGAACCGAAGGCAGCACGAGCTTTATTTATTCTACTTTTAACGTCCAGATCCGTACCACCGTTTGCAGAGACAATACTGCCAAGGTAGTTGAACTGTTTTACTACTTCAACTGGTGTCTCCTGTAGAATAATACGATGCTGTGTGGAGCGGCATGTGAGCATTATTTTTGTCTTTTTGCTGTTTATTCTTAGACCACTCGACTGTCCCTTCACTTGCAGTGTTTGGCACATCCCGTTCAGCCCACTGATGTTATTTGCCAGTAAACATATGTCATCGGCATAGTCTAAATGACTGAGCCTTTCGAACGGTCTCCATTGAATACCCTGTCGCTCAGCTGTACCAACACTGGCCGTCAATACGTCGTCCATCGCCAGCAGGAAGAGAATTGGCGATAGAACATCCCCTTGTCTCACACCATGTTGCACTACGAAGGAGTCGGATGGCTGCCCATTATGCAAAACAAAACACCTTGCGTTGTTGTAGGACTCTTTTATAATGGCAACTATTTTTGGTGGAATTCCTCTACCAAGCAACGATCTCCATATACATTCTTGGTTAACTCGATCAAAGGCTTTCTCAAAATCCACGAACATGAGGTAAAGCGGTAATTGAAATTTCATCGACTGCTCGAGGACGATACGCAGGGTGTTGATATGGTCGACACACGATCGACCACTGCGGAAGCCAGCTTGATGCCTCTTGAGTGTAGACTCGATTCTTTCCTTTATTCGCTCGAGAATGATGGTTGCCATTAGTTTTGGGAAAACGGACAAAACGGTGATACCACGCCAATTGTTGCAATTCTTTAAGTCACCTTTCTTTGGCAACTTAATAATCACACCATCCTTCCAATCCCTGGGATAGCTTTCGTTTTCCCAAATGCTTTGTATCAACGGATGTAAAATACTAGCCGCTGTTACTACCACGGTACTGACAAATAAATTTGTGACATACTTTCATCCCATGAAAACATATCACTCTTAAAGTACAACAACATTCAACAATTAAAATGGCTGTTGTTAACTATACATAACTGGTTTATCTTTTAGAAAACCACAATACATACGTGTTGAAGCTAAAACAAAATGGCGGTTGAGCGGGAAATCTTTTTAATTCAAAAATAGAACTAAAACCTCGGACAACATTCATTCATGATTATTTTATTCAGCAATAAGTATTTTGACTTAATTTTTGCATTATTTTGTCAAGCAAGTATTGCACTCAAACTTTTCTACGGACAACATTTCAATTCAATGAAGTATTTCATTAGAAAAAAGTAGATTCAATCGGAAAAACAAGGAACGGACATGTCACGGTACTGGCATTTTTTCTACACTTTCCCAACCATGTTGAAGAAGTAGCAAATTGGGTCATGATATCGAATGTAGATTGTAGTAAATAGCCATTTACACAATTCAAACCAAAAATATATACGAAAATTTTACATTAAATAACAAAAACGAACATTTTACGTTAAACAACAAAAAAAAGCACTGGACACAAAGACACGCAGTTGAGACGGAATCACCCATATACAAAAGTTAATCTAAATCCGTTCTGCTGATAATAAGAAAATTCAAAATATAAAAAACCATTGTATGAAAGGTACTACTAATAGTTGCTAAGATTAAAATTTTATGATTTTTGATAGTTTTAGCATACGGAAAAAGTTTGATTAAAATCGTAGGAGTCATTTTTGAGAAAAAAAATTTTGTCTTTAACCGTTTTTTAACTTTTGTATGTAGGGTACCGTTGTTTTTTCATAAAAGTTAAATGTTTTCTTAAAATATTTTGGAAAGTATTAAAAAACTTTTGAGTATCAAGTTTCAAAAATATCGATCATATCGTTTTCGAAATATTTGATTTAAAAAAAAATGGAAACATTTTTTTTAAATCCAAAAAAAAGAATTGTTTTGAAAATTTTGGTACACAATACTGTTTTATTTTTTGGAAGATTCTGTATTAAAAAAAAAAAATTGAAGCCATAGTCATACAGTTTTGACCAAAATGTTCAATTAAAATGAAGTTCAACTTTGGATGCTCTGCCAGCCAATTTTAGTCGTGTTGATAGAAGCTTAAGGACCCGTTGTACAAACGTGGTTCAAATTTTTATCCGTGGTTCAAATATTTTTACTGGCTTATTTCGGCGGAATTACTGAGGTTCAACGATGGTTCAAGGTTCAAGTATGTTATAGTAACCAGTTTAATGTCTGAACCATCGTTAAACCTCAGTCCATTCTCCGAAGTCGGTGAGTTAAAATTGCTGAACCACGAGTTAAATATTTGTACAACTGGCCCTAAGAGACTAGAAATTGTATAATTCTCGACCGTTACTTCAGAATTTTGAATAAAATAAAAAATCTGTAAAGGGAATAATTGTTATGTGTTACAGTTATACAAACTTTTTGTATTTTTCTCGTATGAAGTTGCGGGTAAGGCTAGTAATAAATATAATTGTGAAAAATGTATAAAATATGATATTTATTTTCTTGATTCCATATTCGTTCCTTATAACCGCTCTATGCCATGAATATCGTTTCTTTGGGTTTCGTACTTTCTGCCGTTCGTTTCCTAATTCATAAAAGGGTCCCTGACCAAAGTTTTTACTATGACAAAGTGCTTAGAATTTTAAGATGATACTTTTATCTATTTTATATATCTAATTTCTTTTTCATTGAAAAATCTTGTGGGGATGAACTAGTCTAAGATCCCGCCCTAGGACGACCTACCCTCATAAAGGTACCAGATGAGCGGTATACAGTTTTGTAGACAGTGTCTTAAAAAACAATTTGCACATGGGTTGCCTGTCGAAAAATGGTCAAGGCATAGGGCTGCCAAGCAAACCGTTGTAAATAAAATTGGAATGAAGTGTGGGAAGTTCAAAATTTACAAGAAAAATTGTTTTTTGTCTTAGATTTGTGTCTACAAAAATAGACATACATATGTATACTTAATTTATTTTTTTTTTTTTGTTAACTTTCATAATGCAACGTTTGTATTGATATTTTGGAGCTCCCTCTTATTTTAACTTGATCGTTAAAGAAGAGAAACACAGGAGTAGGTACCTACCTAACTAACTATAAAAAAACTATAACAACCTTGCAAGAGAAAAAAAATAGTGGCCACGAAGATTTAAATATTAAATTACTCTAAACCCCGACAAATTTAAGATGAAATAAATTCTTGGTTCATGTTTTCAACGAAAAAGAACTGTCCACCCACATCAATAGCTAAAAATTATAGATCTTAATTGACATCACATTTCAGCAAGGAAATCACTCAAAACTCCAATTAGGCAGGCAGATACCTAACTCCTTTTAGAGTTAGCTTGAATATTGAAAATAAATTAATTGAAAAACTTCTGGTACAAGAAAACCAAACTCAAACTACCTTCGAATGAGTTTCTCTATCTCAATTTTTTTTAAGTATACTTTTTCTTACTTCAAAACAAACTACCAGAGTTCAGACAAGAGAGACCAAACAAATCGAACCCGAAACCACAAACAAGTTTTTTTCTCTGTCATTTTTCGTGTGCTCTGCTCATACTTTCAGTTTTTTACATTGACTTCTAAAAAAAAAACTTATCGTAGTCGCAAGTAGATATACCCACATGCTACATGCTACAATGTTCCTATCCTATTTCTCTCCCTTATTCCTAAACACAAGAAAATCGAAAAAGGAACCAGTTTCTCTTGTTTTGTCTGTCGTTTGTTGTTGTTTGGAACCAGTTTTTCTTGTTTTTATCTGCCATTTGTTATGGGCTGTTTTGATGTTTGGTCAGTTGTTTTTTTCTCTGAATAAGGGAATTTTTAATTTCCCTTTCACTGACAAGCGATCATACGCCATCTGGTTCGTGAAGGAGTCGAGAAAAAATTTCGTCTGATGATAATACTATTTGATTTATATACAATGGTATAATAAAAGATTTTTAAATCTATATGCTATGATTTTGAGCGAACAAATATTGGAAGCTCCGGTTAAAAGATATTTAACAATTACATTTGGATATGAAGAGTTTTGCAGCAGATGATTGAATATGGCCAGTTTCTCCACCATTCCCCCCTTTCACAATTGCACCCTCTAATGTAAAACCACTCCAATACTTTCCAATCCTTAATGATCCATTTAAAATTGTTTACAATAAAAACCCGTGAACGTTTTAGTTCCTTCTTATATAATATAATCAATAGCCTATGATGGATAAGAAGAGTTTTAAAACCAAAACTACTGCATACAATGGATATGGAAAGTTTTGATGCAAATTTCACTGTGGATATGGAGAGTTTTGGAAGCAATTACTATGTTTGACATCAATATTAAAGGGGTTTAGAGGGGTCAGGCTGACTAAATACAACCCTTCTTTAGATTTCTCATTCAAATTGGAAGCAATAAATTTTTAATCACAAAGCATTAAAAAAAAATAAATGGAATGGAAATATGACAACATACTGTAAAATCAAAATCAAACATTACAAAAATGTAAACAAAATTAAAAAAAGAAAGACAAAATAAAAGATATACCAGTTTCTGATTAGTAAGATTAGTGATAACTTTAAATTAACAAATCCGCTTACCATTTAGGAGTTCTTTTTGAAGATAATGGCTGATCATTTCCGGCCGCATTGTTGTAGAGTCCAGTGACATCTCCTTGTCGCTGAACAAGTTCACACAGACGTTGCCCAATGTTTGCTAGAGCCTTAAAATTTATTCTAAGCAAGTCTTTTTTGGTGTTGGTATGTTAATTTAATTTAAAATCAAACTTAAGGAAACAAAATTTCGAGATACTCACAAAAACAAAGAATGATATTAAGCGTTTTGTTCTTTAAATAGCTTGTTTTGTTTTAATACAATACTTTATCACTTCAAGTTAATTTTCAGTTTTGGGTCAATTTCCTGCATTGCCATACAATTTCATCTTTAACTTAAAAAAAATAATATGTCCTTTCATCTCGAAAATTAAATAATTAGTTTTACTGAAGGCGAATATGATTAATTTTATTGTTTAATGCTAGTTAGCCTCCCATTGCGTTTGAATTTGTTTTTATTTCTCATATAAAATTACTTCAAAGTTAGCCCTGAAAAGAAAATACGAGTTTGTTAGAAACAAATAAAAAACATTTTAATAGCTCTTAAATAAATTAAGGCAATATATAGGTAATATGTATTTCAGGAGCTTTAAAAGGAATTTTGAACTGCATCAACCACCCGAAAAGATTTCAAACTGTTGTCAATTGTGTAGTTAAGTAGTTAAGTTAGTTAACATAACAGAGAGTGCTTTTCATAGACTCTATGAAGTTATTGTAATAATAAATAAATAGATAAATTGGGTGGCGCAACAGCTCGTGGAGAACCAGGGCCTAGTGACTTACAACTCAAAACCATTCCTGTGTGCGTGTTTGTTGGCAGGAATGGAGGGGACCTACAGTTTTTTGCCCAGTCCGAAGTTATTGTAATAAATGTATGCTAGACTGTCTCTAATCACACTACTTGTATTTTAAGGTTTGGCGCCCCGGGCCAGTACCAGTGTTGCCCCCCTACTACAGTTGTAGTGTTTTTACTACATTTTATTTTCCAAAAAAGTCACTACGTACAATCTTAAAATATTCACAAAACACTACAATCTTAGAATTTCAGAAAATATTAAATCTTAACAAAAAAATTGATTATAGTTCTGTTCGCATACTTCCCAAAACTACGAATTTCTACGAATCACACCCAAAGTTCTGTCAAAGTTCATATATAAAAAAAATGTTTACTAAAATTCGTAGAGATTCGTAGTTTGCGGAAGCATAATTGTTTGAAATAAAATATCTACGTAAGGATTATTGAAAATTGGGGGGAAAAGTTAAATTATGATTTGATTTGAAAATCCCAAAAAACAGTGAATTCCCCTTCGCACCGCTAAAACACTAAAACCGAATGTTTTTTTTTTAGATTATAAACGATGTCAAACCCATTTTATATTTAAACACTTTCATTAAAGTTAAAATCGTCAAATCCTGATTTAAACTTTTAAGTATAACACTATAGCTCGTATGACATCTGTCACATTTTTTCTCAGGAACTATCAATGATTTAGGTGAGTTTAACTTGTTAAAAAATGGCTTTAACGTTCGTTTATAGTTAAGGAAAAGTAAGAGAGCTGCATCAAAGTTAAAAATTATTAATTAGTGTCACGTTTATGTCCTTAAAATAGGGTGTTTATAATTTTGCGCCACTAATTCTAAAGAAAAGATAAAAATTTGCGATATCTATCCTAATTTTGAAGTGATTTTATAGTTACATTGTTTATAAAAGTAAACATTTTGAATTATTTGATAAGTAATTTTTATTAAAATTTCTAAAATCCGATAGGTTTAAATAATTCAGTTAGTGCATTTTTTACGTTTTCAAGTAAACAAAATCAGCCACGCTCACGCTACATTTTCAACCAGTTGGGGGGGCAGCACTGGCCAGTACATTTTGGCACCCATAAATAAACGAAAAAATAAACATCTAAGACATAATACAAAATAATGAACACAATTTAAATATTCAGATTTTTGCATAGTAAGGCTTAAGGTAGGTGCCATAAGATTTGGTATAAATTCAGCCGATAGACCTGGGAGCCTGAAATTTTTAATATTTGGGTATTTCCAAGCCCACTTCTTGATATTGTCTTTAAAAACCCAATTTTTTGTATTTAATGATTTTTCAATACAGGGTCTCAGTACTTTTTGAAATTATCCATGGATATAGTTTTCGAAAAAAAATCGTATGGAAAGGGCGGGCGGTATATTTATAACCCATTTATGCGGGAGCGACAATTTTTAAAATATTTTCTCAAAATGGGTAAGAAAGTATCAAAAAACAATGGAAATACTAGTTATCTTCTGCTATACAGCTGTTCTTTGCCCTCTCTAAAAGTACTGGAGAGTGGTAGGACGCCGCATGGCCCTAGGCTCAATGAAAGGAAAATCCCTATGCACACCTCCGCGTGGTAGAGGGTGGGTAACGCTAACGTGCAGGGGGACCGAATGGATGCCGGGATAAGCAGACAACCCAGCGATGCTGTTCAGGCCACAAACTTGTCCTTGGGATGGTTAAAAGCCCCCTTAGGCGGATCAACGGCATGATAGTCTGGTGGCGGAGGAGCTTTTTTTAAAAGGCCAACGGCAGCAGCAGGTAGAGTCTGTAACCCATATTGGGCGGCTACAAAAGGCGTCTATTTTCCCATAGTGGGCGGCCTCGAGCAGTTATGTGTTTGACCATACAAAAGGCGGGTGTGCCTGTCAAATCTGAGCTTATGAATGTTATTAATCGTATCTCGGAAAACACCATGGTGGAAGGATATATGCTAATGCATGAAATATGACAACAAATGGAAATGAGTCCCCAAGAGGTAACCATTTTTTGGAGAATCCTTCTGCAGCTTCGGCTGCTGTAAACCGCACATCGGATTTGGGGGTGCGGCATCTTTCGTGTACCAGCGTCAATCAAGACGCCATTACAATAAATGAATCGTTATCAAAAAGAAGAAGTCTTTTAAGAAGAGCAAATGATACTTTTGGATACCGCATACGTACGAAAATCGGAGCATGGAACGTTCGATCCTTGTACGGGCGCGGCGAAGGTAGATACGAGCAGGTTGAGCGTGAAATGCTTCACCTTAAGATCAGTATCCTGGGCATCAGCGAAACTAGGTGGAGAGGAAAAGCCGAATACAGAGCTGACTCTAAACGAGAATGCTATATTCCGGAGAGAGGGTGGCCAAAGGCTGCATGGTGTCGGAATTATGTTGAACGAAGAAGCGAGGCGTAGTCTTATATCCTGGGCGCCCATTTCATGACAGCAAGGTTCCGTTCAAAAATTCGCAACGTCACAATAATTCAGTGCTTCGCCCCCACAAATGAAGCGACCGAGGAAGACAAAACCGCTTTCTACACTCATCTTAACTCAGTTTATAGTGGTGTTCCAAGAGCCGACATCATAATTGTCATGGATGGGAGATCTCAATGCCTAAGTCGGATCAGACAACTACGGTCTGGAACGCGTCATGGGGAAAAAGTGGCTTGGGGTCACGGAATGAAAATGGCGATTTGCTGGTCGATTTTTGTAACGCTAATCGTCTTGTACTGGGTGGGACTGTGCTTAAACATAAGACTTGCAACAAAATCACCTGGGTACATCCGGATGGTCAAACTGAAAACCAAATTGACCACATCATGGTTCAGCAGCGATGGAGGAAGTCAATGTGCGATGTTCGAATCATTAGAAATGCCGACATGGGAAGCGACCATCATGTGGTTCTCATGAGTCTCAAGCTATGAACTGCAGCTGTACAACGTCAATCACAGGGTGCAGCAAGGAATTCGAAGTTCAATACAAATGCTTTAAGTGATCCCAATATATGTCGTAACTATGTCACCAACCTTAACGACAGAGCTTTGTCATTAAACGGAATACAACATTCAACAATTGATGAAATGTGGGGTGATATAAAAAGTGTTTTTATGGATGCTGGCTCCGAAACTGTACCCAAGCAGTCGAGAGTTAGAGACTCTTGGATATCCCAAGACACCTGGGATAAAATCGAGATTCGCAAATCGTTGAAGATGCAAATAAATGCCGAAGCGGATGCTCAACGAAAGGCTGAATTACGAAGAGAGTATCGCTTAGCACATAAGATGGTCTATCGCTGTGTAAGACGTGACAAGAGGGTGAGGTTAGACGGTCTCGCAGAAAATGCGGAAAACGCTGCAAGAAGAGGAGATATGAGGGAATTTTACCAAATATCCAAGGAAGTTGTCGGGAAGAAAAGCAACACCAATCATCCTGTAATGGATGTGGATGGTACACTTTTGGTATCAATCGAGGATCAGCTGCGCAGGTGGAAGGACCACTTTTGTGCCTTGTTTAATGAGGATTCTGTCGAGCAGAGTGCTGAAGTGCCCCAGCTTAACGAGATGCGTAGATCATATAGGGGTATTGACATCGAACCCCCTTCAGTACTGGAAATTCAATCTTCGATAAATCTTCTCAAAAACAAAAAAGCAGCTGGACTTGACGGTATACCAGCCGAGTTCCTGAAAGCTGACCCTGTCAGAACGGCAAGTATTCTACCCCCGTTGATACAAGCTGTGTGGGAAAACGAAATCTATCCCAGCGACTGGAAGGATGGTGTAATTGTTAAGTTGCCAAAGAAAGGTGATCTTAAGAATTGCAACAATTGGCGAGGTATTAAAGTTTTGTCCGTTTTTCCAAAACTAATGGCAACCATCATTCTGGAGCGGATAAAGGTTATAATCGAGAGGCATCAAGCTGGTTTCCGCAGTGGGCGGTCTTGTGTCGACCATATCAACACCCGGCGTATCGTTCTTGAGCAGTGTGCGGAGTTTCAATCACCGCTTTACCTCATGTTCGTGGATTTTGAGAAGGCCTTTGACCGAGTCAAACGTGAATGTATATGGAGATCACTTCTTGGTAGAGGAGTTCCCCCAAAAATTGTTGCCATTATAAGGAGTCCTATAACAACGCAAGATGCTTTGTTTTACACAATGGGCAGCTATCCGACTCTTTCGAAGTGCGGCAGGGTGTGAGACAGGGAGATGTTCTATCGCCAATTCTCTTTCTACTGGCGATTGACGATGTTTTGACGGCCAGCGTTGGAACAGCAGAGAGGCAGGGCATTCAATGGAGACCGTTTGAAAGGCTTAGTCACTTAGACTATGCCGATGATATATGTCTCTTGGCAAATAACATCAGCGGGCTGAACGGGATGTGTCAGGCTCTAAAGGTAAAAGGAGAGTCGAGTGGTCTTAAAATAAATAGCAAGAAGACAAAAATAATGCTCACAGGCCGCTCCACACATCAGCGTATTTTAATACAGGAGACGCCAGTTGAAGAGGTTGAACAATTTAACTACCTTGGAAGTATTGTTTCAGCAAATGGTGGTACTGATCAGGACGTTCAAAGTAGAATAAATAAAGCTCGCGCAGCCTTCGGTTCTCTCTCCCAAATTTGGAAATCTTGTCAAATCTCCTTGCGCACAAAGTTGAGATTCTTCGAATCCAATGTCAAATCCGTGCTGTTATATGCTTGCGAAACCTGGAAAGTCACGACCACCATCTCAAAGAAATTGCAGGCTTTTGTGAACCGTTGTCTACGCCATATTCTAAAAATTCGCTGGCCACAAACTATATCAAACGAGGAATTGTGGCGCAGGACAAGTCAAGAGCGGCTGGACGTTGACATAAGAAAGCGTAAATGGCAATGGATTGGTCACACACTGAGGAAACCAAACGATGAAATTGCAAAGCAGTCCTTTGAATGGAATCCTCAGGATGCACGGCGGGTTGGAAGACCAAGAACAACATGGAAATCAACAGTTCTAGCAGAAGCAGACTCCCAAAGAAAGACGTGGCCACAATTAAAATATCTACCTGCAGACCGTGAAGGATGGAAACGATTTGTTGGCGCTTTATGACCCAACCGGGGTTACAGGAGTTGATGATGATGATACAGCTGTTCTTAATCAAATAAAAATATTAGTATTTCATTTTATAACCAAACCAATTTAAATAAGATATTTTAATATTTTCTCAGGTTAGTTAATAAAACTTATTTACTTATTATTTCACAAAATAAAACACCTTACTTTTCTTACTACAAAAAAAAACTATTTATTATTCACCGCTGAAATTGATTCACCAACTTTACTTTTCAATTTTATTACAACCAACTTTATTCATTCACGATTTAAAAACAAACTGTGTCGCTGCCGGTCAAACATGTGCCTTTTATACTTGTTTGACAAACTCAGGAAATTAGTAGAATGTTCTGGTCTCTACTTCCAGAGCTTTCCGTAGGGGAAATTTCCCAATAATTTCCCTTCCAAAAGCTTTTATTTGACAGCTGGTTTTCTGCTATAATCCGGCAGATGGCGCTTCTTTCGTTTGAGAGTCACTATAATTAGAGCTAAGGGGTATGTTTGCACTGCGACCGTAAGTTCTATCGTGTCCGTTTGTTGGCTATTGTGAAACGTTATAGCTCAAATGTGAGTCATTACACTGCCCCCCTCTTAGGATTGATCGTCCCGAGCAAATCCATCACTCCCTTCACCATTATAACGATGTAAACGATCGCTGTAAACTACTTTCAGTTTGCCTCGTAATCCTCTCTGAATACCGTAGACGACATCGTTTATTCGTGTTGCAACAGTATAAGGGCCTTTCCAATTTTGTTGAAGCTTCGGTGAAAGTCCCTTCCGACCGTGGGGATTATTAAACTGCACAAGGTCTCCCGCTTGGAATCCTGTTGTTGTTGCTTTTGTGTCATATCGTGTTTTCATCCGATCACTTGATAGCTTTATATTTGCTCTTGTCCTTTCGTGGATGTCAACTAGCTTTTATTTGAGGTTGTCCATTTGCATAACATCCAAATTTGATTTCACTTGGTGGTCGTATTGTGCTACCGAGCAGAATTTCTGATGGTGTATGTCCTGTTGAGCTATGTACCGCACTTCGATAGGCCATCAATAGTAATGGAATATGCCTATCCCAGTCCCGTTGGTTGTCGCTTACAACTTTGGTTGAATCGTTCAACCATCCCATCAGGTTGTGGATGAAGCGGTGTTGTCCTCGTCTTTTTAATGCCAAATTTTGGTTTCCTGGTTTGGGATGGCAAATGTCTCAGTGGCCTGATTATGGAATACGAAGCGAATCGATTTTGATTCGATATCTCCTTTTCGACTCGCCTCGATTTGATCAATTATCGAATACGATGCGAGTCGTAAATTATACTTCCAAGATTTCCAGATAATTGACAGCTAGTTCCAGAGAATTTGTTTTTTTAATTGGAATCATTGTGCGAGGTCGAAATACAATATTCGTTGGTCATTAACTTTAGAATAAAATTTAAATATTTTAATTAAAAATGGACTCAATATGTTGTTTATATGTATGCCGAACGTGTGGAAGTAGAAGAATTCTCAAACTTGCGAATTTCAAGAAAATTATAAGTGTTTCTTCCCTCTAGATCTTCCTTGCTTTGAGATTTGAGTGAGTGTTCTTGTGCGAGGTGTTTATAATGTGTTAAATTCGCTTTATTTTACAAGAAAAATTAGTTCAAAACATTAGCTGTTTCGGCTTTCAAAAGAAGCATTTATGTTTGTCTTGGTTTTTGGATGAGTATCAATGAACGCTGAAAATTGTTACTGGTTCGTGTGTTGAAGCTTTGAGCTGCTCTCCTACAGCATGAAGTGTGTTAAAAAAAATGTAGTTTATTCCTTTGGTTTGTTTTATAAAAGAAAATAACAATTTAACTCACATTTTTATTTATTTTAGTTAAAACAATGAAAAAACTACCACTTTCGCCTCTTCATACACCAATCCGCAAAAAAAAACCTATCGGAAATTTAATTTCGCATTCGCTTTCGATTTCAAAAATAGGGCGAATGTAAAACGACAGAGGCGAAAGCGAAAGTAGTAATATCAAACATCATTTTCGCCACCTAAAACGATTCGCTTCGTATTCCTTAATCAGGCCACAGGCCACTTGCTGAAGAGTCCATTACTACCAGGATGTATCGATATCCGTTTTCGGTTTCTGGAAAAGGGGATGCAACGTCTATTGCAATCCTCTCAAAAGGCGTGCCCACATTCAGCCCTATCATGAATTCCATCGTAAGAAATCCCCGCACGAACGTCTACGCCCCGATCAACGACAAACTGCTTTCACAAAATCCAAGCGGAATCAAAAAAAGTATTGCCGCATTGAATGCTTGTTTTCGAAATCAGCTGTTTTATGTCAAAACGAAATGAAAATTCCGCGCGTTCAATGCTTAGTTTTCATCTTATTTTTAATGAAAGTTGTCCAATTAGAAATGTTGCGATTTCAGAAATCTGAAATTGCATTTTACTTTTTATGACAGCTGACAGTAATTTGAACTGAACTAATATAAAAGATATTGTAGGTAATGGAAATACCTTTCCAATGACATATATATTGTCGTTTTTTGTTACACCAGTTTTCATAAATTTTCCCCATACTAAATATATTTTATTCATACTAAAATGCACCAGAGCACAATCCTATTTAGCGAATAACTTTTTTCACACAGTGATTTGAAGTAAGCCCCCATACTAACTATTGTAGTACATAAAAATACCTTTCCGACGACATATGTCTCGTCGTTATTGGTCTTGTAGACCGTTTTGTCCTATTCTCCTTTACCCTCTTTTAAAACAAAAAAAAATTCAAGTTTTTTTCAACTGGAAACAAGAAAAAATGCATACAATCGGATATACGATATGACCAAAAAAGATAAAAAGGATCAAAGTTGCAGCCAATATTTTTTTCAATCAATACTGGGAGCTTTGCTTAACCATATTTTATACAAATAATTACCAAATAACTCAAAAAAAATAAAAAAAAAATGAAATCCCAAAGAAAAATGACAGCACAAAAAGTCAGTTTGAATGGGCATAAAAGTGGGATTAGGTTAGGTTAGGTAAATGGGCTGACAGTTGGTTTTGTTACTTGTTAAAAGTGGGATTACGATATGACAAAAAAAAACTACATCCGCAAAAATCCGCAGCCGATTCTTTTTGAAAATGAAGCTTGATGGTTTATTTTATCCACCCATATACAAATGAGAACCCAATTTCACCGACATCTGTACAAAAATTACTTCCCAATGAAAAAGAACCAACAAAAATAGTATTTTTTGGAAAAAATTCGAAAAAAATATAAATATTAAAATATTTTTCGTAAAAATGGCTCAATATAATAGTGAACATCTGTAGTTGATTTTGATATACCAAAAATTTCATCAGACTACACAAAATGTTTAAGAAATAATTTAAAAAATGTTTCAAATTTTTTGAAGGTTGATTACAAAAAGAAGTGACAAATTCGTAATCGAAGACTTTGAACTAATATCGTAGCCAAAATATGTTGAGCAATAAAAAAAATATTTTAGCCAATTGTTCCATGGGATCTTAGCTATTGTCTGGAAAAAGTTCCCCATTTCAATTTTGACATTTGAAAAATCGACTTTTGGCCGAGTTTTGTAGGTAAATACTCCGTTGTGCGGTGTCTACTTTCTCAGGGTCAGTCTTCACTTCTGGGGAAGAGATGATATGTCCCAAGTATTTAACTTCAGACTTGAAAAATGCAAACTTGTCTGGATTCCATTTCAAGTTTGCTTCTCGAAGTCTCTGGAACACGGCCTTAATGTTTCCACAGTGCTCATCAAATGTTTTACCATAAATGATGACATCGTCCAAATAGACTAGGCAAGATTTCCAAGTAAGTCCTTCTAAAACGCACTCCATCAAACGCTCAAATGTTGCCGGAGCGTTGCATAGTCCGAAAGGCATTACTTTGCCATAGACCATTTCCTGTGGAGAAAGCCGTCTTTTCTCGATCTTCTGGATGGATTTCTACCTGCCTGTAGCCACTCTTCAAGTCCAATATTGAGAACCATTCTGCTACTTCCATTGCATCCAAAGTATATGTTAAGTATCCGTACGGGCACCATGTTGTTCTTTGGTGCCACAAGTCTTCCCTACGATGATGTTTTGGGAAGATTGCTCAAAGTCTGGCTCCACCATTAGGTATCGATGGCTACCCAAATCTCCCTTTATTTTTGTCCAAACGAACACTTTTGAAGAAGGTGGCAGGCATATATCTTCCTTTATGACAGTCCTCAGTGTTGATGAATTTTCATTGCTATAAACCATAGGAATCTCCACATTTCGGTATTTGAGAACTTGCTTTCCGATGTCGAGAATTACTCCATGCTCTTTTATAAAGTCGATTCCAACGATGCACTCGTCACATATATCTGCTACCAGAAACAGATGTGAAAACTCCAGTTCTGCCAAACGGATTTAAAGACGAACTTCCCCGTAAACTCTGACTGCCTCTCCTGTTGCAGTTTTCAGACAATAAGTGTTGGTGTTATGCAGCCATGTCATCTTCACCTTTCGAACAATGGAGGCTCATCCCAGCCATTTGTTGCTGCGGCTGCCTCAAACTGCTTCTTGTAGATTGCCCAAGAAGTTTGCCCATCGAAGGTTGGTGGATGCATCTCCTTTTTCTTTGGACAGTCGCCAGAACTTTCTCGAACCTTTATTTTCTTTACTTTATCTAATTCTTTTGTAATGGATTCGATTTTATCTTCCACCCTTTCGAACTTTGCTTCAATAGTCGAAAATTGTTTGATGACAGTCGAAAATTACACTGGTCTGCAAAATTCAACTTTTTTTTTCGCCTTCAAGTAATTCTTTGAAATTATGACAGATTTGACTTTTTTGAATCTAAATCTGGTTGTAGAAAAATTCTATCACGTCCAGTTTTTTTTAAATTGATTTTTGAAAAATATGATTGATTTGTAAAAAAGAGCCCTCTTAGACTTGGTTGACCAGGTAAAAACAAAAAACTATTGTGCCTATTCTGCTCAAATTTGGAGGACTTACTCCGCATAATATTAGCTTTCACATGAAACCAGATTTGTCATCATCCATCAATGTTCACCCATATTTTAAACCGTTATTTAAAAAAAACAACTGAAATTTCGAAATTTCGTAGTTTTTATGATTTACGCTGTAAAAAACATATTTTTTTGGAAAATAATAGAATTTCCCTATATTTGATATTCATAAACTCAAGTATATTAAATAAATTTTAACCAAAGACGTTTAAAAAAGAAACAACTAAGCGTTTTAAAATCCCAAACACTTTTTTCCCATTAGTATATTTCACTGAATGATAAAAAACTGGTAAAATAATTTAAAATATAAAAAAACACACCGATTCTACCAAACTACACCTTAAAAAAGTAGTTTTAAAAAATAAAATAAGCTCAAAAATCCAAATAAACAATTAACTATAACTTTTTTCCTTAAATATATTATACTGTAGTATTGACCAGCAAAAATCTGCCAGCATTGCTTCTGACCATTTCCCGTTATATCTTCGTTCTATGTGCATCATGTCTTGATAAAACATTTCACCATTGTTCATCTGAAACAACACCAAGGTTAACCGGTGGAAAAAATCTAAGTGGGAATCCAAAATATGAATTTTCAGTGACATGTTGCAATTAAGAGCTTTATAAGAGCTAAGTAGTTCTTGGATGATTTCCTTGAAATTACAATATCTTTGGGAGGAAAACGAATTTTAAAAAGATTTAAAATGATTTAGAAAGATGAAATATAGTTCTTTCAGGCCCTGTTATTAGTTTAAAAAAAAAGTTTCTATCGATGAAGAAATTCGACGTCAAAAGTACCCAAAAAACGGGTTTTTGACATGTTTGAATTGGAATATCTCAAAAACCTGACGTGCTAGACTAATTTTGACTTTGGATTTGGATTCAGCATGCCAAAATCCTTTAGAAAAGTATATTTTGGTTAAAAGGCGATTTTCGTTGCAGACCAGTGTTATTTATCGACATTCGAAATTTTTTATTCGAGGGCAATAATTCTGTTGTCAAAGGCATCTAACTTACCTTCAGGCAGATTTGTCTGTTCTTGGAATTGTTGAAGAAGATTATTTCTTGTTTTCTAGGAGATTCTTTTGTTCTAGGCCTTGCTGTTCGAAACGTTCGAGAAGATTCTTTTGTTCATTGCGTTGTTCTTGGCTTTGTTGTTCGAATCGTTCGAGAAGATTCTTTTGTTCATTGCGTTTTTCTTGGCTTTGTTCGAGAAGATTCTTTGGGCTGGCGAGCAGCTGAGACATCATAGTGGCTATGTCCAACGTACTTACTTGTTCTTGCTCTTCCTCCATTTCAATGTCGAATATAAACGTGTCTGGGTTTTCTCCACGTCGGGTGATTCTCTGTAAAATAGAATTATATCAAATCATTGATCGGGCAAACTAATCGGTAAATTAGTTAAAAGACAAATCGTGAAATCGTTTGGGTATTTAATAAATCTGCTCAGCAACGGGACTTTTGTGTGGGCATCGGGCGAACGGACGGGAGACAAGAACAAGAAGTGCTTTTTCAATCGTGCGGTATTTTGTTATAGTACGGGAGGCAGCGTGGAATTGGAAGTCATTTCATACCGGCTGAAAATAAAACCAACAATAGTTTTCCACATTCAAAAATGACAGCTGAGATCTGACCGTCAGCTACTCTGGTTGTGGTGGGTCTAGGAGTAATGGGGTCTTGAAGTTGTAAAAAAAATTTAGTTTTCAAGTCATTTCATACCGCTCAAAAATTTATGGGATAATTTTTCAGATAATACTGAATCAAAAAACAATCGTCAGCTGCATGGGAGGCGGGGGATTATACGTCAGTCAGGTGCATGAACTGGTAATTAAAAAAAAAAGTCATTTTATACCTTATGAAATTTACGGAGCTGAATATTGGGGTCAACCACGATATCTAGAAAACAATAATCCAGAAAGCAAAAATCTCTAAAGTAAAAATCCCGAAAATTAAAATTCGCGCGCGCGAATTATAACCATTGTCTCAAAAATTAATATTAATTCTAGACTTAGAATGTCTATCTATCGGACAGAAGTTATAATTTTGAACCTTGCAAACAACTGGAAATTTTAGAATGACACTTATATTTATACCAACTTAAGTTTTTGTTATTAAATAGTTTATTTATTCTGTTTTGTTGTATTTTTTAAGGCTTTAATTTTGTTGAGGCTGTGACTCGGTGACGGGAATAAGAGTAAGACTAACTGAGGTGGAGCAAAAGTACCTTGAGTCCTTGCCTGGTTCTCTGGTTCAAAGGTTTTTAATTCTCTTCTGGGGTCCTCTGTACCGCTTAGAAAGCTCCATTGCTCCGTTAAGGTTATGTTCAATCGTCAGGCAGGCACCTAGGGGAACAATTTTCTTCGACAGCAGCATACTTTTGCACTATCACACTCAAAACAAAGTTTATCTGAAAATGTGCCACTGCCAAAAAGCCGAAAAAATTCGACACTCTGTGACAATGTGTGTTTTTAATTTTATATATAGCTTATATTTTCATTTATTTATTCAATATATGTTTGATGTTGTGTTGTTATGAAATATATTTGTTAAATTTAGTTTTACTTTTGTTTTGCCCAGAAAAGTCAATAATTTGATAAACTGAACATAAAATGCGTGTTATCAAAGACTTAACTTTTAAGATAAGCTAAAAAAAAAATCTCGAATTTGTTTTTATTTTTCGAGATTTTTTCGAGATTATGTCTTTCGTGATTTTTGAACATTCTAGATTTTTATGCGTTCGAGATTTTTGCATTCGAGATTTTAATTTTTTTATTTCGAGATTTTTTGCATTCGAGATTTTTGTCATTCGAGATAACGTCATGATCCCGAATATTGATGTTTCATAAATAAAGAAAACAACCGTCAGCTGTTTGCCTAACGGGAGAAAGACCGTCAGTCGGCGCGGCGTCTTAAACATTCTTCGCCTATAGCAGTTCTGTGCATTTCACAATCACTGTAACATATAAAGTAACGACATTTACCTCAACAAACATTCAACTGATACCAGTTTTTATAAAAAGTTCGTTCCGGAGACCGAAACCATTGATGGATACAGGGGTTCATAGAAATCATAACCCTCCCCCATTTCCTGGGACTTTACCGAGTTATAAATGAATTTAAAATATGTACATTAGGGTGGTCCTTATTTTAAAAACTTTTGAGCACCCGTTTTTTTTGTTCATTGACATCTTAAAACACTACCCTATTTTTTTTTTATTTTTTTAAATCACGTTAACACGTGCCGCATTGAGCTTAAAGTTGATACCCCTGTGAGAGTTAGGGATTATTTAAATACTGTTTTAGCTCCAAAAATAACGGTACTTGCTACACAAACGTTATGAAAAACCTTATCTATCTTAAAAACAGCTCAAGAGATTTCGATAATAATTTTAAAAATGTTTGTATAGTTACTCGGATATTTTTAAAAATTCTTAATCTCCAAGCAAATTGAACTTTTTGAGCAAGAACGTGCGACCCAGTCGGGCCTTTTATTTTTTTTATTTTGAAGCAAGAGTAAGTAAGAGATTTGAAAGTGCACTTTATTAATTCTGCAAATCAAATTTTTAATAGCACACTGTTTTGGTCGATTTTATGAAAATTCAAATTTTCAAACTCATTGCGGCACGTGTTAATACAATCCGATTAGCATGAAATTTTTTTGGTACACGTTTTAAATGTAGAAGAACAGAAATAAATGGTGCTCAGTAAAAACAAACAACTTTTTTTTTCCTCCATACAAATAAGGACCACCCTTATGTACATATATGAGATCAATTGTGATTTCACCACAACAAATTAATTATAGTTTACTAGTTAACGAAAAAAAAAGTCGTAATTATTTTCCTCCAGAGAAATAGGAATAATTTACTTTTGTGGATAAAGTTGCCAGCAACAATTGCGGTTTTTGTTCAGTTTATTTTACTTTACAATAAATTTATTAGTTTGTTTTAAAAAATATAGTCCAGTCAACGAAGGAAAAATAAATGCAATAAATCATGCTCTCTGGGTTATTATTTTATGTCATAGTGACCCCAGGTATAACACACTAAAATCCCCTTCCCAGGGCCACGAGCTTAAGGAAGGAGTTGAGTTGGAGCTAAAGGTAGTTTTTCGTGAATATTTTTAAAACTAAGCGTATTAGCGCAAAAGTGTACATTACGAAATGAAAGATAATTAAATTTCCTAAAAAAAAGTTTTATTCATATTTTCGGTAAGAGCAGGTCTATGAAAGGTACGAGGCGTAGAAATGTCAAACGTCTGAAAAAATATTTTAGCCAATTGTTCCATGGGATCTTAGCTATTGTCTGGAAAAAGTTCCCCATTTCAATTTTGACATTTGAAAAATCGACTTTTGGCCGAGTTTTGTAGGTAAATACTCCGTTGTGCGGTGTCTACTTTCTCAGGGTCAGTCTTCACTTCTGGGGAAGAGATGATATGTCCCAAGTATTTAACTTCAGACTTGAAAAATGCAAACTTGTCTGGATTCCATTTCAAGTTTGCTTCTCGAAGTCTCTGGAACACGGCCTTAATGTTTCCACAGTGCTCATCAAATGTTTTACCATAAATGATGACATCGTCCAAATAGACTAGGCAAGATTTCCAAGTAAGTCCTTCTAAAACGCACTCCATCAAACGCTCAAATGTTGCCGGAGCGTTGCATAGTCCGAAAGGCATTACTTTGCCATAGACCATTTCCTGTGGAGAAAGCCGTCTTTTCTCGATCTTCTGGATGGATTTCTACCTGCCTGTAGCCACTCTTCAAGTCCAATATTGAGAACCATTCTGCTACTTCCATTGCATCCAAAGTATATGTTAAGTATCCGTACGGGCACCATGTTGTTCTTTGGTGCCACAAGTCTTCCCTACGATGATGTTTTGGGAAGATTGCTCAAAGTCTGGCTCCACCATTAGGTATCGATGGCTACCCAAATCTCCCTTTATTTTT
The DNA here is from genome assembly GCA_963921185.1 of Dasysyrphus tricinctus. Taxonomy (NCBI): domain Eukaryota; kingdom Metazoa; phylum Arthropoda; class Insecta; order Diptera; family Syrphidae; genus Dasysyrphus; species Dasysyrphus tricinctus. The sequence continues at coordinate 47,569,332 of OY992534.1, read as the reverse complement.
GTCCAAACGAACACTTTTGAAGAAGGTGGCAGTGGTCCGTTCCTTTTCTCTAAAAATGTTAACAATTGTTGATGTGTCAAAAAAAAATGTTGGAATGTCATTGTTGAGAATGTTACACTTTGTAACATTTCATTTAGAAACGATCAATGTTGAAAATATTGTTGATCTGTCAAACGGCAAGGTTGGAAAAAAAATCGAAATGCATTTAGAATGAATAATCAAGAAAAAACTATTTATTGCATAAAATTCATTGAAAGTAAATACATATAATTTCTAAATTAAATTTCTATTAACTTTAACTAACTATGAGCACAAATTTCTTTACCAAAAATCACGGAATTGATAAAATGCAATGTCGAAAAAAAGTAAATTTATCATAAAACTATTCAAAACTCAAAAACAACAGTAAAATTAATTAAATTAAAAACACATATTTGCAAAAATTCTAACAATTCTAAATCCAAACAACGAAAAGTAAACAAAAGATAATCACAAAATAAAAAATTGCGTTTCAGCTGTTTTTGACAGATCAACACTTCCAATTCATGTCGAGGAGATGAGTTGGAAATTGTTACAAAGTGTAACATTCTGACACTTCAACATTGAGTTTAGGAACGATTTTATGACGTCATAATGTTACACGATGTTACAATTTGAGAATTTAGGAACGATCAGTGTTAACAATTGTTAACAATTGTTAACATTTTAGAGAAAAGGAACGGACCACAGGCATATATCTTCCTTTATGACAGTCCTCAGTGTTGATGAATTTTCATTGCTATAAACCATAGGAATCTCCACATTTCGGTATTTGAGAACTTGCTTTCCGATGTCGAGAATTACTCCATGCTCTTTTATAAAGTCGATTCCAACGATGCACTCGTCACATATATCTGCTACCAGAAACAGATGTGAAAACTCCAGTTCTGCCAAACGGATTTAAAGACGAACTTCCCCGTAAACTCTGACTGCCTCTCCTGTTGCAGTTTTCAGACAGTAAGTGTTGGTGTTATGCAGCCATGTCATCTTCACCTTTCGAACAATGGAGGCTCATCCCAGCCATTTGTTGCTGCGGCTGCCTCAAACTGCTTCTTGTAGATTGCCCAAGAAGTTTGCCCATCGAAGGTTGGTGGATGCATCTCCTTTTTCTTTGGACAGTCGCCAGAACTTTCTCGAACCTTTATTTTCTTTACTTTATCTAATTCTTTTGTAATGGATTCGATTTTATCTTCCACCCTTTCGAACTTTGCTTCAATAGTCGAAAATTGTTTGATGACAGTCGAAAATTATTATTTATCGACATTCGAAATTTTTTATCGCCACGCTCGTCGAGGGCAATAATTCTGTTGTCAAAGGCATCTAACTTACCTTCAGGCAGATTTGTCTGTTCTTGGAATTGTTGAAGAAGATTATTTCTTGTTTTCTAGGAGATTCTTTTGTTCTAGGCCTTGCTGTTCGAAACGTTCGAGAAGATTCTTTTGTTCATTGCGTTGTTCTTGGCTTTGTTGTTCGAATCGTTCGAGAAGATTCTTTTGTTCATTGCGTTTTTCTTGGCTTTGTTCGAGAAGATTCTTTGGGCTGGCGAGCAGCTGAGACATCATAGTGGCTATGTCCAACGTACTTACTTGTTCTTGCTCTTCCTCCATTTCAATGTCGAATATAAACGTGTCTGTGTTTTCTCCACGTCGGGTGATTCTCTGTAAATAGAATTATATCAAATCATTGATCGGGCAAACTAATCGGTAAATTAGTTAAAAGACAAATCGTGAAATCGTTTGGGTATTTAATAAATCTGCTCAGCAACGGGACTTTTGTGTGGGCATCGGGCGAACGGACGGGAGACAAGAACAAGAAGTGCTTTTTCAATCGTGCGGTATTTTGTTATAGTACGGGAGGCAGCGTGGAATTGGAAGTCATTTCATACCGGCTGAAAATAAAACCAACAATAGTTTTCCACATTCAAAAATGACATCTGAGATCTGACCGTCAGCTACTCTGGTTGTGGTGGGTCTAGGAGTAATGGGGTCTTGAAGTTGTAAAAAAAATTTAGTTTTCAAGTCATTTCATACCGCTCAAAAATTTGTGGGATAATTTTTCAGATAATACTGAATCAAAAAACAATCGTCAGCTGCATGGGAGGCGGGGGATTATACGTCAGTCAGGTGCATGAACTGGTAATTAAAAAAAAAAGTCATTTTATACCTTATGAAATTTACGGAGCTGAATATTGGGGTCAACCACGATATCTAGAAAACAATAATCCAGAAAGCAAAAATCTCTAAAGTAAAAATCCCGAAAATTAAAATTCGCGCGCGAGAATTATAACCATTGTCTCAAAAATTAATATTAATTCTAGACTTAGAATGTCTATCTATCGGACAGAAGTTATAATTTTGAACCTTGCAAACAACTGGAAATTTTAGAATGACACTTATATTTATACCAACTTAAGTTTTTGTTATTAAATAGTTTATTTATTCTGTTTTGTTGTATTTTTTAAGGCTTTAATTTTGTTGAGGCTGTGACTCGGTGACGGGAATAAGAGTAAGACTAACTGAGGTGGAGCAAAAGTACCTTGAGTCCTTGCCTGGTTCTCTGGTTCAAAGGTTTTTAATTCTCTTCTGGGGTCCTCTGTACCGCTTAGAAAGCTCCATTGCTCCGTTAAGGTTATGTTCAATCGTCAGGCAGGCACCTAGGGGAACAATTTTCTCGAATTTGTTTTTATTTTTCGAGATTTTTTCGAGATTATGTCTTTCGTGATTTTTGAACATTCTAGATTTTTATGCGTTCGAGATTTTTGCATTCGAGATTTTAATTTTTTTATTTCGAGATTTTTTGCATTCGAGATTTTTGTCATTCGAGATAACGTCATGATCCCGAATATTGATGTTTCATAAATAAAGAAAACAACCGTCAGCTGTTTGCCTAACGGGAGAAAGACCGTCAGTCGGCGCGGCGTCTTAAACATTCTTCGCCTATAGCAGTTCTGTGCATTTCACAATCACTGTAACATATAAAGTAACGACATTTACCTCAACAAACATTCAACTGATACCAGTTTTTATAAAAAGTTCGTTCCGGAGACCGAAACCATTGATGGATACAGGGGTTCATAGAAATCATAACCCTCCCCCATTTCCTGGGACTTTACCGAGTTATAAATGAATTTAAAATATGTACATTAGGGTGGTCCTTATTTTAAAAACTTTTGAGCACCCGTTTTTTTTGTTCATTGACATCTTAAAACACTACCCTATTTTTTTTTTATTTTTTTAAATCACGTTAACACGTGCCGCATTGAGCTTAAAGTTGATACCCCTGTGAGAGTTAGGGATTATTTAAATACTGTTTTAGCTCCAAAAATAACGGTACTTGCTACACAAACGTTATGAAAAACCTTATCTATCTTAAAAACAGCTCAAGAGATTTCGATAATAATTTTAAAAATGTTTGTATAGTTACTCGGATATTTTTAAAAATTCTTAATCTCCAAGCAAATTGAACTTTTTGAGCAAGAACGTGCGACCCAGTCGGGCCTTTTATTTTTTTTATTTTGAAGCAAGAGTAAGTAAGAGATTTGAAAGTGCACTTTATTAATTCTGCAAATCAAATTTTTAATAGCACACTGTTTTGGTCGATTTTATGAAAATTCAAATTTTCAAACTCATTGCGGCACGTGTTAATACAATCCGATTAGCATGAAATTTTTTTGGTACACGTTTTAAATGTAGAAGAACAGAAATAAATGGTGCTCAGTAAAAACAAACAACTTTTTTTTTCCTCCATACAAATAAGGACCACCCTTATGTACATATATGAGATCAATTGTGATTTCACCACAACAAATTAATTCGGTACATTTTATTTCGGTTGTCAATAAACCATTATTTGTATATATTTTAAGAGATAAAACCCGAACGTTCGAATGAAAAAAACGTATAGTTTACTAGTTAACGAAAAAAAAAAGTCGTAATTATTTTCCTCCAGAGAAATAGGAATAATTTACTTTTGTGGATAAAGTTGCCAGCAACAATTGCGGTTTTTGTTCAGTTTATTTTACTTTACAATAAATTTATTAGTTTGTTTTAAAAAATATAGTCCAGTCAACGAAGGAAAAATAAATGCAATAAATCATGCTCTCTGGGTTATTATTTTATGTCATAGTGACCCCAGGTATAACACACTAAAATCCCCTTCCCAGGGCCACGAGCTTAAGGAAGGAGTTGAGTTGGAGCTAAAGGTAGTTTTTCGTGAATATTTTTAAAACTAAGCGTATTAGCGCAAAAGTGTACATTACGAAATGAAAGATAATTAAATTTCCTAAAAAAAAGTTTTATTCATATTTTCGGTAAGAGCAGGTCTATGAAAGGTACGAGGCGTAGAAATGTCAAACGTCTGAAAAAATATTTTAGCCAATTGTTCCATGGGATCTTAGCTATTGTCTGGAAAAAGTTCCCCATTTCAATTTTGACATTTGAAAAATCGACTTTTGGCCGAGTTTTGTAGGTAAATACTCCGTTGTGCGGTGTCTACTTTCTCAGGGTCAGTCTTCACTTCTGGGGAAGAGATGATATGTCCCAAGTATTTAACTTCAGACTTGAAAAATGCAAACTTGTCTGGATTCCATTTCAAGTTTGCTTCTCGAAGTCTCTGGAACACGGCCTTAATGTTTCCACAGTGCTCATCAAATGTTTTACCATAAATGATGACATCGTCCAAATAGACTAGGCAAGATTTCCAAGTAAGTCCTTCTAAAACGCACTCCATCAAACGCTCAAATGTTGCCGGAGCGTTGCATAGTCCGAAAGGCATTACTTTGCCATAGACCATTTCCTGTGGAGAAAGCCGTCTTTTCTCGATCTTCTGGATGGATTTCTACCTGCCTGTAGCCACTCTTCAAGTCCAATATTGAGAACCATTCTGCTACTTCCATTGCATCCAAAGTATATGTTAAGTATCCGTACGGGCACCATGTTGTTCTTTGGTGCCACAAGTCTTCCCTACGATGATGTTTTGGGAAGATTGCTCAAAGTCTGGCTCCACCATTAGGTATCGATGGCTACCCAAATCTCCCTTTATTTTTGTCCAAACGAACACTTTTGAAGAAGGTGGCAGTGGTCCGTTCCTTTTCTCTAAAAATGTTAACAATTGTTGATGTGTCAAAAAAAAATGTTGGAATGTCATTGTTGAGAATGTTACACTTTGTAACATTTCATTTAGAAACGATCAATGTTGAAAATATTGTTGATCTGTCAAACGGCAAGGTTGGAAAAAAAATCGAAATGCATTTAGAATGAATAATCAAGAAAAAACTATTTATTGCATAAAATTCATTGAAAGTAAATACATATAATTTCTAAATTAAATTTCTATTAACTTTAACTAACTATGAGCACAAATTTCTTTACCAAAAATCACGGAATTGATAAAATGCAATGTCGAAAAAAAGTAAATTTATCATAAAACTATTCAAAACTCAAAAACAACAGTAAAATTAATTAAATTAAAAACACATATTTGCAAAAATTCTAACAATTCTAAATCCAAACAACGAAAAGTAAACAAAAGATAATCACAAAATAAAAAATTGCGTTTCAGCTGTTTTTGACAGATCAACACTTCCAATTCATGTCGAGGAGATGAGTTGGAAATTGTTACAAAGTGTAACATTCTGACACTTCAACATTGAGTTTAGGAACGATTTTATGACGTCATAATGTTACACGATGTTACAATTTGAGAATTTAGGAACGATCAGTGTTAACAATTGTTAACAATTGTTAACATTTTAGAGAAAAGGAACGGACCACAGGCATATATCTTCCTTTATGACAGTCCTCAGTGTTGATGAATTTTCATTGCTATAAACCATAGGAATCTCCACATTTCGGTATTTGAGAACTTGCTTTCCGATGTCGAGAATTACTCCATGCTCTTTTATAAAGTCGATTCCAACGATGCACTCGTCACATATATCTGCTACCAGAAACAGATGTGAAAACTCCAGTTCTGCCAAACGGATTTAAAGACGAACTTCCCCGTAAACTCTGACTGCCTCTCCTGTTGCAGTTTTCAGACAGTAAGTGTTGGTGTTATGCAGCCATGTCATCTTCACCTTTCGAACAATGGAGGCTCATCCCAGCCATTTGTTGCTGCGGCTGCCTCAAACTGCTTCTTGTAGATTGCCCAAGAAGTTTGCCCATCGAAGGTTGGTGGATGCATCTCCTTTTTCTTTGGACAGTCGCCAGAACTTTCTCGAACCTTTATTTTCTTTACTTTATCTAATTCTTTTGTAATGGATTCGATTTTATCTTCCACCCTTTCGAACTTTGCTTCAATAGTCGAAAATTGTTTGATGACAGTCGAAAATTATTATTTATCGACATTCGAAATTTTTTATCGCCACGCTCGTCGAGGGCAATAATTCTGTTGTCAAAGGCATCTAACTTACCTTCAGGCAGATTTGTCTGTTCTTGGAATTGTTGAAGAAGATTATTTCTTGTTTTCTAGGAGATTCTTTTGTTCTAGGCCTTGCTGTTCGAAACGTTCGAGAAGATTCTTTTGTTCATTGCGTTGTTCTTGGCTTTGTTGTTCGAATCGTTCGAGAAGATTCTTTTGTTCATTGCGTTTTTCTTGGCTTTGTTCGAGAAGATTCTTTGGGCTGGCGAGCAGCTGAGACATCATAGTGGCTATGTCCAACGTACTTACTTGTTCTTGCTCTTCCTCCATTTCAATGTCGAATATAAACGTGTCTGTGTTTTCTCCACGTCGGGTGATTCTCTGTAAATAGAATTATATCAAATCATTGATCGGGCAAACTAATCGGTAAATTAGTTAAAAGACAAATCGTGAAATCGTTTGGGTATTTAATAAATCTGCTCAGCAACGGGACTTTTGTGTGGGCATCGGGCGAACGGACGGGAGACAAGAACAAGAAGTGCTTTTTCAATCGTGCGGTATTTTGTTATAGTACGGGAGGCAGCGTGGAATTGGAAGTCATTTCATACCGGCTGAAAATAAAACCAACAATAGTTTTCCACATTCAAAAATGACATCTGAGATCTGACCGTCAGCTACTCTGGTTGTGGTGGGTCTAGGAGTAATGGGGTCTTGAAGTTGTAAAAAAAATTTAGTTTTCAAGTCATTTCATACCGCTCAAAAATTTGTGGGATAATTTTTCAGATAATACTGAATCAAAAAACAATCGTCAGCTGCATGGGAGGCGGGGGATTATACGTCAGTCAGGTGCATGAACTGGTAATTAAAAAAAAAAGTCATTTTATACCTTATGAAATTTACGGAGCTGAATATTGGGGTCAACCACGATATCTAGAAAACAATAATCCAGAAAGCAAAAATCTCTAAAGTAAAAATCCCGAAAATTAAAATTCGCGCGCGCGAATTATAACCCTTGTCTCAAAAATTAATATTAATTCTAGACTTAGAATGTCTATCTATCGGACAGAAGTTATAATTTTGAACCTTGCAAACAACTGGAAATTTTAGAATGACACTTATATTTATACCAACTTAAGTTTTTGTTATTAAATAGTTTATTTATTCTGTTTTGTTGTATTTTTTAAGGCTTTAATTTTGTTGAGGCTGTGACTCGGTGACGGGAATAAGAGTAAGACTAACTGAGGTGGAGCAAAAGTACCTTGAGTCCTTGCCTGGTTCTCTGGTTCAAAGGTTTTTAATTCTCTTCTGGGGTCCTCTGTACCGCTTAGAAAGCTCCATTGCTCCGTTAAGGTTATGTTCAATCGTCAGGCAGGCACCTAGGGGAACAATTTTCTTCGACAGCAGCATACTTTTGCACTATCACACTCAAAACAAAGTTTATCTGAAAATGTGCCACTGCCAAAAAGCCGAAAAAATTCGACACTCTGTGACAATGTGTGTTTTTAATTTTATATATAGCTTATATTTTCATTTATTTATTCAATATATGTTTGATGTTGTGTTGTTATGAAATATATTTGTTAAATTTAGTTTTACTTTTGTTTTGCCCAGAAAAGTCAATAATTTGATAAACTGAACATAAAATGCGTGTTATCAAAGACTTAACTTTTAAGATAAGCTAAAAAAAAAATCTCGAATTTGTTTTTATTTTTCGAGATTTTTTCGAGATTATGTCTTTCGTGATTTTTGAACATTCTAGATTTTTATGCGTTCGAGATTTTTGCATTCGAGATTTTAATTTTTTTATTTCGAGATTTTTTGCATTCGAGATTTTTGTCATTCGAGATAACGTCATGATCCCGAATATTGATGTTTCATAAATAAAGAAAACAACCGTCAGCTGTTTGCCTAACGGGAGAAAGACCGTCAGTCGGCGCGGCGTCTTAAACATTCTTCGCCTATAGCAGTTCTGTGCATTTCACAATCACTGTAACATATAAAGTAACGACATTTACCTCAACAAACATTCAACTGATACCAGTTTTTATAAAAAGTTCGTTCCGGAGACCGAAACCATTGATGGATACAGGGGTTCATAGAAATTATAACCCTCCCCCATTTCCTGGGACTTTACCGAGTTATAAATGAATTTAAAATATGTACATTAGGGTGGTCCTTATTTTAAAAACTTTTGAGCACCCGTTTTTTTTGTTCATTGACATCTTAAAACACTACCCTATTTTTTTTTATTTTTTTAAATCACGTTAACACGTGCCGCATTGAGCTTAAAGTTGATACCCCTGTGAGAGTTAGGGATTATTTAAATACTGTTTTAGCTCCAAAAATAACGGTACTTGCTACACAAACGTTATGAAAAACCTTATCTATCTTAAAAACAGCTCAAGAGATTTCGATAATAATTTTAAAAATGTTTGTATAGTTACTCGGATATTTTTAAAAATTCTTAATCTCCAAGCAAATTGAACTTTTTGAGCAAGAACGTGCGACCCAGTCGGGCCTTTTATTTTTTTTATTTTGAAGCAAGAGTAAGTAAGAGATTTGAAAGTGCACTTTATTAATTCTGCAAATCAAATTTTTAATAGCACACTGTTTTGGTCGATTTTATGAAAATTCAAATTTTCAAACTCATTGCGGCACGTGTTAATACAATCCGATTAGCATGAAATTTTTTTGGTACACGTTTTAAATGTAGAAGAACAGAAAAAAATGGTGCTCAGTAAAAACAAACAACTTTTTTTTCCTCCATACAAATAAGGACCACCCTAATGTACATATATGAAATCAATTGTGATTTCACCACAACAAATTAATTCGGTACATTTTATTTCGGTTGTCAATAAACCATTATTTGTATATATTTTAAGAGATAAAACCCGAACGTTCGAATGAAAAAAACGTATAGTTTACTAGTTAACGAAAAAAAAAGTCGTAATTATTTTCCTCCAGAGAAATAGGAATAATTTACTTTTGTGGATAAAGTTGCCAGCAACAATTGCGGTTTTTGTTCAGTTTATTTTACTTTACAATAAATTTATTAGTTTGTTTTAAAAAATATAGTCCAGTCAACGAAGGAAAAATAAATGCAATAAATCATGCTCTCTGGGTTATTATTTTATGTCATAGTGACCCCAGGTATAACACACTAAAATCCCCTTCCCAGGGCCACGAGCTTAAGGAAGGAGTTGAGTTGGAGCTAAAGGTAGTTTTTCGTGAATATTTTTAAAACTAAGCGTATTAGCGCAAAAGTGTACATTACGAAATGAAAGATAATTAAATTTCCTGAAAAAAAGTGTTATTCATATTTTCGGTAAGAGCAGGTCTATGAAAGGTACGAGGCGTAGAAATGTCAAACGTCTGAAAAACAATGTTTCTGTCTTATATAATTGAAGGGTTGTAATTCTTAAAGGTGAATAAAACAATAAAAAAAAATATTTCAATTAAATAGTCCAGTAACCTTGTAGTTTCATAGAACTGAGATCTTGCGTCAGTTCCGGTAGCTCTGATTTTTTGCTGAGTTGTTTATGATGTTGGCCTCGAGCGCCAAACGCAATATTGGTAAATATCCAAAAAAAAAACACGAATTTTTCACGGTTTTTAAACTTATTGGCCATTTTAACCTTACGCCTTAATTTCCGAATAAAACATTGCTCTAGAATTTCAACCATTGAATAACTACAAATAGAAGGGACACCGGGCAAAACGTCCACTAGATGTCCTGGTTTGGCAGCCTGTCGCTGCAGTCGCTCTATCAAATACAACACCCCTGTAATAAATTTGTTCCTTTTGGGAAATTTCCTTTATTGCCGAATAAGAAAGGAAGACATATTTTTTTTTCATAGAGCATGAAAATGATGAAAGGATTTCTTTGAGGCTCTCTTAGCCGAGAAGAAAACCAATAATTGTTTGAAAAAGAAATTAGAGCTTCATGGGCGGCCACTGCATTTGCTTGGTGTGACTTCCGTTTGAGCAATGTTCGGTGTCCCCTTCTATTATTATTATTCAATGATTTTAACCTTACTAAATTTGCTTCAATTTTAGTCCAAAACTGTTTCGTAGACACAACAGTTTCCAAGGGACGGCTTTTCAAAATATTTAAATACAAATTTCATTTTTCATTTATTGAGGTAGCCTTTACATTACATAATGGGATTGCACAATTTACATACAGAGACGATATACTAATATCTTACTTCTGAAAAATTTTATAACAATTTTTGAATGTAACATGAAATAACATAGTGATTCGAAAGGAAAATGCTACAACAAAAAAACCTTTCATATGAAAAAAAAATGAATTATTGAAACAGTATTGTTTGTGTTACTTAAAACTAATATCACAGAATAAAAAACAAAACTAGTATATAAACCAGGTCAAATGTAATTTACTATAGCAAAAATTATTTATATGCAAAGTGAATGAAAAATGTATATAATTAAATAAATAAATTAATAAATAAGTATTTTAATAAATAAATAAGTAAATAAATAAATAAGTTTAAAATATTTTGGTTTATAAATATGTAAATAAATAAATAAATAAATAAATAAATAAGTAAATAAATGAATGCGTAGTAAATTAATTAATTAATAAATAAATTCGTAAATAAATAAATAAATAAATAATTAAATAAATAAATAAATTAACAAATAAATAATTTAATAAATAAATAAATAAACGAGCATTAAATCAAATAAATAAACAAAAACATATACATATAAATAAATACTTTTTAATAAATAATTTTACAAAAATATATTAATAGCTTAAACTAGGCTATTTATAAGGACATTATCTGAAGTTTGACATTTTCAGAAATAACTGTGACAGAGTTTATGTATCCTCGTTATAACCAAATCGATGTTTGCCTTGTTATGTAACTCGATTGTTGAGAAATGCCAAGGTAGCTTCAGCATAAGTTTAAGAAGCTTGTTTTGTGCAACTTGTAGTCGTTTCCTATGAGTAACTGCACATTTTCCCCATACAGGACATCCGTAAAACAAAATTGATTGAAAAATGGATTTGAATAAGATAATTTTATTTTGTTCGCTTAGAAGGGACTTACGATTTATTAAGGGATACATAATTTTGATTGTTTTATTTACCTTATCTAAAGAGTTCGTGATGTGTTTATCATAGGTAAGTTTAGTGTCTAATGTGATTCCCAAATATTTAACGTTTTGCTTCCATTCGATTTGTGCTCCATTATATATAAGGTTTGTGCTTGGTAAAAAACAAGTCTTCCTTTTCCTAGTGAAAAAGATTGCTTGAGTTTTTGCACTATTGACTTTTATCTTCCATTTGTGGAAAAAGGATGAGAGACTATTTAGAGCCGATTGAAGATTGGTTTCGATTATAAAACCAAGCCCATCGGTGCGAAATATTCCGGTATCGTCTGCAAATATTGCGTACTCACGGATTAGGAACATCCGAAGTGTATATGTTATAGAGGTCGGGCCCAAGAATTGATCCTTGGGGGACTCCCGATATTTGTACATGGAATGACGAAAACGAGTTATTTACGCATACAGTAAATTGGCGGTCAGAAAGGAAACTCTTAACTGTTTTGATTAGGTACAATGGAAAACCACCATTAAGCATTTTAAACAGCAGACCATAGTGCCAAACAGTATCAAACGCCTTTTCGACGTCAATTATAACTAAACCGTGTTGTGCAATTCTATCAACTTGTTGAACTGAATTATAATGATTTCGGAAACCAAATTGAAAGACTGGTAAAATGTTATTTCTTTCTACAAAGTTCTTAATTCTAAACTTGATTATTTTTTCGAAGAGTTTCCCAACGCAGCTTAGTAAGCTAATAGGTCTATAGCTTTTAGAATTATTAGCTGGCTTTCCAGGCTTTAATATAGGAATAATTTTTCCCACTTTCCAAGCTAACGGGAAATGTTGTAGCCTTATACATAAATTGAAAATAAGAAGCAATAATTTAACGCCGCAAGTTGGAAGCTCTTTAATGAATGAGTTTCGAATATTATCTAAACCTGGAGACTTACGAACTTTAAGGTTAACAATTAGGTTTTTCAGTTCATCAAAAGTAACAAGAGAAGAATCGTCAACACCACTGGGCGTAGCTTCCATTCTGGAGACAGCATTGTTAACCGTAGTTTCGAGATTAGGATCGGTGACTCCGCGAGTAATATTGTGGTTATCTTCAAAAGATGTGGCAAGTATATCTGCTTTCTCTGTGTTAGTAAAGCATGGAATTTGTGCATCAGTAAATGTAGGAATAACAGTGTATTTCTTTTTGATTATTTTGGATATATTCCATAGAGGCTTAGAATTCTTATCTAAACTTTGAAGTTTAGAGTTCCAAGTCCTGTTGCGCTGTTTAAGAATTTCATCTTTGATGCAACCATTCTAGTATGTAACTTGATGCAAAAATGTTATCTGACGAGACCTTTGCCAATTTCTCCTGAAAAGATTACGCAACTTAATCATGTTTAGAATATACTGAGGGAGTGTTATATTATTATAAGGAAATTTCAATTTCTTAGGAACTGATAGATTGATTGCGTTCTCAATAGATCTGGAAAAAGAGTCCGAAATATCATTTATCTGGTTTGAATTAGATATATTACCAATACTAGCATTTAAATTCCTGAAGTCGTAACGAAGTACTCGACGGTATGATTTCCAGTTAGCATTTTTATAATCAAAAACATGATTGAGGTTTTGTTCCGGAGACTGAAGTATTTGATGTGTATTTGTTTATTTCAACTGCAGACTGATGTCTAAGTTGTTAAATATTACTTGTACAATATAATAGTAAATTTAAGTCTACTAACACATATTATGAAACACTTAACAGGATAATAATATTTTTTTTAAACTATTTTTCGACATGTTAAAATCAATTAAGTTATATAAACGATTAAAATCATTGCACATAATGTTTAAAGCTGTGTTTAATCCATAATTTACTCTGGCAGAAGGTGTATACAAAAATGTAGGATTACGGGTTAACCTCGGACGGGAATTTATGTTCAGCATACTTGGCACTCTACCGGTAGGTGATCAGAACCTAAGTTATTCATAACATTGGGTTGAGAAAAAATTTCTGGAATGTTAGTCAAGTACAGATCTAGGGTAGAAGGATTTTTGTTACGATCAGAAGGAATGTAAGTTGGAGAGTTTGGGAAAAGTATATGAAATGGATGAGTTGCGTTTAGATCATTCATTATATTTCCCCAGGCATTTGCTCTTAGACACCCCCAAGCTCTGTGCCGACAATTAAAATCTCCACCTACTAAATAAGGACCTGGAAGATTTATAAATTTTCGTAAATCTGCTTTAACGCAATTTTTCCTTAGTAGTGTTGTTTTACCGCCAGGAAAATAGGCTGAAAAAACTTTTAGTGTCCTTCCATTTTCAAACAAAAGTTCAACCCCAAGGTTCTCGATAGTATGTGTATTTAACCCAGGTACGATAGAATGTTTAATGTTTTTTTTAACTAATATTGCAATTACCCTCCTGTTTGCCCAATTCTATCAGAAGGATAGCAATTATACAAACTGTTTGAGAGCCTATCATCAACTGCAAGCCACGTTTCACAAACAAGGCAAACATCGATATTGTATCTATTTAAAAAACAAAACAATTCAACAGATTTATTGCGAATACTTCTAGCATTCCAACATACCAATTTTAGGTTTGATAGCATTATTTGTTAGTATTATCATTGAGTTTATATACATGTTTATATATATGTATATAAACTCAATGGTATTATATAGGTACTTTAAAGCTATTTGTGCAATCACGTTAAATTGGTCAGATTTACATTTACAATTAGATAATTTGCTGGTCATCTCAATGGTGAGTTTTTGGATCTCATCAAGCGAAAAAAGTTCCCCTTCAGCGGAAGAGGTAGGTTGAGAAGCTGCTGTGGCCTCCATAAAAGGGTTCAGGTTTGGATTATATCCACTGCTTAACTTTGCTCTCGAGGTGTGTTGAGTTATATAAGTATCATTCATTGGGCACGTTCCGCTGGTTATTCTCAGTTATTCGGATAGCTTTGTGTTGTTGTAATCCCTTGTTAAAAAACAGCTGATAACAGCTGACGCAACAACTCAAGTTATCTCAAAATTTTTGGGATAGCTAGATAGCATAGCGAATAAACATTGGAACGCGAGGATTGACCTTACCTTGGTCTTTAGTGGTGGGAAATGTTCCATTGAATAGAGAAAAGATCTCGAAGCTTTCACTGCGTTTGAATGTGGGGAGCTTTTATGAGAAAGCTTTTCCTTAATCTCCAAAAATTTTTGTCTACTGATGCATGAAGTGTCAGTCGATTTATGTTTTTGGTTACAATTAGCACACTGTGGATTATTGGCTGAAGTGCAATCAGTTGTTTTGTGATTCCCCGCGCAATTAGAGCAAAATGTTTTTATATTGCAATTTTTTTCACCATGCCCGAACATTTGACAGTTTCTACACTGTGTTATTTGGTTAGGCAAGCGACGATGGAAATCCCACTTCACCTGGGTTTTAAAAATTGATTTCATATTTTTGCGAAGATCACACATGCGGACAGATCCGTTTTCAAAATAAACTATATAAAACGACAAGTAAGAGGTCATTCTCTATTTCGAGAGCGTTCGTTGTATCGATCGCCTTTTCCTTTAAAAAGATCGTAATAAGTGATTAATAACTTTATTTACATATTTATACGTCTTTTTTTATAGGTAGTGTTAAACTGACTTGTCTAATCGATATGGTAATACGGCGCTGAAGAGAAAAAGGTCATTTCCGAAAATGATGCGACATAAATCGCAAGTAAAAATAAAATATTTTTTTTTTTGGTTCGTGGAGAACCAGGGCCTAGTGACTTACAACTCTCAACCATTCCTGTGTGCGTGTTGTTGGCAAGAATGTTTAAATGTAGCCACCTACCCACTAATTAGTGTCCTAAAATTGGGAAGAACGTTCCTCCTGGAAACAAATTCTTATCTCAAACTATAAATACCTACCTACCTACATAAATAAATCTAGACAAATAGGTACGTACATATGCATAAATAAATTTCTGAAATTTATTTATTATTTACCTACACTATCATAGAATAAAAAATCATTTTCCACCTTCAAACGCAAAAACAGAGAAATCCTTCAAAGAAGAAATCATTCGAAACCTCCCATCATATAGATACAAACATTAGAATGTAAACCACTAACACATTCACAAAATTCATTCACAGGAAAAAAGAGACAGAATGCATACCCAAAAACAAACAACAAGAGTAGATACACTTGCGCTTACCCTGCAAATACCATCCACCACCGTCACCGTGGTTCTGCTCATATATATAATATATATACTACACCACATCTTATCTGAACCACTCATATCATACACACAATAGCCCAGGAAAAATGTACTTTCGCTGCGGAAAAATTCCAAGTGAAGATTTTTGAATGCAATTATCTTTATTTGTGCCTAAGGAATACGCATGCGAAAGTCTACAAACGAAACTGGCTTGCGTTAAAAGTTATTCAAGGTTAAATGTCGAAAATACCGGTTTTCCACGTATAACTTTGAAACGGTACATGGTATTAAAAAGTAATGCATACAAAACTTGTAGATAATATGATTATCTACAAGAAATGTTAAAACACTTTTTTTTCTCTGACTGATGGTTAAGAAGATATCGGCGTTTTAAAAAACGTAAATTGACGAAAATATCCCTTTTTTGCGTATAACTCAGAAATGGTGAGTGTTATTGAAAACATTTATAGGCAAAGTTTATATACTATATTACCCTCTATTAAAAAAAAAAATATATTTTTTCTAAGAGTAATAATTTTTAAGATATAATTATTTGAAAAATTTCGTCAAAAACCTGTAATTCCAGACTTTTGCTTTAAAATCTTAAATAACGAAATTTTCATAAAATAATTTATGTTCAGCTTATAGACTATAATGTAATCTACAAAAAATATTAACACACTTTTTTCCACACGAGTGACCAGTAACAAGATATTGCTACTTCAAAAAGGTTAAGTATTGAAAATAAGGATTTTTCACTTACCACTCCTAAACGGTATATGTTAGAAATTTTATTTTTACACAGTTTGTAGGTTATTTACCCTTCTACAAGGAAATAAAAAAAAAAAAATTTTGTTTGCGTTTATTTAAAAGATATAATATTTTATATAAAATGCACAAAAGTCAAAAATAACGGTATTTTGCGGTTTTCTCTTAAATGGTGAAGTTTTTGAAAAATAATTTATCCTTTTTGTATAAACAATAATATTTTCTATAAGAACTCTTATGAAGACTTTTTCGATATAAGGCCCCAATAAAAAGATATTGAGACTTCAAAAAGTATCAATTTTCGAAAATGCTGGTTTTTCCGGCCCAAAATGATTCGCCCAGCGACAAAAAATAATAATAGGGTTTTTTAGAGAGAAATAGTACAAACATTTTTTATACTGAGGGGGGGGTCTATCTCCCCCCCATTAACCGGGAAGAGCAATTTTCTGAAAATAGTACTAAAATAAAAAAAAAAAAATTTTAAACAAATGGCAACACTTAAAATAAAGTACTATATTTTTTGAGATTTTCAAGTTTGTTCTTTAATTATTTTTTCAAAATTAGTTATTCCTGCCAATAGTTTTCGAAAAAAATAACTTCAAACCCAACATTAAAAAAAAAAAATGAAAAAAATTATATAGGTACTGTTCTTTTTTCAAAATATGAAATCAGGAATTATGTTAGTTTCTTTGATACACTTTTCCTGTAATTTTTAAATGAACACTGCAAACCAGATGGTTTTATGCCATCAAGCTTTCGAGAAAATTGTAAACTAAGGAAACTATTTTTTTATTATATGTTTTTTTGGTAGTATATCTAGGAAAAATGCATTACCACTTCGGGAAAATTCCAAGTTAAAATTTTTAAGCGCAATTATCTTTAAATTACCATAAAGAATACTCGTGCAAAAGTCTACACACGAATCTGGCTTGCGCTAAAAGTTATTCAAGGTCAAACGCCAGCAAAATCTTCTTTTAGAGCACTTTTTTTTTGGATAGTATCAAGGAAAAAATTCATTTCCGTTTGGGGAAAACTGCAAGTTAAATTTTTTAAACGCAATTATCTTTAAATTGCCATAAAGAATACTCGTGCAAAAGTCTACACACGAGTCTGGCTTGCGCTAAGAGTTATTCAATTTTCCTCAAGTGTACATGAATTTTTTCCTTGATACTGTCCAAAAAAAAGGTTATGCTCTAAAAGAAGATTCTGCTGGCGTTTGACCTTAAATAACTCTTAGCGCAAGCCAGATTCGTGTGTAGACTTTTGCACGAGTATTCATTATGGCAATTTAAAGATAATTGCGCTTAAAAATTTTAACTTGGAATTTTCCCGAAGTGGTAATGCATTTTTCCTAGATATACTACCAAAAAAACATATAATAAAAAAATAGTTTTCTTAGTTTACAATTTTCTCGAAAGCTTGATGGCATAAAACCATCTGGTTTGCAGTGTTCATTTAAAAATTACAGGAAAAGTGTATCATAGAAACTAACATAATTCCTGATTTCATATTTTGAAAAAAGAACAGTACCTATATAATTTTTTTCAGTTTTTTTTTTTTTAATGTTGGGTTTGAAGGTATTTTTTTCGAAAACTGTTGACAGGAATAACTTATTTTGAAAAAATAATTAAAGAACAAACTTGAAAATCTCAAAAAAATATAGTACTTTATTTTAAGTGTTGCCATTTGCTTAAACATTTTTTTTTTAATGTTAGTACTATTTACAGAAAATTGCTCCTCCCGGTTAATTGGGGGGAGATAGACCCCCCCCTCAGTATAAAAAAATGTTTGTACTATGTCTCTCTAAAAAACCCTATTATTATTTTTTGTCGCTGGGCAAATCATTTTGGGCCGGAAAACCCAGCATTTTCGAAAATTGATACTTTTTGAAGTCTCAATATCTTTTTATTGGGGCCTTATATCGAAAAAGTCTTCATAAAAGTTCTTAAAGAAAATATTATTGTTTATACAAAAAGTATAAATTATTTTTCAAAAACTTCACCATTTAAGAGAAAACCGCAAAATACCGTTATTTTTGACTTTTGTGCATTTTATATAAAATATTATATCTTTTAAATAAACGCAAACAAAAATTTTTTTATTTCCTTGTAGAAGGGTAAATAACCTACAAACTGTGTAAAAATAAAATTTCTAACATATACCGTTTAAGAGTGGTAAGCGAAAAATCCTTATTTTCAATACTTAACCTTTTTGAAGTAGCAATATCTTGTTACTGGTCACTCGTGTGGAAAAAAGTGTGTTAATATTTTTTGTAGATTACATTATAGTCTATAAGCCGAACATAAATTATTTTATGAAAATTTCGTTATTTAAGATTTAAAAGCAAAAGTCTGGAATTACAGGTTTTTGACGAAATTTTTCAAATAATTATATCTTTAAAATTATTACTCTTAGAAAAAATTTAATTTTTTTTTTAATAGAGGGTAACATAGTATATAAACTTTGCCAATAAATGTTTTCAATAACACTCACCATTTCTGAGTTATACGCAAAAAAGGGATATTTTTGTCAATTTTCGTTTTTTGAAACGCCGATATCTTCTTAACCATCAGTCAGAGAAAAAAAAGTGTTTTAACATTTCTTGTAGATAATCATATTATCTACAAGTTTTGTATGCATTACTTTTTAATACCATGTACCGTTTCAAAGTTATACGTGGAAAACCGGTATTTTCGACATTTAACCTTGAATAACTTTTAACGCAAGCCAGTTTCGTTTGTAGACTTTCGCATGCGTATTCCTTAGGCACAAATAAAGATAATTGCATTCAAAAATCTTCACTTGGAATTTTTCCGCAGATTGGCAATTTATTTGTACATTTTTCCTGGGCTAAAACACCCATTGGCATTTCAAATTTGTCATACTTTTTTTTGTTTATTTGCCAATCTTCGAAAAAAAACATCTTGTAGCCGATAGGTGAACTAAAAACCGCCAGTAAAATAAAATAACGATTTTTGTTCGAAAATAAAGACTTTTTTAAAATGTGTTGTTTTGCAATACTTTTTGTATTGAAACAATTTTAGAAAACATATTTGTCATTTGGGGAGAGTTTTGTTTTTTTTTTCATATAATTACACATTCATTAGAAAATGAGCAATTTGGATGTCTTTCAAGAGATGATTATTCAAAAATAGAGCCCAAACTTAATAATCTACCTAAATGTTTATGTAGTTCTGTTCATTAACTATAATTATCATGTATATATGGGTCAATATTGCAAAACATTAATATTTTTCAATATAAATTGGACACTCGTTCAAAACAACCTATTTTGCTAGAATAACAATTATATCTCTTAATAACTCTTAAATAACCACTTTGAGACAAGGGGTTCTAGTATTTGATTAAATCTAACGGTTTTTTAAGTCAGGGAAATTACATTTGTATCAGGGAAATGAAAAAAATTTATATTACCTCCAGTGATTAAGTAGATATTTAATTTTGAGATGACTGGAATATGACGCTTGTTTTGATAATAAGAAATAATGTTTTCTTCCAAACATTTCATTGTGTTTAGGTCCCTAAGAACACTAAAGCAGTTGTAATGCTTTCGTCAATCCAAGCATTCAACACAGAAACTGCCAAGCTCGATAATAATAACTTGCTATAAAATGCCATGCTTGGTTCAAAAATTGTGAAAAATCTTCGTGTTTCAAAAAATAAAATAAAGCTATTGCTATTACTTTTTGTTTCAAAGTCAAAAGTATATGCTATTTTAGCAAATGGTTATATTGCTGCTGGGATTTTTGCAAGGGGTTTGCTCATTACTCGAAAAACTACAACACAAAGCAAGATAATTGTCATATGCGTATGATCGGATAGGGCTCTTAGTCTTGCACTCTGTACTTTTTTTTTTTTTTTTATAATATGCGCGCACTAAAGGGATTTTGACTACCCTTAATATTATGAGACACAGCGCGAGCGATCAGGAAAATAGGGAAGGATTCAAGAGGAGATACCGATGCACATTGGTTTTGAAGCTCTGAATAACAAAATGGAAGGGAAAAACAGAGCCTGGTTAAGCATTCCACATTCGTGTTGTACGGCTAAAGAAAGAATCTCTGTACTTGACAGTACGTCCGAAGTTGGGCTCAAGGGTAAACTGATGAGCATTCCTAAAAGCGCGAGTATTACGGTTGAATTGTTTAAGGGGAGGAATGCAACTGGCTATTTCACTAGAACATTGCTTGTAAAAATAGCGATAAAATAATGAGAGACATGAAACATGGCGGCGATGTTTCAGAGTTGTGATTGTTTGGGTAATAGATCTATCACCTATCATTTTTAAGGCTCTATTTTGTATTCTATCTAAGAGATTCAAGTGAGTTATAGGAGCACCTGCCCAAATGTGGGAGTTATACTCAAGCTTGGGTCGGATGAAGGCCTTGTAGATTATAGCCAGATCAGAAGGGGGAAAGAATTTCTTACATCTTCGGAGAAAACCTAAACACTTTGCAGCATTTTTGGCGACGTTGAATATGTGATCGTTCCACAAAAGGTGATCTGTGATACACATACCCAGGACTGAAAGCTGGTCAGTTTCCTCGATGCAAGTACCGCTCATGGATAGCGGCATTGGGGGTGGTTTCTGCTTCAGCGACAGCAGACAGCATTGGGTTTTTGAAGCATTAAATTCAACACGGTTTTTAATTCCCCACTGGACAATGCTGTCAAGATCAGAATTTAATGAGCTTATCATACGGTGCCGTTGAAGTTCCACATCCGAAGGACAGGGATGTGAATCTAGAAACGAATATGAAAAGCTGAGGGTGCTATCGTCAGCAAAACAATTTAATGGATTAGAAGTTTCAGACAAGAGGTCATTAATGAAAATGAGAAAGAGAGTTGGAGACAAAACGGAGCCCTGGGGCACACCAGCATTTATTTTATGAATATCAGACTTGAAACCATCCAAGACGACTTGTATTGAACGATCCGAAAGGTAATTTCTAATCCAAAGAAGAAGAGATTCATCGATACCAACAGCACGCATTTTCGATAAGAGAGCTTGATGCCAAACTCTATCAAATGCCTTTGAAATATCAAGTGCAATAATCTTACTTTCTCCAAAACGATGTAAAGATTTGTTCCACTGTTCGGTGAGATATACCATCAGATCACCAGTGGACCTATTGCTACGAAAGCCATACTGTCGGTCATTAAGAAGCTTTCGTTCTTCAAGATATTTCTTAAGCTGATAATTAATCAGCGTTTCCATGACCTTGGAAAGAAGGGACGTAAGTGCAATTGGACGATAATTGGAGGGAGAAGAAGATACGCCTTTCTTAGGGACAGGCTGGACAAATGCTGTTTTCCATCCACTCGGAAAGAGACCTGTAGAGTAGGACAGATGGAAAAGCTTACGCAGTGGTTTTGCCAGCGTTGAAGAACACCTCTTCAGAACAATGGGAGGGATACTATCCGCGCCAGCGGATTTGTGTACATCGAGATCTTTTGAGACTCTTGCTACTGCACGAGTGCGAAAGAAGATTTGTCCCATAAAATCATTGGCGCTCTCAAGTACAGGCGGAGTCATGACACTGGTAGCGTCGAATTAACAGCAAACTGTGCTGCAAGCAAATTGGCTTTTTCTTGTGAGCTTACATAGGGAGTGTCATTAAAGACGAGCGTTGGAACCGCGGACGAAGTAGTATTTCGAATGTTTTTTACAAATGACCAAACATTTTTACTACCTTTGGGAAATTGTAGTATTTTTTGCCGTAATTTTTGGTCATGCAAAAATTTGGTTCTTTGAATATAACCGTTACAGGTCTTTCTAGCTTGTTTGAACTTCTTCCGGTTTTCCTCAGAAGGGTTGGCTTTATAACATCGGAAACTTACTTCTCTGACCCTAATAACCTCTTTACAGCTCGAATCAAACCAAGAATTTTCTTTCGGTTTGATAGATTTTATCCTATTCGGTATAAAATTTCTCATCCCGTAAAGAATTAAGTTTGTTATCATATCTGCGCTGGAGTCTACGTCACTATCGAGGAAGCATAGTGACCAGTTAAAGTTCCTGAAGAAATCATTGAGACCGTCCCAGTTGGCTTTCTCGTATTGCCAAACGGTTCTCTAACGGTATCTTCGAGTTGGCTCGTCAACAAGCTGAGTCAGTTGGTTTAACTCAGCGAAGACCTCAACATACCTTCCTTCGGGTGTTATCTGGCTCGAAAAGCGAAGCCACGAAGAATTGTGTACATTGAAATCGCCCGCAATGACGATTTCAGTGTGAGGATAATGGGCAACAATTCTTTGAATGGAGTCGGACAGAGCATCAAACTCGTTAAAAGTTGAGTTTCTGTCCAAGTTTGGGCTTCTATAAATAAAACAAGTGTGAATGATGTGCTTATTGACCGAAAATTTAAGCCACATGAAGTTAAAGTTTGTGTTAGAGCACAAACCATATTGAGGCTGAAGTTGGTACGCGACATCGTTTCTTATATAGACGGCGAGACCATGATGGGGAAAGAATAATGACACTAAGTTATACCCATGGAGATTGAATTCCGTGTAATCGGTATTGTCACCCACTTGGGTTTCACTTAATGCCAAAACAGCTGGCCTGTTTAATGCAGTGTAGACATACGCAGAATAGAAATTCTTTCTTAGCCCACGAATGTTGCTAAAATCGACCCTAAAATTACCCACCATTCTTAAATATTAAAAAACTTCAAAACCAACCCAGACGAGTATCTAAGATGAGTGTCTACTCTATGTTCCAATTTGACTTCACAAAGCAATTTATTACTAGTGGTATGCCTTAGTAATAAAAATTTCTGATCCGCCCCTGGTTACATATTAGACAAACAGCTATCCGCCCGAGAATCAAATTGGCTTAGTCACTGCATGTACTGTGTGAGATACCTCATGCAATACAACAATAACTAAACCAAATCGACTGTGAAAGATGAAGGGAAAAAGAGAAGGATTACCGCTCGTTGTGTGATGATGATTTTTGTTGATTAGATTTTTTTTGCACATTATGTAAGCGACACTGAATATATTTGTTGTTGTTGATGCACTTGCACTGAGACAATTTAGGTTTGCGGCGCGAGTAGGTATTTTTTTTTTATTGGTGTTTGGGGACTATTGCTTTAATTTTATTTTTGATATGCAATTTTTGCAGTGATGGTTATTTGTATTTTTTTTTTTTTATTTGTAATTAAATTAAATTTGGGGAATTGAAACACAGTGATAATACGACAACAGGTACGGCACAAACAAACGAACTTTTCTTTCGACGAGACAGACTTTCACATGACGTGTGCACTCGATGGAATACAGATCGGCACTGACAAAGTTTGTTGATATCTTGTACAGTTTTTGGCATACGGGCTTTCAAAGTGGCTGATAATGATACTCATAACTTCTGATAGTACGTAAAGTTATCAGCCACTTTCAAAGGCCGTATTGTGAAAACTATAGTATATATAATACAAAAATTTGCTGAAAAATGGGAGCCTCACAGGACCGCCTACCATACACAATGTAAAATGTCTTCCATCGCATGGTAGTTTCTCGAGCTATAGTAAAACACGTATGAAAATGTAACGTTATCACACTTTGGTCGGGTACAAATACGTTCCCTATACATAAAGGTACCGAGGTACCTCGTCACACGGTTTAAGGTGTTTATAATTTTTTGGTGGACAGGGATCTTCCCATTCGACTTACTAACTTGAAAATTATTAAAGTATGCACAAAACATAATGTTAGGAGCTCTCATAAAGTGTCTTGCATATAGCTAGCCATTAAACTAGTTTAATTGGACATTGAAAATTGAAAAGGTACCCGGGTACCTTGTCACGCACATAAGGGTTAATAACTCTTAAATAACCACTTTAAAACAAGGGGTTCTAGTATTTGATTAAATCTAACGGTATTTTAAGTCAGGGAAACTACATTTGTATCAGGGAAATGACAAAAATTTATATTACCTCTAGTGATTAGGTAGATATTTAATTTTGGGATGGTTTCAAGAGGAAAAAGAAAAAAGAGAACAAATACAATCATGAAAAATCATGCACGATTATGTCGCACGAATCGCTCTTGTGGTTCAAGGATTTTGCGTGACTAAACATTTTATAGTAATAATTATATTATTTTATGATATTTTGAACGAGAAAATGTGAACAAATTGAAAACTACTAAAAATACTGTAAATATGTTTAAATGCAATATTATTGATCCTTCTAGAAGTACCAAAACGCAATAAATCGTTATAATGAAAACATGAGTCAGGGGAATGACATTAAAAATGATGTCAGGGGAATGACTCCGAAGGGTGTTTTATGAGAATTAAATCGAAGTTGTTAGAAAATTATATGTTTTATATTATTTATCATCTAGGTTCTTGTAAAAGACACAAACGAGTAAGCTTGTCAAATTTTTATACCACACGGTTTTGTAAAAAAACACGCGTTAGAGGAATGACAAATTCAAATTCAAACTCTTACATCAATTTTCATAAAGAATACTCCTGTCTCGATAAACAACGAAAGAATCAGTTTTCTATTTTGAGTCTATATATTTTTTTAAATTTTCATTGGTGGGATATAAATGATCATTTTATGGGGGACACTTACTTAATACCTCCTATTTAACAAAGTAAAGCGAGTACAAATAAACTAGCCATTTTTTAGTGAGGGTGCATATCTTATTCAAAAGACAGTATCATTAGATTTCTTGTATCGTTTTTAGTTTCTTTGCTAAAATTCATTGCAGTTTGGTAAGTATGCCTGTGGACACGTCAGGGGAATGACATTTTGGGTGTTTAAATGGATATAGCGGGTATGATAATTTTTTAAACTTTTTTTTTAGAGCGAATATTGGAAACCGTTTGTTTTAAGCCATCCAACTATCAAACTTATATTATAATCTTTTATTTCGGTTCAAAAATGAAGGAGACTGAAATATTAATATTTTGAAATATTCACCCATAAATAGTATGTATTTTCCACTTCAGTTTCTCAGAATCTTTGTTGAAGCTGAGCAGTTTTGTGAAACTTTCCGAAAAAGGTTACCGAAATATTAAAATAATATAAGAAAAAAGTAAACAAAAATAAAAAACGTTTCGAAGTTTCTATAGTTTAAATGTCATTCTTTCATAAACACTTTAGTTTTTTCCCATAAGTATTGTTTGGACTTCACAACTTCTGTTTAAAATATCCCCATTTCTCGTTTTTTTTTCAAAATTATGGGTGGAGGCCTTTAAGAGGCCCATAATTTTGAAAAAAAACGAGAAATGGGACAGTTCGTAAGAGAAGTTGTGAAGTCCATATAATACGAATTGCAAAAAACTAAAGTTATTATGAAAGAATGGCATTTAAACTACAAAATCGTCTAGCCATCTTCTTATTTTGTTTATTTTTTTTCTTATCTTATTTTAATATTTCGGTAACCTCTTTCGGAAAATTTCTCAAAACTGCTAAGGTGTCATAAAAGCTCTAAGAAACTGAAGTGGAAAACATATATTATATTTACGTGATTTTATAGTTAGTAAACAGAACTACAAAATCGATTGCTTGGATTTTTTAGTTTGGGCCCTATTTTTGAATAATCATCTCTTGAAAGACATCCAAATTGCTCATTTTCTAATGCATTTTTGAAAGTTTAACTATATGAAAAAAAGAACATAACTTTCCCCACATAACAAATATGTTTTCTAAAATTGTTTAAATACAAAAAAATGTCTAAAATTAATCTATTATTGCAAAATAACACATTTTAAAAAAGTCTTTATTTTCGAACAAAAGTCGTTATTTTATTTTACTGGCGGTTTTTAGTTCACCTATCGGCTACAAGATGGTTTTTTTTTTTTTGAAGATTGGAAAATAAACAAAAACAAAGGATGACAAATTTGAAATGCCAGAAACCCTGTTCCCTGTTTAGTCCCAAACAGTTTCAAACAGTTTCAGACCGCCAGATTTGGTGCGGACCAGTACAAATTTTCAAGTGTGGAACGACTTCGGACTAAATCTGGCGGTTTCAAACTGTTTGAAAGTCGGCAAGGAACAAACCTAGTGAGTGTTTGTGTGTATGAGTGGTTCAGATAAGATGTGGTGTAGATAGATATATGGGACAAGAACCACGGTGACGGTGGTGGATGGTATTTGCAGGGTAGGCGCAAGTGTATCTAGTTTTTTTGTTGGTTTTTGGGTATGCATTCTATCTTTTTTTCCTGTGAATGAATTTTGTGAATGTGTTAGTTGCTTACATTCTAATGCATGTATCTCTATGATGGGATGTTTCGGAATGGCTTTTTCTTTGAAGAATTTCTCTGTTTTTGCGTTTGAGGGTGGAAAATGTATATTTGTTTTTTTGCTGTGATTGCAATGGTAGACTTGGTGGCGGTTTATTCTTTTGTCATTTTTTGCTGTCAATAAGCCTGCTTTCTTTTGGGCGCGTGCTTATGACCTTGCAGGAACATTTGTTTCGTTCATTTCGATCTTGTAATAATGGCAAGAGTTTTCGCTTTCTTAAGTTCCGATAATTTTTGTGCCACGTAGGAAAATATGTAAAGTAGTGAGGAAAAGTTTGTTATTTAATAAAGGAGATGACCCATTTTTGGGCCCAGGGCGTATACTAATGAGACTAGTACCAAATGAAAGCTAACGTTTAGCCCAATCTCTCTGCCAAATATTTTCGAATTCGGCTGCGGAGATTTTTAGATAATTAAGCTTGAAGTTGACCTTTGCAAATTAAAAAAATCTGGCTTTTTTGCAAACAATTAATTACTTATAAATCCTAAAGTATGGCACCTAGGATTAATATTTTGATATCAAATGAAAGATCATAAAAATATCTTTCAAATTATGTGGAACATTTTTTCTACACCTGATATATTTTGAACAAACGAGCCAAAAACTTTTTTAACAAAAATTTTTTGAGTTACATGTAACGGTCAGCTGACCCTACTCTACGATCTGCGATGTTGGGCCTCCCACTATCGACTAAGAAGGACAGGAACCTCCTTTAGCTCAGTAGATCGTAGTGTAGGTTGTCCTGGTAGGGAAGTGCAACAGGCATGCTTGTGAATGCACGACACACTAGCTCGTCAGAGTCGTGGGATCTTACACTTATACCGGACACCGTTTTGATTTCCATGCCTGTAGATTTTCTTAAATGTCGACTTAACACATAATCGTATAAACTTATCTCATTTTAACGCGAAAAAAAGATCCTTATCCTAAATTCTGAACTTAATTGGGAACTCTAAGGTGTATTGATTTTCCCTCGCGTAACCCTCCCTCAGTTGGGTCTTACAACCGGCAACCGTCCTTGGCTATCGCTTCGCCCGAATTTACAGCGTTAGCCCCTTACTCAAATGAGAGTGATAAATTAAAAATCACCCCCTTCCAATCGATTATTAAACCTCATCGTACTCCCCCTTAGCATTCCACAATAGGTATTCAGTTCATCTTAAATAAAATCATATCTTCACCAAGTGAAATATAAAAATAAATTGATCGAAGACATAATATTCATATTCGTTATAATATATTTATTTCAGATTTAAATCTTTATATCCTAAATCTAAAAAAAAAACTAAATTGAATCTACGAGTAGACACTCATACTAGAGAGGAGATTAATCTTTCTATTTATTTTCTTTTATAAAAAAATATTCTATATTGTTTAGGATTAATCTGCATTTAAGTTAGAGCTGGCAAATTATTTCATCAAGGAAAAAAGAATTATATGCTAAACAACTCGAATGCATCAATTTTCGTACTATAAGTTGTATGGCCTTGATAAGCAAAGTTAAAATACGCATGTGTTAATACAAATTATTATTTGGCTTCAATATTTTACGATTAGTTTATACTCTCTTTACTTTCTTTTTACAAATACTTCTATTTTTCTATTAACCTTCTCTTTATTCTCTTTTAATCTACTCTATCAAAATGTATTCTTTACCTCCTCTGTGGTTCACGGTTTTAATTCGTATTCTCTTGATTTTTTATATACACTTTTTTTTTGTTAATTCTCTTTCAAATGTATCTTAATTTTCTTAATTTTTTTTGTTGTTCTAGATATTTAAGTTCGTTCACTGGTTTAAAGATAAAAATTTAATTTCATAGATTTGACTCACCGAATTACTTTAATATTTTCTTATTTCCCTTTTTTTTGGTTTCACCAACAATTTCGACGATTATGCTTTGTTTTCTTTACATACATACATACATAGAAGGGGGTGGCTTGATCTTTTGCTAAACGTTGCGATTGGAAAAAAAAATAATGATCTTCGGACAGAGGAACGAATTCAAATTTAATTATTGTAATAATACTTATCTTTTCGTTTACTTTTTTTTTTTGTTTTTGATTTTGTGTGACTCACAGAAAAGGTTTACATATATTATTTTCGTTATCCTATGATAATTATGTAACTAGATAAGAACTAGGCTATACGCTATTTTTGTTTTCTGTGACGGCTGATCTGATCGGTGGTGACGAAGATGATCTCGCTGCGGAGGAGCACCGTAGGCAGGTGTGGAGCTTGTGGACCTCTGGTTGATTAGAATTTTGATTTCTTTTATCAGAGAGCGATCGATTAGCCTCTCTCGAGACAAATTGCGTGGCACCGATGATGGTACCGCTGGGTCGTTAGATCAAAATTCAATTCAATTGGCTGGTTCTTGGTCACAACACTACCTCCCGCTCCCTTCTGATAGGCACCGTAGTGTAAATACCTTATCAGTTATCTTGCGTAGGTACAAGCAATATAATTTGGGCAGTGTGGATTGATGACGTGTGCTTCTTTGACCAGGATGTTTATGGAGCGACTGCTTTATTTTAAATTGATTTGCTTTATTTTACTGGGGTTGATGAGAGGTCTACAACAGAGCTCGCTCTGGCGTAGTCAAACGTCTGGTTACGTTTTTTTTTTTTTTCTTATCCTACCGAATGGAATGACGTAGTCGGTAGGTATAGATGGAATTCTAGAGAATCCGATGGCTTTTTGGACAAATTAAGTTAACGATTCGGATTCTGTTCTGGGAATCGTAGGTAATAGCCACAGGTCTTTACTGCCGTGTGTGGACAAAAGCTGCACGTGTGCGAAGTACACTCGTAGTTGATCTGCAACTCGTGCTGGCTTTGGCTTGCTAGCAAAAGAGAACATATATTTCGTTTATATAAATGGTGAGGAATAATGGTTAATCGTAAACGAAATTTTACCTTTATTGGGATTAGATAACGTATATATGTAATATACATATACTCCAATTCAATATAAGGATTATATTGAAAGACTTCCACACTCGGTCAGATTTCAGGAGAGAAAGATCGAGGCATATTTCCGAAAGTATGAATACTCTTTAGCTTTTGCTTGAAAATGTCTACCTAAATCATTTCCGTCATATTTGACGAAGATTATACAGCTGATCGCTGATGGAACTTCGAAAAATATAGCTTTTACATTTTACAGGGTGACGTGGAAAAAATCTGATGTGTAGGCGGTCACTACGCGGACTGCCTATGTACTTTAGTTCGTCATATTTGAGTTATGTTTTCCATATTTATTCTTTTGTCTTTTGTTTTTTTTTTTGTTTTGGTAAGGAGTCCCCTACAAAACTTTTCAATTTGGTGATCCCTGGTCAACCAAAATGAAAAGAAAAAGGACCTTTCTTCGAGTCGATCCAAGCTGATAATAAGAGCGCAATGTTACACGGATTTGTTTTTTTTGCTTATTTCTTTTTTTTGTTGACCTAAAATAAAGAGGAATATGGTATGAGCTACTTTCTTATATCCTTGGCATGAAATACGCCGAGGACATTGCCCTTGGTGTCCTCTAATTCATATAAGTTGTTACTAGGTATACTCTTGATTATGGCTGGAAGGAATTTTGAGCAGAGTTTCGCATTTCTTTTTATGCTTGCGTCACTTAGAATGAAGTTGCGTTTGAACACCTTCTGTCCAACCACGAAGTTAGAGGCCTTACTCCTTGTGTTATATGACTTTTCATAGTTTTTGTGAACCTGCTCTAGAGAGTCTTTTAAATGTTTGTGAATCATGTTCATTTTACAAGCTTTCGGTAGAACATCAAATTCTGGATTGTTGAGCCCCTTTAGTTTCCTTAGAAGCATATAATCATGACCATGATCAATTTTCGACTGTCCAAACAACGCTTCATGTGGAGACATTCCAAGAGCTGAATGGATAGTCGAACGTAACGCGCTTGCTATGGACGGAACATGCTTGTCCCAATTAGATTGGTTTGGCTCTTGGAGCGTAGGAGCGAATGGCTGCTAATATGGAGCGATTGACTCGTTCGCTAGCATTCGCTTGTGGCGAATACGAAGCTGTCCTTATGTGCCTTATGCCAAACGCAGATAAGAGTTTCTGAAAATCTTTACTAACGAATTGTTTCCCGTTGTCCGAAAGCAACGACTCCGGTACTCCAAAAATTGCAAATACTTGCTCCTCCAGAAAATTCATAGCGGAGTCACTAGTAGCTTTTCTAATTGGCTGAATCAACACAAATTTCGTTAAATGATCTAAGCAAATAATCATATATGCGTTTCCCTTTTTAGATCGGGGATAGGGCCCCAGAAAGTCGATGAAGACGTGCTGAAACGGCCTTTCTACTACATACGACTGCCCCATTGGCGGTCTAAGGGTTGAATTAGGTGCTTTTGATGTTTTGCAAGCACTGCAGTCCGCAATGAACGCTTTAACTTGTGCCGCCATATTAGGCCAGTAAAAACGTTCACGAAGGCGATACAGTGTCTTGGCAACTCCACCATGCGAAGCCTTTGGTGGATCATGAGCCAAACGAACCAAATGAGACGTCATCGCAGATGGTATCCACAATTTCCATGTTTGGTCATCCTGTACAGGATTCCCTGTACTGAATTTGACCTTATTGTAAACAAAACCTTCTGTTACTTGAAGATCAGGCAGTTGGCTTTTATTTTTCTCCACCGTTTCTATCATCCTAACATACTCGTCAGATATAAAAGACGTATCTGAAAGATTGATTTGTAGGACATCGAAAGAGTTCACGCCACCAGTTGTATCAGATACAATCTCGTCAACACAATGTACTCGGGAGAGAACATCTGGAACTACGTTTTGTGAACCCTTTCGGTGTTCTATCTCAAATGAGAAACGTTGGAGTTTTAGACTCCACCTAGCCAGACGTCCACTTAAGTCCTTCTGACTCATGAGCCACTTGAGACTCGCATGGTCAGTCACTATCTT
The DNA here is from genome assembly GCA_963921185.1 of Dasysyrphus tricinctus. Taxonomy (NCBI): domain Eukaryota; kingdom Metazoa; phylum Arthropoda; class Insecta; order Diptera; family Syrphidae; genus Dasysyrphus; species Dasysyrphus tricinctus. Next base: position 47,537,630 of record OY992534.1, on the reverse strand, counting down.
GAATTCTTGCATCTCAACATAAGATCTGAACTTTTCAACACCTAAGACTGCCGCAAGGCACTCTAACTCTGTAACGCTATAGTTGCGTTGAGCAGCGTTGAGCTTATGCGAGTAGTAGTAGATCGGTCTCTCAGCACCTTCTTCATCTACCTGGCATAAAATACATCCTACCCCAGACGTAGAAGCGTCACATAGAATAACAAACGGTTTTGCGAAGTTCGGATTCACCAGTATCGGAGCTGAAGTAAGGGCGTGTTTGAGCTCTTCAAATGCTTCAACAGCTTCTGGTCCAAACACGAAGGTTTTACCCTTTTTAAGAGTATCTGTAATAGGCGACGCTCGAGCAGCATAATCCTTTATAAATCTTCGGTACCAGCCCGACAAGCCTAAGAATCGACGAACTTGTCGCGCTGTTTTTGGTACCGGAAAGTCTTGTATCGCGGAAACCTTATCTGGATCGGTTTGAAAACATCCACCTCCTACTATATACCCTAAATATTTAAGATGTTTGAAGCAGAAATTAGATTTATCTAAGTTTATAGTCAGTCCTGCAGTGCGTAAGCACTCAGCTAATTCCTTTAGAATGACCATATGCTCCCCAAACGGCCTTGATATTATCAATAAATCATCCAAATACACGTATACATTTTGTCTCAATCTGTGGGGCACCACTTTGTCCATGAGTCGGCACAGTCTTTGAGCAGCACCGTGTAAGCCAAAGGGCATTACCACAAATTGGTACAGGGATCTGCCAGGCACTGAAAACGCAGTCTTTTCCCGTGAGGATTTCTCCAGGGGTATCTGCCAGAAGGCATGCTTCAGATCCACACTAGAGATATAATGTGTATCGGACGCACGACTCAGCAGTCCTTCCATATGATGAAGTGGATAAGCGTCTGTTTTTGAGCATTTATTTACTTTCCGAGAATCAAGGCACAGACGGTTCTTTCCTGGTTTCTGTACCAAGACAATCGGCGAGCTCCAAGAGCTATTGCTCTCTTCAATAATGCCCATCTCCAGCATCTTATCCAGCTCATCATACATAAGTTTCTGTACCGCTGGAGCCACGGGATAGTGTCTTTGTTTTATAGGCTCAGCGTTACCTGTATCGATGTAGTGTTCTTCGAGGTGTGTTCGCCCCAAACCACTTTTGGCAAAGGACGGAAACATACTGATCACATCTTTGAGTATATTGGACTCTTCCATTGATAATTCATGAGCATTTGGATCGCATGGGTCTGGCAGCGTACTGGACGAGATTTCCGAAAGCAGTTTAGGTGCTATCTCAAAAAGCTTCCAGAAATTGACCCCCAAGTACAACTGCTGGTCCAAGGACGGTACAATATAAAACGTAACTTCTTTAGTTTTACCTTTATAAGTAACATCCGTGGATATTTCTCCAATTATAGGCAGTTGGTGACCACCGGCTGTTTTGACGTTTGATTTGAATTTTCTATATGAAAGACCAGCGTTGTTTAACAGATCTAAGCTTCCTAACCCCAGGCAACTAATGCTGGCTCCACTGTCCAGTAGACCAAGCATCTGTATGCCGAAAATTTTAATATTTGCATATGGTCGTGGATCCTCGCTATTGCTAAGACAGGTTGCCGAGATCGTTTTGTACACGCTTGATTTTTTCTTAAACCGTTCTCTAAGTTTTAAAATGCGCTTAGAGGGGTTGGTGTTAAAAATACGAGATCTTACTTCATAATAATTTGAAAGTCTATCGTGTAACGATTTTGTCACCGGTTTAAATTAGACTTGTTGTCAGGTCTTTGCAGAATAGATACTTTTGTATTAATTTTAGAATCTCCAGGTAAACTATGTAAATCAGGGGTTTGTTGGGAAATGGATATATTTGTTAAGTCAGGTGAGCTATGATTTATTTGATTTGTTTCTTTTACTTCTTTTCCGGGTTCTTTACTTGAGGGCAATGCTCCCCGGCATTCGTATCGCCCCGTTTCCGGTTTCCCGTACATCTCGGACAATTAGGAGATGTAGTATTTTCATGTCCGCACTTATAGCAAAACAAGTTTGCTTATGTACTGGGACATTCCATATACGAATGACCTTTTAGTCGGCAATTCCAGCATACGTATGACGAGGTATCTCGTTTTGTTTGAGGCAGTGACATGGCCTCAATCTCTGGCTCGTTAGGATATGACTCCGAGTTCATTTCGGAAACTTGTTTTCGAAAATTTGTTGGTGGAATTTGCTTTAATCGAGAGGTGTCCTGTTGGTTGAGGTATTTTTCTATTGTCCTACATACGTGGACCATTTCAGGCAAACTGTTTGTACTGAACGTAATCAGAAGTTCTCCTATACGACGCTTCACATTCTGTTTTAACATATCGATAATTTCTCTTGGAGACTTAGGAAGATATAGACGTGTATTGAGCTTTTGGATGTCATTATAAAAGTCATCGAAGCTTTCACTAGCCCCTTGTCGTCTATCGAACATCCTCCGAGACAACTCGGAGTCTGTCTCCAAGCTCCGAAATTGTTCAAATAAAGCTATCCGGAGAGTTGACCAGTCAGCATTTGGATGAGCTTTCAACATCCAATACCAACTCTCAGCTGCCCCGGAAACAAAATGATGAAAATTGAGAAAAATATGGTGTTATAACACCAGGGGCCAATTTCACAGATCATACACATCATACATTGTATGATTTTGACAGCTTTGATACATCTTTTCTGTTTCATAGAATTGTTGTATGATAACCTGTCATACATCATAACATCGCCTGGAATATTTCCAGTGAGCTTCTGTTTCACAGAATTTTTGCTTCTATTGTATGACTAGAATGTATGACATTTTTTCATACATTTCATACAACAGAAAAATTTGGTGTTCGATGCTTCTAGAGATGCGTTTTTAATTTTTTGCGGTTGTTTCCATCGGTTTTTGTTGTTTATATCGTTCCAAATTTTAATTTTTTTGTTTTCTAACTCGCCATGAGTAACAATAAACGAAAGTATAGCAAAGTAAGTAGAACAAAATTTGGGTTTTAATAAATAATGTCTGTTCGTGTACACGAGCAGACATTTTGTATTGTTACGGATAAATAGGTAATTGATTTTATAAAACAATAATTTCATTTAGATAACGAAGGAGCTTCAACTCCTTGTATTGAAGGAGATGTTAGCGGCCAAAGAGGTACTTTTTGACAAATTCAGTGGTACGAAAACCACAAAAGCTAACATTCAGAGTGAATGGTCGAGGATAACACGCCTGACCACAGGCTATGGGCTGTTAACTGAAAAAGATGGAGAAAAAAAATATCCATTATTATTAATACTTTTGCTATTTTTATCACATACAACAATTTTCTTTTTCTTTTAAAATAAAATTTTTTCTCTATGCGTACCAGAAATTATAAAATGCATGACATTTAAGTGATTTCTGTCAGTGAAATGTCAAATCATACATTTGCATGGAACATAGAATTGAATCATACACTACTTCCAATAGAATCTGTGAAACAGAATTTTTTTTGTAATGTATGATAATCGGTTTGGTGTATGATGTATGAAATGTATGTTATGTATGATCTGTGAAATTGGCCCCAGGTGTTATAACACTCCCTCAGCCTACTCAGTCGGAAGATAAAATCATCTATTGTCATCTTGTGACCATCAAATTTGAGTCCCCATTTATGGTACTCGATAGGTTTACATAAGGATGACGCTTGGGAATATCTATGAGGTGGTACTAAATTAGAAGGTTCCGAGTCGAGATTGAGAGCATTTATTCGATTCACAAAATTTTGAACGTTTTCACTAAACGGTGGCTCAGTTTCTTCATTACGAGTGTTTGGAGCTGCTTGAGTAGGTATAGAGATTTGCGCAACTCTCGCGGATGTGCTCTGTTGATTTTGTCGGCGAGCAACATCGTAGTCAAATGTTCCGTGCAGGAGTAGCTGCATTTAACGTTTCGCGTATAGTTGTTGCAACTAGTTCACGAATTACCTCTTTCTCTCTCTCGAACTCTTCTTGTCTCCGACGCAAGTCGGCCGTTCTATTAAGGCCAATCGAAGCATTTACTATTGTCTGAATATGTTCGGTGAGGCTATCGTTATTAGATCTCAATTGACTGACATTCCCATTATTGTTTTGTTGTCCATTCGCACTGGATCCATGCGGAAGTTCATTATATGTGTTATTTACTGGTTGTGAATCAGTTTATATATTTTCTGTAGCTTTGTTTGTAACGTTTGGGGTATTCCCTGGTTTGTTATTTTGGGGGTTATTTCTCTAATAATAATAATAACAATTTTAACTATATGCCTGTAAGACCTAAGGTCTTTTAAATGCAACCTGAATTGCACGGCACTAGTTAGAAAGAGTAGGAGGATAGGAAAGATTTGGCACAGTGGATAGAGATCAAGGTGTTTATTATCTCATTAAATCTCACGGGTGGCGTCCAGTTAAGCTGGGAGAATATAGAAAAGAATGCTGCCTAGAATGGGGCTCGAACCCACACTTCTGAGTCAGCAGTCAAGCACTACATCCACTGCACCATTGCCACCCGCATGCCTCTTGGGAGGCATTATTATGCAACTACAATTCTTAAATAATCAATAAACCTCGAAATAAAAAAAAATAAAATAAAGTCGAAAGATCTTTAAATCTAAGGTACAATCAAGGTTGGTTTCTTTGTTTCTGTATCATTAGTTGCATGGGTTTGTACAATGAGTAATTAATCGACGGAAAAACTAAGTTCAGAATAAAAAAATAAAAAGCGTTAAGGAATAGTAATGAAGACTTTAATTGAATTGAAACTAATACGCTATCTCAAAAACTTAGGTTCAATCATCTTAACAAAATCTGAGGTCGAAAAGTCTACCTCAATTATAAGTCTTTCTTCTAAACCCCTTTTTTTTTGGTATACTAATATAATTAGTTTGTGTTCAATTGAAATTGAGGGAAAACGTAGCAGGTTCTTTTACATCTCAACCCAATCACTGAAACAGGATAGAGGCGCAGCGCGGGGTGGTAGTATCCGGTACTGATACCCCGGGTCGTCTCACAACTCCTTCAGGATAGATAATCATTTATATGTAACCACAAGGCGATGTTGAAAATAACGCAGACAGAAAGTGGTTTCCAGAACCTATATTCTCGGTCGTCATATTTCACACCGACACTGTGTTTATTAAATTTTAGAATTATACACGTTGCAACAGATACGGAATGACAACTCTCTCAACTTCCTTTAGCTCAGTAGGTCGTAGTGTAGGTTGTCCTGGTAGGGAAGTGCAACATCAGGCATGCTTGTGAATGCACGACACACTAGCTCGTCAGAGTCGTGGGATCTTACACTTATACCGGACACCGTTTTGATTTCCATGCCTGTAGATTTTCTTAAATGTCGACTAAACACATAATCGTATAAACTTATCTCATCTTAACGCGAAAAAAAGATCCTTATCCTAAATTCTGAACTTAACTGGGAACTCTAAGGTGTATTGAGTTTTCCTCGCGTAACCCTCCCTCAGTTGGGTCTTACAACCGGCTATCGCTTCGCCCGAATTTACAGCGTTAGCCCCTTACTCAAATGAGAGTGATAAATTAAAAAGCACCCCCTTCCAATCGATTATTAAACCTCATCGTACTCCCCCTTAGCATTCCACAATAGGTATTCAGTTCATCTTAAATAAAATCATATCTTCACCAAGTGAAATATAAAAATAAATTGATCGAAGACATAATATTCATATTCGTTATAATATATTTATTTCCGATTTAAATCCTTATATCCTAAATCTAAAAAAAAACTAAATTGAATCTACGAGTAGACACTCATACTAGAGAGGAGATTAATCTTTCTATTTATTTTCTTTTATAAAAAAATATTCTATATTGTTTAGGATTAATCTGCATTTAAGTTAGAGCTGGCAAATTATTTCATCAAGGAAAAAAGAATTATATGCTAAACAACTCGAATGCATCAATTTTCGTACTATAAGTTGTATGGCCTTGATAAGCAAAGCTAAAATACGCATGTGTTAATACAAATTATTATTTGGCTTCAATATTTTACGATTAGTTTATACTCTCTTTACTTTCTTTTTACAAATACTTCTATTTTTTTATTAACCTTCTCTTTATTCTCTTTTAATCTACTCTATCAAAATTTATTCTTTACCTCCTCTGTGGTTCACGGTTTTAATTCGTATTCTCTTAATTTTATATATACACTTTTTTTTTGTTAATTCTCTTTCAAATGTATCTTAATTTTTTTTTGTTGTTCTAGATATTTAAGTTCGTTCACTGGTTTAAAGATAAAAATTTAATTTCATAGATTTGACTCACCGAATTACTTTAATATTTTCTTATTTCCCTTTTTTTTTGGTTTCACCAACAATTTCGACGATTATGCTTTGTTTTCTTTATGACGGCTGGTTCCTCCGATGAATGGTGTGCACATCATACATAGAAGGGGGTGGCTTGATCTTTTGCTAAACGTTGCGATTGGAATAATGATCTTCGGACAGAGGAACGAATTCAAATTTAATGATTGTAATAATACTTATCTTTTCGTCTACTTTTTTTTTGTTGTTTTTGATTTTGTGTGACTCACAGAAAAGGTTTACATATATTATTTTCGTTATCCTATGATAATTATGTAACTAGATAAGAACTAGGCTATACGCTATTTTTGTTTTCTGTGACGGCTGATCTGATCGGTGGTGACGAAGATGATCTCGCTGCGGAGGAGCACCGTAGGCAGGTGTGGAGCTTGTGGACCTCTGGTTGATTAGAATTTTGATTTCTTTTATCAGAAAGCGATCGATTAGCCTCTCTCGAGACAGATTGCGTGGCACCGATGATGGTACCGCTGGGTCGTTAGATCAAAATTCAATTCAATTGGCTGGTTCTTGGTCACAACACTACCTCCCGCCCCTTCTGATAGGCACCGTAGTGTAAATACCTTATCAGTTATCTTGCGTAGGTACAAGCAATATAATTTGGGCAGTGTGGATTGATGACGTGTGCTTCTTTGACCAGGATGTTTATGGAGCGACTGCTTTATTTTAAATTGATTTGCTTTATTTTACTGGGGTTGACGAGAGGTCTACTACAGAGCTCGCTCTGGCGTAGTCAAACGTCTGGTTACGTTTTTTTTTTTTTCTTATCCTACCGAATGGAATGACGTAGTCGGTAGGAATAGATGGAATTCTAGAGAATCCGATGGCTTTTTGGACAAATTAAGTTAACGATTCGGATTCTGTTCTGGGAATCGTAGGTAATAGCCACAGGTCTTTACTGCCGTGTGTGGACAAAAGCTGCACGTGTGCGAAGTACACTCGTAGTTGATCTGCAACTCGTGCTGGCTTTGGCTTGCTAGCAAAAGAGAACATATATTTCGTTTATATAAATGGTGAGGAATAATGGTTAATCGTAAACGAAATTTTACCTTTATTGGGATTAGATAACGTATATATGTAATATACATATACTCCAATTCAATATAAGGATTATATTGAAAGACTTCCACACTCGGTCAGATTTCAGGAGAGAAAGATCGAGGCATATTTCCGAAAGTATGAATACTCTTTAGCTTTTGCTTGAAAATGTCTACCTAAATCATTTCCGTCATATTTGACGAAGATTATACAGCTGATCGCTGATGGAACTTCGAAAAATATAGCTTTTACATTTTACAGGGTGACGTGGAAAAAATCTGATGTGTAGGCGGTCACTACGCGGACTGCCTATGTACTTTAGTTCGTCATATTTGAGTTATGTTTTCCATATTTATTCTTTTGTCTTTTGTTTTTTTTTTGTTTTGGTAAGGAGTCCCCTACAAAACTTTTCAATTTGGTGATCCCTGGTCAACCAAAATGAAAAGAAAAAGGACCTTTCTTCGAGTCGATCCAAGCTGATAATAAGAGCGCAATGTTACACGGATTTGTTTTTTTTGCTTATTTCTTTTTTTTGTTGACCTAAAATAAAGAGGAATATGGTATGAGCTACTTTCTTATATCCTTGGCATGAAATACGCCGAGGACATTGCCCTTGGTGTCCTCTAATTCATATAAGTTGTTACTAGGTATACTCTTGATTATGGCTGGAAGGAATTTTGAGCAGAGTTTCGCATTTCTTTTTATGCTTGCGTCACTTAGAATGAAGTTGCGTTTGAACACCTTCTGTCCAACCACGAAGTTAGAGGCCTTACTCCTTGTGTTATATGACTTTTCATAGTTTTTGTGAACCTGCTCTAGAGAGTCTTTTAAATGTTTGTGAATCATGTTCATTTTACAAGCTTTCGGTAGAACATCAAATTCTGGATTGTTGAGCCCCTTTAGTTTCCTTAGAAGCATATAATCATGACCATGATCATTTTTCGACTGTCCAAACAACGCTTCATGTGGAGACATTCCAAGAGCTGAATGGATAGTCGAACGTAACGCGCTTGCTATGGACGGAACATGCTTGTCCCAATTAGATTGGTTTGGCTCTTGGAGCGTAGGAGCGAATGGCTGCTAATATGGAGCGATTGACTCGTTCGCTAGCATTCGCTTGTGGCGAATACGAAGCTGTCCTTATGTGCCTTATGCCAAACGCAGATAAGAGTTTCTGAAAATCTTTACTAACGAATTGTTTCCCGTTGTCCGAAAGCAACGACTCCGGTACTCCAAAAATTGCAAATACTTGCTCCTCCAGAAAATTCATAGCGGAGTCACTAGTAGCTTTTCTAATTGGCTGAATCAACACAAATTTCGTTAACTGATCTAAGCAAATAATCATATATGCGTTTCCCTTTTTAGATCGGGGATAGGGCCCCAGAAAGTCGATGAAGACGTGCTGAAACGGCCTTTCTACTACATACGACTGCCCCATTGGCGGTCTAAGGGTTGAATTAGGTGCTTTTGATGTTTTGCAAACACTGCAGTCCGCAATGAACGCTTTAACTTGTGCCGCCATATTAGGCCAGTAAAAACGTTCACGAAGGCGATACAGTGTCTTGGCAACTCCACCATGCGAAGCCTTTGGTGGATCATGAGCCAAACGAACCAAATGAGACGTCATCGCAGATGGTATCCACAATTTCCATGTTTGGTCATCCTGTACAGGATTCCCTGTACTGAATTTGATCTTATTGTAAACAAAACCTTCTGTTACTTGAAGATCAGGCAGTTGGCTTTTATTTTTCTCCACCGTTTCTATCATCCTAACATACTCGTCAGATATAAAAGACGTATCTGAAAGATTGATTTGTAGGACATCGAAAGAGTTCACACCACCAGTTGTATCAGATACAATCTCGTCAACACAATGTACTCGGGAGAGAACATCTGGAACTACGTTTTGTGAACCCTTTCGGTGTTCTATCTCAAATGAGAAACGTTGGAGTTTTAGACTCCACCTAGCCAGACGTCCACTTAAGTCCTTCTGACTCATGAGCCACTTGAGACTCGCATGGTCAGTCACTATCTTGAATTCTTGCATCTCAACATAAGATCTGAACTTTTCAACACCTAAGACTGCCGCAAGGCACTCTAACTCTGTAACGCTATAGTTGCGTTGAGCAGCGTTGAGCTTATGCGAGTAGTAGTAGATCGGTCTCTCAGCACCTTCTTCATCTACCTGGCATAAAACACATCCTACCCCAGACGTAGAAGCGTCACATAGAATAACAAACGGTTTTGCGAAGTTCGGATTCACCAGTATCGGAGCTGAAGTAAGGGCGTGTTTGAGCTCTTCAAATGCTTCAACAGCTTCTGGTCCAAACACGAAGGTTTTACCCTTTTTAAGAGTATCTGTAATAGGCGACGCTCGAGCAGCATAATCCTTTATAAATCTTCGGTACCAGCCCGACAAGCCTAAGAATCGACGAACTTGTCGCGCTGTTTTTGGTACCGGAAAGTCTTGTATCGCGGAAACCTTATCTGGATCGGTTTGAAAACATCCACCTCCTACTATATACCCTAAATATTTAAGATGTTTGAAGCAGAAATTAGATTTATCTAAGTTTATAGTCAGTCCTGCAGTGCGTAAGCACTCAGCTAATTCCTTTAGAATGACCATATGCTCCCCAAACGGCCTTGATATTATCAATAAATCATCCAAATACACGTATACATTTTGTCTCAATCTGTGGGGCACCACTTTGTCCATGAGTCGGCACAGTCTTTGAGCAGCACCGTGTAAGCCAAAGGGCATTACCACAAATTGGTACAGGGATCTGCCAGGCACTGAAAACGCAGTCTTTTCCCGTGAGGATTTCTCCAGGGGTATCTGCCAGAAGGCATGCTTCAGATCCACACTAGAGATATAATGTGTATCGGACGCACGACTCAGCAGTCCTTCCATATGATGAAGTGGATAAGCGTCTGTTTTTGAGCATTTATTTACTTTCCGAGAATCAAGGCACAGACGGTTCTTTCCTGGTTTCTGTACCAAGACAATCGGCGAGCTCCAAGAGCTATTGCTCTCTTCAATAATGCCCATCTCCAGCATCTTATCCAGCTCATCATACATAAGTTTCTGTACCGCTGGAGCCACGGGATAGTGTCTTTGTTTTATAGGCTCAGCGTTACCTGTATCGATGTAGTGTTCTTCGAGGTGTGTTCGCCCCAAACCACTTTTGGCAAAGGACGGAAACATACTGATCACATCTTTGAGTATATTGGACTCTTCCATTGATAATTCATGAGCATTTGGATCGCATGGGTCTGGCAGCGTACTGGACGAGATTTCCGAAAGCAGTTTAGGTGCTATCTCAAAAAGCTTCCAGAAATTGACCCCCAAGTACAACTGCTGGTCCAAGGACGGTACAATATAAAACGTAACTTCTTTAGTTTTACCTTTATAAGTAACATCCGTGGATATTTCTCCAATTATAGGCAGTTGGTGACCACCGGCTGTTTTGACGTTTGATTTGAATTTTCTATATGAAAGACCAGCGTTGTTTAACAGATCTAAGCTTCCTAACCCCAGGCAACTAATGCTGGCTCCACTGTCCAGTAGACCAAGCATCTGTATGCCGAAAATTTTAATATTTGCATATGGTCGTGGATCCTCGCTATTGCTAAGACAGGTTGCCGAGATCGTTTTGTACACGCTTGATTTTTTCTTAAACCGTTCTCTAAGTTTTAAAATGCGCTTAGAGGGGTTGGTGTTAAAAATACGAGATCTTACTTCATAATAATTTGAAAGTCTATCGTGTAACGATTTTGTCACCGGTTTAAATTAGACTTGTTGTCAGGTCTTTGCAGAATAGATACTTTTGTATTAATTTTAGAATCTTCAGGTAAACTATGTAAATCAGGGGTTTGTTGGGAAATGGATATATTTGTTAAGTCAGGTGAGCTATGATTTATTTGATTTGTTTCTTTTACTTCTTTTCCGGGTTCTTTACTTGAGGGCAATGCTCCCCGGCATTCGTATCGCCCCGTTTCCGGTTTCCCGTACATCTCGGACAATTAGGAGATGTAGTATTTTCATGTCCGCACTTATAGCAAAACAAGTTTGCTTGTGTACTGGGACATTCCATATACGAATGACCTTTTAGTCGGCAATTCCAGCATACGTATGACGAGGTATCTCGTTTTGTTTGAGGCAGTGACATGGCCTCAATCTCTGGCTCGTTAGGATATGACTCCGAGTTCATTTCGGACACTTGTTTTCGAAAATTTGTTGGTGGAATTTGCTTTAATCGAGAGGTGTCCTGTTGGTTGAGGTATTTTTCTATTGTCCTACATACGAGGACCATTTCAGGCAAACTGTTTGTACTGAACGTAATCAGAAGTTCTCCTATACGACGCTTCACATTCTGTTTTAACATATCGATAATTTCTCTTGGAGACTTAGGAAGATATAGACGTGTATTGAGCTTTTGGATGTCATTATAAAAGTCGAACATCCTCCGAGACAACTCGGAGTCTGTCTCCAAGCTCCGAAATTGTTCAAATAAAGCTATCCGGAGAGTTGACTAGTCAGCATTTGGATGAGCTTTCAACATCCAATACCAACTCTCAGCTGCCCCGGAAACAAAATGATGAAAATTGAGAAAAATATGGTGTTATAACACCAGGCGTTATAACACTCCCTCAGCCTACTCAGTCGGAAGATAAAATCATCTATTGTCATCTTGTGACCATCAAATTTGAGTCCCCATTTATGGTACTCGATAGGTTTACATAAGGATGACGCTTGGGAATATCTATGAGGTGGTACTAAATTAGAAGGTTCCGAGTCGAGATTGAGAGCATTTAATCGATTCACAAAATTTTGAACGTTTTCACTAAACGGTGGCTCAGTTTCTTCATTACGAGTGTTTGGAGCTGCTTGAGTAGGTATAGAGATTTGCGCAACTCTCGCGGATGTGCTCTGTTGATTTTGTCGGCGAGCAACATCGTAGTCATCTGAAATGTTCCGTGCAGGAGTAGCTGCATTTAACGTTTCGCGTATAGTTGTTGCAACTAGTTCACGAATTACCTCTTTCTCTCTCTCGAACTCTTCTTGTCTCCGACGCAAGTCGGCCGTTCTATTAAGGCCAATCGAAGCATTTACTATTGTCTGAATATGTTCGGTGAGGCTATCGTTATTAGATCTCAATTGACTGACATTCCCATTATTGTTTTGTTGTCCATTCGCACTGGATCCATGCGGAAGTTCATTATATGTGTTATTTACTGGTTGTGAATCAGTTAATATATTTTCTGTAGCTTTGTTTGTAACGTTTGGGGTATTCCCTGGTTTGTTATTTTGGGGGTTATTTCTCTAATAATAATAATAACAATTTTAACTATATGCCTGTAAGACCTAAGGTCTTTTAAATGCAACCTGAATTGCACGGCACTAGTTAGAAAGAGTAGGAGGATAGGAAAGATTTGGCACAGTGGATAGAGATCAAGGTGTTTATTATCTCATTAAATCTCACGGGTGGCGTCCAGTTAAGCTGGGAGAATATAGAAAAGAATGCTGCCTAGAATGGGGCTCGAACCCACACTTCTGAGTCAGCAGTCAAGCACTACATCCACTGCACCATTGCCACCCGCATGCCTCTTGGGAGGCATTATTATGCAACTACAATTCTTAAATAATCAATAAAACTCGAAATAAAAAAAAATAAAATAAAGTCGAAAGATCTTTAAATCAAAGGTACAATCAAGGTTGGTTTCTTTGTTTCTGTATCATTAGTTGCATGGGTTTGTACAATGAGTAATTAATCGACGGAAAAACTAAGTTCAGAATAAAAAAATAAAAAGCGTTAAGGAATAGTAATGAAGACTTTAATTGAATTGAAACTAATACGCTATCTCAAAAACTTAGGTTCAATCATCTTAACAAAATCTGAGGTCGAAAAGTCTACCTCAATTATAAGTCTTTCTTCTAAACCCCTTTTTTTTGGTATACTAATATAATTAGTTTGTGTTCAATTGAAATTGAGGGAAAACGTAGCAGGTTCTTTTACATCTCAACCCAATCACTGAAACAGGATAGAGGCGCAGCGCGGGGTGGTAGTATCCGGTACTGATACCCCGGGTCGTCTCACAACTCCTTCAGGATAGATAATCATTTATATGTAACCACAAGGCGATGTTGAAAATAACGCAGACAGAAAGTGGTTTCCAGAACCTATATTCTCGGTCGTCATATTTCACACCGACACTGTGTTTATTAAATTTTAGAATTATACACGTTGCAACAGATAAGGAATGACAACTCTCTCAACTTCCTTTAGCTCAGTAGATCGTAGTGTAGGTTGTCCTGGTAGGGAAGTGCAACAGGCATGCTTGTGAATGCACGACACACTAGCTCGTCAGAGTCGTGGGATCTTACACTTATACCGGACACCGTTTTGATTTCCATGCCTGTAGATTTTCTTAAATGTCGACTAAACACATAATCGTATAAACTTATCTCATCTTAACGCGAAAAAAAGATCCTTATCCTAAATTCTGAACTTAACTGGGAACTCTAAGGTGTATTGAGTTTTCCTCGCGTAACCCTCCCTCAGTTGGGTCTTACAACCGGCTATCGCTTCGCCCGAATTTACAGCGTTAGCCCCTTACTCAAATGAGAGTGATAAATTAAAAAGCACCCCCTTCCAATCGATTATTAAACCTCATCGTACTCCCCCTTAGCATTCCACAATAGGTATTCAGTTCATCTTAAATAAAATCATATCTTCACCAAGTGAAATATAAAAATAAATTGATCGAAGACATAATATTCATATTCGTTATAATATATTTATTTCAGATTTAAATCCTTATATCCTAAATCTAAAAAAAAACTAAATTGAATCTACGAGTAGACACTCATACTAGAGAGGAGATTAATCTTTCTATTTATTTTCTTTTATAAAAAAATATTCTATATTGTTTAGGATTAATCTGCATTTAAGTTAGAGCTGGCAAATTATTTCATCAAGGAAAAAAGAATTATATGCTAAACAACTCGAATGCATCAATTTTCGTACTATAAGTTGTATGGCCTTGATAAGCAAAGCTAAAATACGCATGTGTTAATACAAATTATTATTTGGCTTCAATATTTTACGATTAGTTTATACTCTCTTTACTTTCTTTTTACAAATACTTCTATTTTTCTATTAACCTTCTCTTTATTCTCTTTTAATCTACTCTATCAAAATTTATTCTTTACCTCCTCTGTGGTTCACGGTTTTAATTCGTATTCTCTTAATTTTATATATACACTTTTTTTTGTTAATTCTCTTTCAAATGTATCTTAATTTTCTTAATTTTTTTTTTGTTGTTCTAGATATTTAAGTTCGTTCACTGGTTTAAAGATAAAAATTTAATTTCATAGATTTGACTCACCGAATTACTTTAATATTTTCTTATTTCCCTTTTTTTTGGTTTCACCAACAATTTCGACGATTATGCTTTGTTTTCTTTATGACGGCTGGTTCCTCCGATGAATGGTGTGCACATCATACATAGAAGGGGGTGGCTTGATCTTTTGCTAAACGTTGCGATTGGAATAAAAATAATGATCTTCGGACAGAGGAACGAATTCAAATTTAATGATTGTAATAATACTTATCTTTTCGTCTACTTTTTTTTTTGTTGTTTTTGATTTTGTGTGACTCACAGAAAAGGTTTACATATATTATTTTCGTTATCCTATGATAATTATGTAACTAGATAAGAACTAGGCTATACGCTATTTTTATTTTCTGTGACGGCTGATCTGATCGGTGGTGACGAAGATGATCTCGCTGCGGAGGAGCACCGTAGGCAGGTGTGGAGCTTGTGGACCTCTGGTTGATTAGAATTTTGATTTCTTTAATCAGAAAGCGATCGATTAGCCTCTCTCGAGACAGATTGCGTGGCACCGATGATGGTACCGCTGGGTCGTTAGATCAAAATTCAATTCAATTGGCTGGTTCTTGGTCACAACACTACCTCCCGCCCCTTCTGATAGGCACCGTAGTGTAAATACCTTATCAGTTATCTTGCGTAGGTACAAGCAATATAATTTGGGCAGTGTGGATTGATGACGTGTGCTTCTTTGACCAGGATGTTTATGGAGCGACTGCTTTATTTTAAATTGATTTGCTTTATTTTACTGGGGTTGACGAGAGGTCTACTACAGAGCTCGCTCTGGCGTAGTCAAACGTCTGGTTACGTTTTTTTTTTTTCTTATCCTACCGAATGGAATGACGTAGTCGGTAGGTATAGATGGAATTCTAGAGAATCCGATGGCTTTTTGGACAAATTAAGTTAACGATTCGGATTCTGTTCTGGGAATCGTAGGTAATAGCCACAGGTCTTTACTGCCGTGTGTGGACAAAAGCTGCACGTGTGCGAAGTACACTCGTAGTTGATCTGCAACTCGTGCTGGCTTTGGCTTGCTAGCAAAAGAGAACATATATTTCGTTTATATAAATGGCGAGGAATAATGGTTAATCGTAAACGAAATTTTACCTTTATTGGGATTAGATAACGTATATATGTAATATACATATACTCCAATTCAATATAAGGATTATATTGAAAGACTTCCACACTCGGTCAGATTTCAGGAGAGAAAGATCGAGGCATATTTCCGAAAGTATGAATACTCTTTAGCTTTTGCTTGAAAATGTCTACCTAAATCATTTCCGTCATATTTGACGAAGATTATACAGCTGATCGCTGATGGAACTTCGAAAAATATAGCTTTTACATTTTACAGGGTGACGTGGAAAAAATCTGATGTGTAGGCGGTCACTACGCGGACTGCCTATGTACTTTAGTTCGTCATATTTGAGCTATGTTTTCCATATTTATTCTTTTGTCTTTTGTTTTTTTTTTTGTTTTGTCCCCTACAAAACTTTTCAATTTGGTGATCCCTGGTCAACCAAAATGAAAAGAAAAAGGACCTTTCTTCGAGTCGATCCAAGCTGATAATAAGAGCGCAATGTTACACGGATTTGTTTTTTTTGCTTATTTCTTTTTTTTGTTGACCTAAAATAAAGAGGAATATGGTATGAGCTACTTTCTTATATCCTTGGCATGAAATACGCCGAGGACATTGCCCTTGGTGTCCTCTAATTCATATAAGTTGTTACTAGGTATACTCTTGATTATGGCTGGAAGGAATTTTGAGCAGAGTTTCGCATTTCTTTTTATGCTTGCGTCACTTAGAATGAAGTTGTGTTTGAACACCTTCTGTCCAACCACGAAGTTAGAGGCCTTACTCCTTGTGTTATATGACTTTTCATAGTTTTTGTGAACCTGCTCTAGAGAGTCTTTTAAATGTTTGTGAATCATGTTCATTTTACAAGCTTTCGGTAGAACATCAAATTCTGGATTGTTGAGCCCCTTTAGTTTCTTTAGAAGCATATAATCATGACCATGATCAATTTTCGACTGTCCAAACAACGCTTCATGTGGAGACATTCCAATAGCTGAATGGATAGTCGAACGTAACGCGCTTGCTATGGACGGAACATGCTTGTCCCAATTAGATTGGTTTGGCTCTTTGGTTATGTAGGAGCGAATGGCTGCTAATATGGAGCGATTGACTCGTTCGCTAGCATTCGCTTGTGGCGAATACGAAGCTGTCCTTATGTGTCTTATGCCAAACGCATATAAGAGTTTCTGAAAATCTTTTCGGAGAATTAAGCGAGTTAAGGGCTCTGGAGACACTCGAACATGGTGCGAGTGAACATGGTTCGAGTACCATGTTCGAGTTGATTTTACTTGTCTGCGGGCTGGTTCGAGTACCAATTATTTGGTGTCACTAAACAAAAATTTGGTCTCACCTAAATCAAAAGAAGTTTGATATTTTTCGATGTTCGAGGGCGGGGCTAATCGTTTGTCGTACCAGATTCGACTGTTTGCGGACCGGTTACGTATGTTTACTCGAACATTTCGGTTTAATTTTGAGTTCAATATTAAAAATAATAAGAAAATGTCTAATAATCTGAATAAAAATAAAATAAATGTGACTGTGAATATTGAGAATGACATATAAGTCGTAAGAATAATGAAGTTCGAGTAGTTTGGTTTCTGCTTGGTTTCAGTGTCTGCGGAGTTTAGTCGAACTATGTTCACTCGCACCATGTTCGAGCGTCTCCAGGGCCCTTTATATTTTTATTTTATAAATATTTATAATTTTAACAAAAACTCGACTCAAAAATTAAATATTATTCCAATGAAAATGAACACTTCGAGTTCCAATGAAAATTAATTTTTAAAACAAACAATTCCACTTTCCAATAGTCTTGGGAAATTAGGTCTGTTCAATATAAGGGGTACATGAAAATAAAGGTTAGAAAGCACTTGACGTTGACGGAACTACACTTCAGTATAAATATTTGTTTGTGGTAAAAAGTATAAAAGTAAGAGATGAACAAAAAGTGTTTATTTATATACATATCAGTGACGAAGCGTCCATATATTGAGTGGAATGAGTGCTTCCGTAAGACAGTTCACAAAATGCTCATAGCAAAGAATTATAATATTCGAAAATTCAAATTGTAGATACATTAAATACATTTACATCATTGACCTATTATTATAGTATGTCAACGATTTACATTTTCTTAATATCTAATATTAATAAATTATCGTTTATATTAATTAATTATTTCCCAATATTGGTATAACATATTATCACGGGAAATGATTATTATCTTTTAATAAAATCACTCACGAGAACAACGCTTAAATCCGCACATCATCTAACCAAACCCACAAATTTCCATTCTACGCCAAGCCAAGCCATTTGAGAATGCGTAACATCACTCCATTCTCCATTATAAAATACTATACGAGAGTTTTTGCTCTAGAATGCGCAACAGCTTGGCATTCTCTGATATTACCTTCTTAACTCAAATTCCGTCCAAAATTCAAAGTAAAATCTGATGATTTCTTTCTGTTTGCCCAACGTGTGAAGAATGAGTTGAGTGAATTCATTATGAAAATTCAATAGCAAAACTAAAGAAGTATTGAGTCGTTTCCTGCCGCACATTCCTATTGAAAAAGGGGTAGTTTTAGTTTTAAGGCCTGGTCAAACAGAGCGCGGGCCGGCGATCTTTGTAAAAATTTACAAGGAAAATTTGACCGTCGCGTTCTTGCTTTCCCAGTAAAGTATTGACCGTCCCGTCGGACCGCGCTCTGTTTGACCAAGCCTTTATAGTTACTTTGGATCTTTGGTGTTGTGATTGTGTGTGTGTGAATGCAAATCGTATATAGTGTTTCATCCATAAGAAATGCATTGATTGGTGTTTTTTTCTATTTGATTAAGTTTTTTGGGCGATATAGTTTTGTTTGTGATTGCTTTGGCGTTTTGCTTAATGCTTATGAGTACCTGCAAATGCATAGCAGAGTGTTTCAAATTAATTATTTCGGCTAGAGGAAATACATTTTGTATACTCTTTATAATATTATTAGGCGCAAAAAAGCGGTATGATATAAATTCTAAATTAAAGGACTTTTATTTTTTGAGTCTTAAGTTGTGTGCTTCCGCTTCCGAAAAAGTCACGCCTGGTGCCTGATACATATGTATATAGAATTTTAACATATATATATTTATACATGTATCGTCGTCGTGCAATGAAAACTTGATTTATTTTGAGATATCTGTACTTTTTATCGATTTTTAGTGACCAAAATTTGAAAATGTTTGAGTTCGGGTATTTTTTTCTTTAGAAATAGACCAACATAAGATTTAGAGATCTTTTACAGAACTAAAAGTTCTATGTTTTACTAAATATATCGTATTTACGAGAGGTGTTTCAGTTCTGAAAAAAATGGAGTTAAGGAGTTTTGATTGAACGGCGACGATATTTTAAAATTACAGAAAAAAAAATTAATGGCACTTAGGTTTTAATTTCAGTGCAAAACAATTAAAATTCAATAAACACGAGTACCATTTATTCACAAACATGCAACTAAACGGTTCATAATGCATTATCTGTAAGACCAACTCTTCGATCCATGTTATTCGTCACAAATTTTGACGCGACTTCACTCCTCGAGCGCGAATGAGTCGAAACAAGCCCATTTCAAATCGATTCAGGTTTACAAGACCCGAAGCGAGCTTCAATCTCACTCCAATACCCTATGTTAACGTAGTTAAAAATGCATGGTTGCTTTGTTTACTTGTGGTAATTTGCAATTTGGAATTTCCCCCGGACGTCAGAATCAAAGAACAAACAAACTTTACAGCTGTTCACTTAGTTGGCATTTACATTGATCTTTTTTTCCAAATACAATCTTTTTTTGTTGTAATAAATTGCTTTCCCTAATTTAAAATTCGATCGTATTCCCTCCACACGAAAAATCGTACAAAAATCGTACTGTTATATTTACCGACACATTTACAATGCATGTGAGTTTTGATATTTTGCATATATATATTTACGCTCAAAATATTTGCATTAAGCTGTTATTAAGATCAGATATTAATCATTTAACGATTAACGATTTAAAGATTTTTTTATTGAACATTTATATACAATTTGAGTTAACTTACGACTATTAAATACATTGAAGAATATAAATCTTATGGCACATAGGGGGCCTATTGTTATACATTGGCTTAGATTTAATAGGAAATATAAATATATAAATTAAATTTATTTTAATTTAAATGTATTAAAAAAAAACAAACTTTTTATTTTAATGAGGATGAACCTCTTTATTCGAGTGCTACTTAAGAACTAACTTAAAACAGAATAAGTTTCCTAAAATCTAACTGAAAAGTAACTTAATCTATCCAACCCGAGTTTGCACTTTGCTGTTGCATGTGCTGTCTCCAGACACCTCGTCATCACATTCCTTCACGTAGTCACCTGGTGATTCTTATGAGTCGTGGGAAGCGAATCTGGATGTGGGACATTTATCTGCTGAGGTTAACATTTCTTGCGTTAACTCCTCCCCGCTTAAATTCGAACGCCCTCGTTCGACGTTGATGGCTTTATTAGATTTGGCAAATCCTTAATTCCTATGGTAATGGATCCTTGCTCGTTTTTAGGTGAGAATTCTTGGTTGGTGTTTCTCTTTGTTTTACCATAAAGGAAAGTTGTTATTATTATGAGGAGTATTATTACCAGGAATACGTTAATCCCAATATTTAATGCATTTTTCCTTTCCAGTAGATCAATCTGTTCCGTGCCATTCATCTGTAATTCTTTTATCATTCCTAGGGAAAGTACCTCTTTGAACTCTTGCACTGATGATCTAGGTTGCAACAAAGCTGGTAAAGGTTGATGTTTAGTTATCCCGCTGGTTTTGAAAATCTTCCCATTCACAATGATTGTGGTGTTTGAGTGTTTTATGATATACGTTCCATCTAATCGAATAGCCTCATTGTTAATTATTACCGAGTCATTGAATTGGTTAAGGAATAATATGCCGTCCGAGATTTCTTCAATGGATGGTGTGTTTCGGTTATCGATAGTGGTACAGGTGGGTATTTTGCTTTTCAACAGGTTGGGGATACACGTAGAGTTACTTATATCTACAATATTTCTACTATTACAAATAGAATTTTCGCTTATTACTAAACAATCTTGTTTTATACCATATGTTTTATTTTTACATTTTAAAATTTTTTTAAAAGGAATTTCGTTTATCTTTATTCCCATCTTTACTGCTTTTATTATAAGCATAGTACAAATATCTGGGTCTGTTGTTGGTATATCAATTATATAAATTAAATTCTTACCATTAGAGGCAATTTTAATATTACAAAAATCAAGTGCCTCGTCAATATTTATGAAAGGTGTATTTTGTTTTCTAAAAAATTCTTCTGTTAGCTTTATTTCAGAATTTGACAGTATAAAAGAATTCACTACATTAACTTTTGCCCAATGAATGGCGTATGCTATATTTATTAATTCTTCTTTTACTAAATCTAGTTCATATTTTAATTTTAATGTTTCAGTGTCTTTATTCATTACTTCGTTTTTTACAATTTTAAATATTTCGTTTGTTACATTGGTGATTTCGTTAATTTTTCCTATGGTCATACGGTTTATTATCATTTGCCTATTATTGTTTTCGAGTACGTTGTTCATTTTTTCTGTCAAAATTTCATAATCATGATGATCCGGACTACCGGCGATCCATTTCCAGGCGGTACCTAGGAAATCAAGTGATCTTTTCTTTTTCTTATTTTCAACTTTCAATCGTGCCAGGTAGGTTTTTATTTTATCTATTTCATGGGAAATGTAAGGATAAAGGGGGTGATTTCGTGTGGTTTCTATCAGGGTATTTTCTATATTCCTTGTCAGGTTTTCGTAATGTTCAATGTCAGTTATGTGGATTATTTTGAAAGATCCTTTTTTTTTTTTTTTTTTTTTTTTTTTTTTTATTTACACTTCAGAATTCTGTGTTGTAATGAGCTTAAAGCAAGCTGCATTCTACAATCAGAGGCTCATCATGAGTGCATGTGTTAGTGGTTAGTAAACTAAGCAGAGCTAACACAGGCACATGAATAAATAAAAATAAACAAAATTAAACAATATATACAATTAGACACATTATATAAAACATTTAAATAAAGTTACATACGAGGATAATCAAGACATACAAATTCACGAGAGTGGAGCACTGGTTCGCAACAATGTTTTTAATCCTACTTTACTTATGTTAAAATCAACAGAGGCAGCGTTCAAATCCTGTCTGTATTTTCGAGGTTCCAACATTTATCTTAACCAATTGAGACTTTGAGTAATCCAATATTTGTATATCCGCTGCGCATAGCGGTAATAACCTATAAAGAAGAATTTTGATTTTTAATTAGATTCTTATGGACAATTTTTCCAGACCTGGTTACTATTGTGGAATTTTTGTTTTCGGCTACTATTTCTTTTTTATATTTAGGAGTGAGTTTGTTGCCTAGTCTTTTGTTAATTTTTACATAAATGGTATCTCCTATTGCAAAATTTTTAAAAGCTTTCTTTTTCTTATTATGATAACTAAGATCAGCAGTTTGCTTATCTTTGATTGCTTGAGTGACAATTTGTCTCTCTTCTTGTAACTGTTCGGGGTTATTAATTTTATTTCGTGCATCGATGGGTTTTTTGTTTGTGGTGGTATGAACGGATCTATTATATTCGTAAATGGACTTGTCGAGCATTTCGGAGAATGAACTAAAGTTTTGTTCGGCTTTCATACAACGTAATAGTTCAGAAAGTGTTGAATGAAATCTTTCAATTTGACCATTCACAGAACTTACGTATGGAGGGGCTTTAAACATTTTAATGTTGAAAAAATTCTCAACCATGAATAGAATGGAATTTGAGCTTAATGATTTCTCATTATCAACCACAATCCATTCTGGGACACCGAAAGATAATATGAGCTCTCTTAAGGGTTGCTTGATATGTTCTGTAGCTCTAGACGTTACGATTCTTGCTAAAGCATACTTGGAAAATTTGTCTATGGCAGTCAGTACAACTTTATTGTCAGTGAAATATAGGTCAATATGTAAGATCTGTCCAGGATATAAGGGTATAGGGGTAGGTTGTAAGGGTATATTGGTGGGGTGTCGATCGTATTTTTGTTCCTTGCAAATTTGACATTTATCCGTAATGTTCTTAATTTTTTCCCGCATTTTTGGAAAATAAAACCTTTGTAGTAACTGAGTTTTGTTTTCTCTGCTATTTCGGTGAATTTCGGTTTCTTGTAAATTTTCGTCTGTTAGGTCTATTACCATGTTTCTTGAGAATAGTACTTTATAGAGGCTAAAATGTGAAGGAAATATTTGTTGGATTTTTCCGAGAATCGCTTCCTCAGCTTTGATTCCATTTATTACAGAAGGATTGAGATATTTTTTAAAAATTTCGACAAGTTTTTCTGAGGTAAAATTTGGTTCAACAATAGTATGACGATGATATGTTGGGAAGATGATTTCGAATTTATATTCAGAAGTATTACCGACATTAAGAAAGATTTGATTTTTGAACACGTTTATGGGTTGATTCGCCATTTGGATAAGGTTTTGATTCGAGCTTTCGTGGCTATGTAGAGTTGTTGTTAACACATTTATTTGACAACATCTTGGTGGCCTAGATAGTGCATCAGCGACTATATTGGTTTTTCCGGGTTTATACTTGATCTCATAGTTGTACTCTTCCAAAATTGACTTCCATCGCTTCATCTTAGAATTGTGGTTCTTATTACTGAGAGCGAAAGTCAATGGTTGATGGTCTGTAAATATTTTGACACTAGCAGTACCGTATAGGTAATTTCTTAGAGAAGTGAGTGCCCATATTATGGCAAGCATCTCCTTCTCGTTAGTTGCGTAATGCTCTTCGGTGGTACTTAGTGTTCTCGAAATGAATGTTATCGGTTTGTCACCTTGTGACAAAACTGCACCTATCGCGTAATTTGACGCGTCAGTAGTTAGCTCAAAACTTTTCGTAAAGTCCGGGTATGCGAGAATAATATCTTGCGAAGTTAAGGAGTTTTTTATTTTCAGGAAGGCATCTCTAGCATTATCGTCGAGATTAATTTTTATTTTATCAGAATTTACTTTGGACAAACGTCCTCCTTCCCCTCTTAAAAGGGATGTCAGGGGCTTAGCGAGCTTCGCATAGTCTTTAATGAAGCGACGGTAGTATCCTGACATACCTAGAAATGAACGTAGCTCCTTAAGGGTATTTGGAGCTGGAAATTTTGAAATTGCATCTACTTTAGCCGGATTAGCTAAAATTCCTTCGGAGGAAATAATAAAACCTAGGAATTCAACCTTGTTCTTAAAAAAGTCACATTTCTCCAGATGAATTTTCATGTTCGCTTCAAATAACGTCTGAAAAATAATTTCCAAATGTTTTAAATGTTCTGATTCACTTTTACTAAACACTATAATGTCGTCTATATAGACGAAGCAAATCTTTCCTATGTGTTCGCGGAGGATGTCGTCGAGTGCGCGTCGGAAAATTGACGGCGCGTTTTTTAGGCCAAATGGGAGCCTAACAAATTCAACTTTCCATTATTTTTGAGAAGGCGGTCTTCTCTATATCAGATTCCTTAAGAGGTATTTGATGGAATCCGTTTTTTAGATCGAGAACTGAAAACATTCGGTTTTTGCCTAGTTGTGCTAGTACTTCGTTAATGTCTTGGATTGGGTAACGATCCGCGATAGTATTTGCGTTCAGCTTCCTATAATCGATTACCAATCTATACTGTTTGTTACCTGCAGCATCAGGTTTCTTGGGTACAATCCAGACAGGCGAATCGTATGGTGACCGAGAAGGGCTAATAATTCCGTCTTCTAGAAGTTTCCCAAGCTGGTTTTCGATTTCTTCTTTAAGAGAAGTAGGATATGGGTAACACCTCGTATAAATCGGAGTGTCTGTGAAAGTACGAATTTCTCCAAGAACCTTTGTCGTGAAAGTTAGTTTTTCGTCGGGATCGGCGAAAAGTGAGGGAAAATGTTTGATAGTTGTGATAAGAGCTTCTTTCTGAGTGTCTGACATATGTTCGAACTTTGTGTCAATAGAATTGATAGTCATAGAGTTTTGTTGTTTAATTTTTACCTTAATCTTATTGAGGATTGTCATAAAATTCTCTTTCGTATGTATGACGGCTGATAATTCTTTTAAGCTGTCGTTCCCAAGTATACCATGGAACGATTTTAAATTTGGTAAGATGTAGAATTTTAAATGAATGTTCTGACCGAATAAATTAATAAAGATGTGTTGGGTTATTGAAACATCTCCTGCGATTGATTTTGCAAGAAAGTTTTGTTTATTATCTAGAGGAGTTGTAACGAGTTGGGGCTGAATGTAATTTCTGCTAGACCCGGTGTCTATCAGGAATTTTAAAATGTTCCCACTCTTCGTCTTACATTCAAAAAATGGAAGCGAAGAGTCTGCTAACCTAAAAAATGGATATCTGCAGTCCGTAGAGTAGTCATGTTCAGATGAAGTTCCATTTTCATCATATTGATTTAAAGTATTTATGTAACCTTGTAATTCCTCATCTGGATTTTCGATGAATCCACTCTGGTTTTGTTCATAAGGAGTATCTTCCGGAACAGATTCTATGTGAAAATGTGGTTGGTTTTGTTTTGTAACCACGTTATTTACTTTTCTAGTGTTAAAACTGGGATTCGGTTCTGGTTTGATGTTAGTCATATTAGGCTGATTACCTTTTTGAAGATTCTGTTGTTGCGGACGCATGGGTCTTAATTGATTATGTGCTCCAGTTCTGGTAGCCTAGGTTTGAATAATTTGGAGGTTGTCCATAATTTGGGGTTTGATTTAATACGTTTGACGTTGTCGGGTATCTGGAAGGATGAGGATTAGGGTATGTTGAGTATTGCTGCGGAACTGGTTTAGGTGCTACAGAGGAATAAGCTCTGCCAATCATATTTGGGTTTCTTCGGGGTATAAAGGGTTGTGGTTGTGGTTTTCTTGGTGTTATTTGGTGTTGAATATGATAAGATCTAGTGTTTTGATTCTCTAACTTTAAACATAAGTTCAGGGCATGAGGGAGATCAATTGGTTCTTTTATTGATAGTAATCTAGGTAAGTCTCCTCTTAACCCTCTTATAAAGGTATCAAGGGCTTTTGACCTATAAGTTTCCGTAAGAACTTTGGTTGCTTCAACACCCATATCCCTACAAGATATTTTATTGAGGATAAGTGAGAGATGTGAGTAAACTAATTGATAAAACTCGTGGACCGTTTTACTTCCTTGAACAAGAGAAGCCATTTGGAACTCCAACGTATTAATATCCCGTTTGTCTGCATAGTGCATAATCAAACATTGGGATATACTTTCCCAATTTAAAGGGACATTATAAGATTCTAGAGCGATATCCGCTTCTCCCACAATTTTATTGCGTATAACGCTTAAAATAGCAAAGTATTTAGGAGTACCTTTAAAAGGTTCATATATTCCGAGAATTCTCTCAACGCTTTTTCTCCAGGATCCAAATTCAGCTTTGTCACCTGAGAAAATTTTTAGGCACTTGACAATATCGGGGATTCTATCCATTTCCGATATGTCTGTTCTGAATTGTGCGTCAATACCTTGGTCTCTTTCGATATTTTGGGTGGGATTATTTTGAGTAGACTGGCTTTGTTCCCTTAGGACTCGATTGACGATACTCGTGATGAGTATGTCCAATTCTGGAGTAGGTTGGATACTCTGACTTGTGGATGCCGAGTATGGCGGGAAATTATTTGCACCTGTACTAGCATTTGTTGGAATAGGATTTTGCGGATTTTGTGAAGGGTTACCGGCAGAATTGGTTTCAGATGCAATACTATCGGTATTCGATCTTGTAGTCACCATGATTATGTTTGAATATTTGAGATATTTAGTTTGAAAATTATTACAAATTTATTACACTATAAAACTTTTCGTAAAAATAAAAAATTAAAAATTAATTCACAATTGAAATTTCTGACCCTTTTCTTGTTTTCTTTAAAATATTTTTCTTTCAAGACAAATTTAAAAATTTATTCGAAATTGAATTTTTTCCTTTTACCTTTTAATCTTTTATTTTTTATTTTTTTCTTTTAACTTAAGTCTAACTTACATAAAAATGAAGAACATGATCCCACGCTGGTGAGTTAAGTGTTGATCCTTTTTTCTAGCTACAGCTGGTACTCAGGCACTTCCTTGTCTCACACTCCCTCGTGGTTTACTATGTCTACAGACTATAGCAAATTTATTCTTCTTGGGTTTGGCCGAAGAAGTGACACGAACACTGGTAATTTACTCTTCGAAACGTGGCGAGCTTCTTGAGGTCTATTTTCACGTTAGAGTTCTTGTTTGATTTTCTTTTTTTCTTTACCACTTGAAGTGAACTAAGTCCTAAAACCCGACGAACTTCTTTAGGTCGATTTTAAGTTTTAAGTCATATCACTTTCAATGTTCTAGGTCTTGGAACGCGACGAACTACTTTAGGTCGATTTCACGTTTTACTTTTTAACACTTCCTCAGGCCAACCACGTTGGGCGCCAATTAAATTTATTTTAATTTAAATGTATTAAAAAAAAACAAACTTTTTATTTTTATGAGGATGAACCTCTTTATTCGAGTGCTACTTAAGAACTAACTTAAAACAGAATAAGTTTCCTAAAATCTAACTGAAAAGTAACTTAATCTATCCAACCCGAGTTTGCACTTTGCTGTTGCATGTGCTGTCTCCAGACACCTCGTCATCACATTCCTTCACGTAGTCACCTGGTGATTCTTATGAGTCGTGGGAAGCGAATCTGGATGTGGGACATTTATCTGCTGAGGTTAACATTTCTTGCGTTAACTTATATTATACATGTCAACTTAAAATTAAAAGTCGGTTGACTTTGATGCTCTCGGGGTGTTCCGTCCCGGTTGTCCATTGGTGGTTTGGGTGTGGTTTGGTGGAAAGGGTTGGCGTTTAGCCACGGCTGTAGGCTGACCCTGTGTCAGCGTAAAAGGAAACGGCTGCTTCGTCGTTGTCGGTGAAAATATTGGCATCCAGGGTCTCCATTACACTGAGGTACCTCGGCTCGGGATGTCGTTGCTGGGTGGCCATCCTTCTCATTAGTTGATTCGGGTGATTGACGGTGTTCTGCACTAGCTTCTTCGCCGAATTTGCTAGGTATTTGTCCAGCGGTATAATCTTTGCTTCTCTGTAAAGATCCTCGTTCCTGTAATGCTTTCTTCGCTGCCGGTCAAAGTGGAGCCCGGTGCAGATTCTTAGCATCTTCCTCTCGAAGACTTGGAGATCTTTCATCGCTGATTTTGTAATTGTGAACCAGACTGGGAAGCAGTAGCTGATTACTGGTCGCAGGAGTTGCTTGTAAACAAGTATCTTCGTCTGTTGGCTCAGTCCTGATCTTCTCCTCATCAAAGGGTGTAGTCGGTGGAATGCCCAGTTCGCTTTTCTGAGTACACTTTTTGAGTGTGGATTGAACTTTAGCAACTCGTTGAAGTTGATCCCCAGGTATTTGGTATTCCTTTTGGCGGCAATGGTGGAACCATCACGAAGTTTCAGAACTAAGTTTCTGCAAGTGGCTGCTGAGCGACTTCTGCCGTCACGGGGTCTCCTGAAGCAAACAAGCTCCGACTTTGCTGAGTTGATCTTGATGCCCCATTTCTTGTAGAATTCGAACAGTCTGTGGATGTGAGCCTCTACTATCCGGACTGCGACGAGTGGTGACATTGAGGTAGCGTATGTGAGTGAGTCATCTGCAAACAGCAGGTTTTCACAGCCAGTTGGGACGGGTTGGTCTGATGTCATCAGGCTGTAGAGGAAGGAGCCAAGCTTCGAACCTTGTTGATGAGCAGTTTCCCAATTGCACAAAGAAGTTCCTGGAAGAAAGAAAAGAAAAAAGAATTTTTATTAGTGGCGGAGGTAAACGTAGCAGATGTAGTTTGTGTATTAGAGCATCTATCCAGACGCTATCGAATGCTTTCTCGACATCCAGAAAGCATCCGACGGTGACACGATGACTGTTGAGGGCTATGGTGATGTCATGCTGGAACTTCTGGAGTGGGTGTAGTGTTGAGTGCTTCTCCCTAAAGCCAAACTGCATATCAGGAATAACGTTGTTGTCGTTGCAAAACTTCTTCAGTTTCCTTAGTATCAGCTCTTCTACGAGCTTGCTTAGGTTGCTGAGGAGGGATATTGGCCTATAGTTAGATATCATGTTCCTGACACCTTTCTTCGGGATCGCCACGATCTTCGCTGTTTTCCATTTTTGGGGGAAGTAGTTGTTGTTGACACAGTTGTTCAGGATGATGGTAAGAAGGATCAAAACTGTCTCTGGTAGCCTCTTTATGATGAAGTTGGATATTCCATCTGGTCCTGTTGACTTCTTTGGCCTGCAGCTGCTGATTATTTAAACTATTTATTCTTGGTTGCTCAGGTTTGGGCTGTCAACTGGGTCACTCGCTGGATTGGTGTCGCTGAATATTGCTCTCTCCGTGTTAGGTTCCAGGGTTAGTTGGATGGAATCCTTCACTTCATCAAGAAAGACTGGGTCAGTGGATGGGTTGGGGGTGAAGTTTCCTTCAAAATATTCAGCAAATGCCTCAGCTTTGTCCTGTGTCGTTGTCATTTCTCCATTGTTGGTGATAATGGTTTCAGGCATCGATGGTGTTTTCCCAATCAGTTTGTTAATGTTTTTGAAGGCGTCAGGTCCAGGTTTGATGGCTTGCAGTCTCTTGTTGAATTGGTTATTGTTATGGTGTTGGATAGAGCTCCGCAACATAATGTTGACACACTTTAGTTCGCTCCATACTGTCTGGTAGTTGCTGCTTGTTGTGTTCAGTTCGCACTGGTGGATCCTTTGAAGACGTTTCCTTAACTGTTGTCGATGAGTGTAGAGATTCTGGATATACTCAGGAAGGTGCTGGTATCTGTCCTTTGATGTCTTGGGCTCTTTTTGGATATCCAGTGCACTAGAAACAGCCGTTTCCAGACAGTTGATGGCTGCGTCAATTTCTGTGTTCTGCAGGTTCCTGTTTTGGGGTGGCAGAGTTATGGTGGCTTCTAAGTCTCGTTGAAATCTATCCACATCAAGTCTCTTATAGTTGATGAAGTGCTCAGTTGGTTCTGTCGTCAGGAAGATGGGTTGTTGGAGTTTGATGTTTAGCTGAACAGCTTCATGGTCCGAGTCCCCGGGTATTGTAGAACAGGTGTAGTTCCTGAATTCTGGAAGTATACAAGAAAAATTAGAGGTAGAAATAAAAAAATCAAGTGTCGATGGTGTTCTGGGATAGGTTGGTTTTTGTTGTGAAACAACCACCAAGGAGTGTTGGTCGTTGTTGGCGTCCAGCCAGTCAGCAATCGCCTTGCCCTCGGGTGAGATCGTTGTATCCAGCCACAGGTGATGCCTGGGGTTAAAATCACCGTCAATGAGTCCATATGTGCTTCTTTCGAGGACACCGTTGAAAGTTCTGAGGTCATTGTGAATATTTCTCATGCTGGATTTGCACTTGAAATACACACTGATGATGGTGAGGGTTTCATCTCTTCCAAGTTCAATGGTGACGGCAGTGGCTTCGCTGGTTGTGAGACCTGTGATGATGGTTTCAGTGGTGTTGGGGGAAATCTTCTTCTTAACGTAGATTGCTGTCCCTCTACGGCCCTCATCCTTGTCCCTTCGATAGGTTTTGAAGCCGGCCATGTCGATGTTGTTGCGTTTGGTGACGTTGGTCTCACTGATGAGAGCGATGTCCGGATTGTTGTTCTTCATCCACAGGCTGAATGTCGTCCTCTTCTCTAGGCTGTACAATGAATTGACATTGTACGTCAGGATGCGGAGCTTCTTCAGTTGCATATTTGGAACAGGAAGGTGGCCAGTGCCACGGACTTCTCGCCTTCGCTAAGCTGAGCATAGTTTGGTGGAACTGCACTCCGAGCTTTTCCCATGACTGTTAGTAAGTCGGATCCAAAAATTCTTTGGACTTCGGTGTTCAGGCTTGTTGGTGGGGCTGATGTTGGCTTCATTGGTCCACTCCTAGGTGTTGTTGTCCGGGGTGTGATCGCTTTTGCTGGAGGCACTTTCTGTTGTTGCTGTTGGTTCCTGGAGTTTGCTAGTTTCTGTGATGGTCCACCTTTCACCATTGCTGCAAAGCTGACTGCCGGGCGGGTAACCACGCATGCTGATTTAGCAGCAAATTCCTGCTGTGCCTTTTTTTCTGCAGCCAATCTGTTCCTTTCGGTGAGTCTTGCTTTCAGGGTTGGGCAACCTTTGAAGCTGGCTGGGTGACCTTCCTTTTGGCAATTGGCACACCATACATCCAATCCGGTGTTTTCCTTCCGTTGGCATTGTCCGGGCTCGTGCTCTTCTTTACACTTGACGCATACGTACTGGCGTCCGCAGTTGCTGGCAACGTGTCCGAAGCGCTGACAGTTTCGGCACTGCACAATGTCGTTGGATTTCAGTTTCTCCCAGTGGACCCTCTGGTTCATTATCAGCGTCTTCGTGTAAACTTCACTGATGTCACAGGTTTTTGCCAGTTCCACGACGAAGTTGTTGTAGGTTTTCCCCATTGCCTTTTTGGCCTTGAAGTGTGTCACCTTGACGACTGGGAGTCCTTCGATTCTTAGCTCATCCTCCACTTCGATGGCAGCGTAGGTGTGGTGAATTCATTTCAGTAATAGAAGATTCTTTCTATCTTCTCTTGGCGTAAACGAGTTATACTGTATCTTTGTTGTCTGCAGGAATTTTTTAACTGCCTCAAACGATGCCCTGTCTCCAGCAATAATGATGGTCGTCTTTGTATTTCTGTTTTTGAAGGTGATGCTTAGGTTGTTGGCTTTGCAGTGTCTTCTAATTTCAGCTACGTTCGCGGAAAAGCAGAAGATTGGTGGCATTCCTGGCCCCTTTACTGGATTCGTGGTCGTGGTGTCTTTTTTTGTTTTTGGTGGCTGCACTTGGGTTGGTTTGACGGCTGCTGATGTTGAAGCTAGTGGTTTGGCTGTCTTTTCTGCGTTGGTTTGGTCCGGCACTGGTGTTGGCGTTGAGGCGAGTGGTTTGGTCGTTTTGGCTGTATTTCCGGCTTCGGGTTGGACTGTCATTGGCGCTTTAGGCTGATTCGTTGGGCAATCCTTGTCAAGTTGGATGCGCTTTACATTGTCCTTCTTGGAAGCCTTATTCGGTCTTTTTTGCCCAGGCAGGGGAAACTCGTTGGCGTCCTCTTCAGAACTAGTGGTTTCGCTTTCAATCTCTCCGGTATCCATATCGCTTTCCATTTCGTGGTTGTCAGTGATTATTTTTTTGGGCTGCACAATGCTGTTAAAAGTCATTGCTAGCTTATCACAAAATTCGGGGCCGAGGTCCTTGACGATCCGCTTAAGCAATGTCTCGAATGAGGCCATTGCCGAATCGGGATTTAAAGGTTCCATTGCTGGATTACCTTTGCACTTTACTTTTATTGTTTTATTGATTCGGATTTAAACACGCACGACACTTATTTTAAAAAAAAACTTTTGTCACACACTTAATCCGCAACAATATTTAAATTGGTTGCTGGGATAATCCCTTTTTATTTCACTTGTGGGCAATAAACCAGGTAGCCTGCAGGCATACCTGTACTTTTGACCCTTTTGTAACACGGGGTGGATTTAATTTAAATAAAAATTTCGTCCGCTTTGTCTGTCCGTACTGCACGACGCACACTGATTGAATGAGATATTAATCATTTGCATTTTGTAATTCCTCCCATGTTAAGTCGGTCCTATCTTTATTTTCATCCACCTATTCAGGTTAACAGAAAAGACCTAATGCCGGATTTACACAGTTGGAAAACTGCCAGTATAATGACAAAAGCAACAACAAAAGAATGGACAAATTCATTCTTTTTGTCATTATACTGGCAGCTTTCCATTCGTGTAAATCCGGCATAATTTCCCATCAAATAGTCCAAAATTATTGGAAAGTGGAAGTGTTTATTTTGACAATTTATTTTCCATTCCATATTCTGTTCATATAAGGTGCTCTTAAACGAACACATTAGGCAGGCATGTTCAGAAAAATGAGATCTCGGAGACCTCAGCAACCTCTCCTCAACAAAATTTTTCAGTTTTTCTGTCAAATTACTGACGGAGCAAAACGAACGCAAACGAACATGTTCATCTTCATAAAGTGCCTCTATAAATGTTGTTGTGAAAGGCGCATCCGGTGAGAAACATAGATGTTATGTGTGAAAGAAAGAGAACGAAGATTTCACCCAAAATCCACCGATGCACCACTTTCAACAATAAAACTTTGGCATGAGCGCCGGGCATGATGATTTTTTTATTGTGCAAGTGACAGGTGTATGTATTGCCTGAGATAAGGAAGGATATTCTGGAACTGAAACCAATTTTTCTGCAGTGTAGATACGGGAATTTCAGTAAAATGAAAGTGTAGACACGCATTAATATACTTTTGATGGATTCATTTTTTGGCATTGTGGTTTGTCCAACTCCACTTTTCTTCAAGTCTGCAGATGCAGAAGCATCTATGGAAATCAACCATCATCCTGATGAACATAAAACGATGTGGGTTAGTGCGAAAACAGTCTCTTTTTATCTTTCGTTACTTATTTTTTATGTACGGGGTACGGCCTGTCTCTTTTCCTTACACTGCTGACAAATCGGTGACATTATTAACAATGGTAAATAGCCACCTGCTGGTCAGAGTGGAAACTTATATCTATGTTATTGAAATAAACTTCGATAGAAGCCTTGATATAATGTTTTTGTAATAAGTATTATATGTAGATAGATAGTATAACTATGGAAACAGAATTGAAGAACTAAAATTAGTAAAAAATGAAAAAAAAAAACACTTAAGACATAAAATAAAAATATTCAGAACCTCAAAAATTAAAACTGTAAAAAAAATAAAACAAAATAAAAACGTAAAAAAATAAAAAAGAGTAACAAAAATGAAAAAAAAAATAAAAAAAATTGCATAAATAAATGGTGCATAAGTAAAAGAATGGTTACTCCAGCTGAATTGAAATGAGAGCAACCATTGCTTTCTGCTTATTTTCCAAAAAAAATGAAAAAACGAAAATGAATAATGAACACATAATTGAGGCAAATTGTTAGTGCACTTCTCTACTCTAACAGATCTTTGCTCATAAAAGTTGGCATGTAGATAGAAATTCAGTTTCAATCAGTAAAAAAAATTGAAAAATTATTCGTATTTTTGCTCTCAATTTGCTATCCTAGTCCGAAAAGTAAATTTCTTTGTTTTCAATGTTTTTCTCGTCTTTTTCTTGACTTTTTTGTTTTTTTGTAGTTTATTTTTTTTTGTTGCATTTTAAAATTTTTTTTTTAGTTTTAATTTTTTGTCGGCATTATTTTTCTGATTAATTTCAAGATTGCTAAGTGGTTTTAGTTTTGTTATATTTTTAATTCAGTTAAATCGATAATTTACATGTTCCTTTAAAATTACTGTTTGTTGAATGAGCAATTGCTTTGCACAAAAAGGTCTCAAATTTTAAAAGTATGTTCATTATGTACCAGTATGTTCATTTTCGTTTTTTCATTTTTTTTTGGAAAATAAGCAAAAAGCAATGGTTGCTCTCATTTCAATTCAGCTCGAGTAACCATTCTTTTACTTATGCACCATTTATTTATGCAATTTTTTTTATTTTTTTTTTCATTTTTGTTACTCTTTTTTATTTTTTTACGTTTTTATTTTGTTTTATTTTCTTTACAGTTTTAATTTTTGAGGTTCTGAATATTTTTATTTTATGTCTGAAGTGTTTTTTTTTTTCATTTTTTACTAATTTTAGTTCTTCAATTCTGTTTCCATAGTTATACTCGTGCCTATATTTTGTTTTGTATTTTTTTTTTTAAGTGTTAAGATTTTTTTTTAAATAATATTTAAGCATTTTAGCTTCTAATGACTTTTAATTTCAACTCAAATTTTTATTCTATAAAAACGATAAATTCGATGAAATTTTATTCTTATATCATTTATATTTTTATAAAAGTTGTAATAGTTCCAATGAATATGAAATTATTGTATGAGGTGTAACTTGGTTTATAGAGAAAATATCAATTCTTTCGAGCACATTTTCCTGAAAATCAAAAGTAAGCTTGAATATTAAGAAATAACATGAATCTTAAACAAAATACAGAATCTTAGATTATGCTTTAAATATCCAAAATAATAGTTATTTCGAATAGGAAGAACAGAAAATGGATTTTTTAAAGATAATTTACATACATTCAAAAACTGCTAAATTAATCCTCCACTTCCTACCAGCGAATTATATAGTTCATATCTGTTGACCACACCCACCAAATGATTTTAGTTTTCCAAAATTCTATTTTGCATAACCTAACTAAAATTTGATTATCTATACTCGTACATATACGAGTATGTTTATGTGTGTTGCTCACAAGCTCCACAGTTAAGTTTCAATATACATATTAATCAATTGCAAGCAAATTTGTATTTTGATCGAGGTAAAGCAAAAAAAAAAATCAAAAAAATCTCGATCCCGCTGCATTAAATTCTATATAAGTCGAGAAACGCTACGATTTTAAAAATTTGTATTTTATAATAATTTTGATTAATAACAGGTTATTTTGGTGTATCAGACATATTTCTAGGTCAACCACATGATGTTATATCGATTTTTGAAAATTACTCAACCCAAAATTTTGCAAACTACATAGGTACAAATACAGGATTTGGAATATCACGAATAAGCTCTTTGGAAATGGTTTATAACTTCAGTAATTCTTTTTTGAGGTATGAAATGAATGATAATATAACAAGGATTATATTTTTAGAAAATTATAATGATTGAATTGAACATGATAAATTACTATGATAAGTGCAAATTCGTTTAGAGTGAAAATATGGCTATTTTCAAGCGCATAGATGTATAGAAATAATGAATCTTTATTTATGCTTTAAATATGCAAAAAAAATAGCATTTTAACTTTACAATAAGTTTACTCGATTTAAAGGGATGTTATACACATCATTTGCCAACATACTCCTCAACTCGGTAAGTTTATTTTTGCAATTAAACAAATAAGGTATGTTATTCACCTGTATTTCTTAACATTTTTTTATTTCGGTACTGAATAATTAAATGCATAAAATAAAAAAAATATTCCTTCATAATGCTGTATAGAAATCCTCGAAACCACCAAAAACGAAAATCCTTGTCATTACTAGAAGATCGAGTTTATATTTATGAATGTACCTATATGCAAAAGTACACAAGCAAGCGCACAAAAAAGGATAAATGAAACAACCGCCACCAAGTCTACCATTGCTTCAGAACAGTCATATATTCTCAACATCCAAGAGAAATCCTCGAAATAACACATTTTTCCTTCAAACCTACCAAAACCCAAAAACGAAAATTCTTGCCAAGATCGACAAGAATGAAATAAATATACCTACTTGAAGTGTACACACACACAAGCAAGATTTAAGTTAGAGCAAACTATGAAGACAAAAAAACTACCACCACTGCTTCACAACCTTCATTAATTGCAAAAAAAAAAAACAGACAAAATACCCAAAAACCAACAACAAAAACAGGTACACTTGCGATAGTGGTGAAATGAATTTCAGTTCGATGCAACTTGAAAGCTTCATATGAAGCAAAAGCTTTTCTCGCCAAGTACAAAACATGTATGAAGTGGAGGCAATCTAGGTGGAGGCAATCTCAAATCGGGTCCTTTTTCTTTATATGAAGCGGCCTGTCTTTATTATTAGTTAGTCTATGGTACTTCCAAACAAAAGCTCCGCAACCGTCTTTCAGGCCATATCTCTGATATCAACAACGGGGGATCTCAAAAAACTGCGCTTGCGCTCCATTGCATAGAGCATGACCATAAACCTGATCTGGACAACGTCACAATATTAGAAGTAGAGAGAAACCAGAATAAGAGAATGCTACTGGAAATGCTGCACATAAACAATACAAAGAGCGCAATCAACAGACGATCTGATTGTGATAATCTAAGCATCGTCTATAACCAGTTTATTAAGAGAGATAAATAGAACAACAACGAACAGTATAGTGCTAAATTAAAACTACACTTAGTTTTGTGAAAAAAGTAATATAT
Organism: Dasysyrphus tricinctus; assembly: GCA_963921185.1. NCBI lineage: Eukaryota > Metazoa > Arthropoda > Insecta > Diptera > Syrphidae > Dasysyrphus > Dasysyrphus tricinctus. The sequence goes on along the minus strand of OY992534.1, from coordinate 47,500,658 downwards.
AATTTTTTAAAAACCTGTTTCGTTAGTTTAAATTCTAATAATTAATAATTAAAATTTAAATTAAATTAATAAAAATTAATAATTATATAATTATATATTTTTTCTAGTTTTTCTCTATAATTTCCTTTCTCAAAATGTGTAAATCCTGTGATACATTAATTTATTAAATTGTGCTGTAAGTTTTATTGACATTTGTATAAGAATTTTATACATGAAATTTATATTGTTATATTTTTTCAATAATAAAGGCCTGATGAAGAGTGTATTCATGCTCGAAACGTCGCTTATTAAGTAACACCGTTTTTTATTGACCTGGAGCCTACTAAAGAACTTCTATTTGTACAAATCGAAGAGGTCACAAATAAATTCCTTTATTTTTAACTGTAACATTCCCTTTGTCAGCCGGCACAATATAGATGTCCTTGTGTTGTCTGAGAAACATTTCGGTAACATTGCAAACTTTGTTCAAGAATTTATCAAATCGAGGAACATACGTTGATCGTAAATGGCTTTGTAAAATCTCTGTAAAATTCGATCGAGCTATCTCCTGGACACCCTGCTCCAAAGTCTTTACCAATTCCTCTCCATCTGCAATAATTTTAAAGAGTGGAAGCTCACCTCTTTTTATTGGCAAAGCAAACTTTTGGCCTAAGGAGAGAAGCCATTTGACATCCGATGGGAACTCCACAGAAGTTATATTTACAAACCATTTATCTTGGAATTCTATGTTCATCGATTGTCTTAAATTGTTCTTCAAGTGTTCAAGTTTTCTCTTCTGTGTATTTTTGATGCTTTCATTTAATGTGTTATGTTTATTTTCTTGACTTTTGAAAAACGTTGAATATTCCTTTTGAGTTAGTTCGTTAGTGATGAAACTTTCCAATTTTTGTATTCTTTTTGACATTGTCTTCTTTTGGACTTGTTTTAGAGAGATAGCAATATTTAATAATTTGGTGTGAAAGTGTTCAATATGCAATACGAGCTTTTTCTCCAACTGTCGTTCTTTTTCATTATTAGCGAATTGAAAAATTTGATAAAGGTTATTCGTTGAATTACTAATGAAATTAGGAAGCAGTCCAAATTCTCTGCATTTTAAAAGAAAAATGAGAGTATTATTGGTTTTTGTGTATGAAAGTGTTTCTCCGCTATATTCTTTGAGATTGTTGCAGGTTTCGATGCCATAGTAATTTCTAATGTGATTGTAGAACTCCATTTTGTTTAGTGTGTAGGTACGGCGTGCCCTCCGTAATATTAATATATGATAATTTTTCGTGCCCTTTTAATCGATATAAGATAGATTTAATTTTTAGTGGGCTGTAGGTCAATAAGAAGATGTTATTTAATTCAAACGTTTCGAGCATGTTTATGCTCTTCATCAGGCCTTTATTGGTTAACAAGAATATAAAATAATACAAATACATTAGTACATTTAAACTTTTTTATATGACGTCAAAATTACTTACAAACAATATTCAAAGAATTTGATTACGGTTTGCTTCACACTTTAATTGATTAATTTTCCAAAAAACTGGGTACCTATTCATGAATTTTTGATTAAATAAACTAAACACAAAATATACTTTTTAATTTGAATTACTATTGTCAACAAAGCTCATCAGCAACTACCAAAAAAGGGGAAAAAATAAACAAACTTGATGATGCCCAGCAAGTTACTGTTTACAAGAGTGCGCTTTTCATACCACACCTCTCCAACCGCATCACTACTGCACCTATAAGAGACAAGACGAAGACTAAAATAGCTTTCAAATCGACAAACACCCTGAGATCCAAGCTGTTCACAAACATTAAAGGTAAAGTGGATAAGTTGGAAAAAGCAGACATCGTATACAAAAATCAACTGCTTGGGGGAAATGAGATGGCATGCTCATCTGTCTATATAGGAACCTCCAAGCAAAAGCTAAAAAATCGTCTCTCTGGCCACAAATCAGATTTAAACAGCAGCGCTGAACAAAAAACTGCACTAGCTCTCCACTGTCTGCAAGAGAAACATAAACCCGATTTGGATAATGTGGAGATCCTGCAAACAGAGCAATATTATTCTAAAAGAATGTTGCTGGAGATGCTACACATAATTAGCAACAACAACGTTGTCAACCGAAGATCAGACTGTGAGAAGCTAAGCAGTGCATACAGCCAACTGATAAAAAGACCAACAACAAATAGTAGTAGGATAAAGTATAGGTGATTTCGTTGAATTATGGACGTGTTTTCCTGTCGCTGTGCTCCTAGTAATAAAAAAGTATATTTTGTGTTTAGTTTATTTAATCAAAAATTCATGAATAGGTACCCAGTTTTTGGAAAATTAATCAATTAAAGTGTGAAGCAAACCGTAATCAAATTCTTTGAATATTGTTTGTAAGTAATTTTGACGTCATATAAAAAAAGTTTATATGTACTAATGTATTGTGTATTATTTTATATTCTTGTTAACCAATAAAGGCCTGATGAAGAGCATAAACATGCTCGAAACGTTGCATTAAATAACATCTTCTTATTGACCTACAGCCCACTAAAAATTAAATCTATCTTATATATCTATATATTTATATATCGTCATCGTTCAATGGAAACTCCCTAAGTACATTTTGATTTATTTTGAGATATCTACTTTTTTATCGATTTTTAGTGAACACAATTTGAAAATGTTTGAATTCTGGTAATTTTTTACAGAACTAAAAGTTCTATGTTTTACTAAATATATCGTATTTACGAGGTATCTCATTTCTTAAAAAAATGGAGTTAATGAGTTTTGATTGAACGGCGACGATATTTTAAAATTACAGACAAAAAATTAATGGCATTTACGTTTTAATTTCAGTGCAAAACAATTAAAATTGAATAAAACAGGAGTACCTTTTATTCGTTTCTATTGAAACTAATGTCGAATTCCTTACAACAAAATAATCGATTTTTTTCTAAACAGAATCGATTTTTTTCTAAACAAAATCGATTTTATTCTGTCAAAACAAATCTTGCATTTTCAGCAAGATTTCAAATCGATTTCACACACACTAACAAGATTTGACATTTCTCTGGAGTTGAAAGTATTTTGCGGCGGGTTTAACAAATGTTCTAAAGTGTTCGTCGGTCATTTAAATAGATTAAAAGCAATAAATCATTAAAACTAATTTTAATTCATCAAAAAAATAGTGAATGGTCAGTTAGAAGATATAAAAATATCAACTAACTTCGATTCAAAGTGCCCAAAGTCAATTAAAGATATAAATCGCGCGCTCGCCGATGTGTTTCTCGAATGATGTGTTTCTTGGATGAATTTGGGTTGTTTTTTTTACTTTAATGGCCACATAACTATTTTTTGTTTATTTTTGCAACTTTTCTTGGAAATGTATTTGTTTTTAATCTAACAAAATGACGCGAAAAACTGAATGCACTTTGGAATATTTTTAACAAATTTGTATGCGCATAGTTTTGTTTACTTTTTTGCCTCAAAGCTACTGTCAAATGACACACACACAATCCCATACGAAAAATTTGATTTTTTGTGTGTTCCTTACAACCAACAAAAAAAATCGATTTGAAATTGTTGTAAGGAATTCAACATAAGTCACTTTTTTTTCATAAACATGCAAATAAACGGTTCATAATGCATTATCTCTAAGACCAACTCTTCGATCCAGATTATTCGTCACAAAGGAGAATAGGACAAAACGGTCTACAAGACCAATAAGAACGAGACATATGTCGTCGGAAAGGTGTTTTTATGTACTACAAGTTACTATGGGGCTTACTTCAAATCACTGTGTGAAAAAAGTTATTCGCTGAATAGGATAGTGCTCCGGTGCATTCTAGAATGAATAAAGTATATTTAGTATGGAGAAAATTTATGAAAACTGGTCTAACCAATAACGACAATATATATGTCATTGGAAAGGTATTTTCATTACCTACAATATCTTTCATATTAGTTCGATTCAAATCACTGTGTGAAAAAAGTTATTCCTTAACTAATGAAATATTGTGGTTCATTTTAATGTAAAAAAAATTATTTTTTTCAGTATGGGCAAAAAGGGTGATGGCAAGTTCAACCAATAACAACGGGACGTATGTTGTTGGAAAGGAAATTTTATGTACTACAATAGTCAATACGGCAGCTTAACTCAAATCACTGTGTGAAAAAAGTTATTCGCTAATTGTTACCCATGCTCCATACATTTTATCTGTGCTAAAATTCCCTAAAACAGCGAATAACTATTTCCACACATGATTTTAAAGAGGTTGTTATGGTAACTATTATTGTTCATAAAAATACCTTTTCAACGACATGCATCTTATTAGTACTGGTAAGACCAGTCTGTATACATTTTTTTCCAGACTTAATGGTACTAAAACAAAACGTTGGTTAACGAATAACTTTTTTCACACAGTGATTTTGAAATGAGCTGCCATACTGACTATTGTAGCGCATAAAAATACCATTCCAACGACATACGTCTCGTTGTTATTGGTTCCTAGACCACCTTCCATACATTTTTGCCGATTGTCCTTTCGACTTAACTCCTCGAGCGCGAATGAGTCAAAACAAGCCTATTTCAAACCGATTCAGGTTAACAAAGAGTTGAAGCGAGCTTCAATCTCATTTCAATACCCTATGTTAACGTTGTTAAAATGCATGGTTGCTTTGTTTATATGCGCTAATTTGCAATTTGGAATTTCCCCCTGACGTCAGAATCAAAGAAACAACAAACTTTACAGCTGTTCACTAAGTTGGCATTTACATTGATCTATTTTTTCCAAATACAATCTTTTTGTTGTTATAATAAATTGCTTTCCCTCATTTTGGAATTCGATCATATTCTCTCCACACGAAAAATCGTACAAAAAACGTACTGTTATATTGTGAATGAAGTAGTTTTTATATCATGATTGTCATCCGACAGGAACTTACCAAATTCTTATTTAAGTATTTATCACTTTTCAAATCCAAGACCTCTATCAAAAACAAAGAACATGGTAAAAAACTTTTTTTTTGGCATTTTGAAATGTTGAGAGTTATATTATCATCATTACACTGTTTTTGTGACAACTTTTTCTGATATTCATCATCGTCAAGACTGTCAAGCAATATTAACGTTGCATTGTATCTATATCTTTCTTTATTAAAGCAATTTACAATGCATGCGCATTGATATTTTGCATACCTATATACGTTTACCGCTCAAATATCTGCATTTAGCTTTTATGAAGATCAGACATTTATCATTTGCATTTTGTAGTTCCTCCAATGTCAAGTGCGGTCCTAGCTTTATTTTCATCCACCTATTCAGGTTAACAGAACAGACCTTATTTCCCATCCAATAGTCCAAAGCGTTTGGAAAGTGGAAGTATTTATTTTGACAATTTATTTTTCCATTCCATACTTAGGTCTGTTCATATAACGTGCTCTGAAACCAACACATTAGGCATGTTCAGAAAAATTAGATCTCGGAGACCTCAGCAACCTCTCCTCAACAAAATTTTTCAGTTTTGCTGTCAAACTACTGACGGAGCCAAACGAACGTGTTCATCTTCATAAGTGCCTCTATAAATGGCTGTTGTTGTGAAAGGCGCATCTGGTGAGATACGTAGATGTTATATGTGAAAGAAAGAGAACGAAGATTTCGCCCAAAATCCACCGATGCACCACTTTCAAAAATATATCTTTGGCATGAGCGGCAGGCATGATGAATTTTGTATTGTGCAAGTGACAGGTGTATGTATTGCGTGAAATAGGGAAGGATATTCATGAACTGAAAACATTTTTTCTGCATGGTGTAGACACGGGGCTTTCAGTAAAATGAAAGTGTAGACACGCACTAATATACTTTTGACGGATTGATTTTTTAGCATTGTGGTTTGTCAAACTCCAATTTTCGTAAAGTCTGCAGATAAAGAAGCATGTAAATTCACCACACATCTATATAAATCAACATCATCCTCGTGAAAACAAAACGATGTGGGGTTTGTGCGCAAACAGTGCTATATATCCATCCCTTTTTATCCTTTTTTTTACTTATTTTGTATGTACGGCCTGTCTCTTTTCCTTACACTGCTGACAAATCGGTGATTAACAATGGTAAAAAGGCACCTGCTGGTCAGAGTGAAAACTTATATCTATGTTGTTGAAATAAACTGCGATAGAAGCCTAGGTCCCATGTTGTTTTTGTAATAAATAGCCTCGACCCAGACCCGGAGATAATAAAACGCAGCTTTTAAACAAATTATGGAAAGAAAACAAACAAATTGCTTCTTGCAATTTAATTTTCAAAATTATCTCCAAATTATAACTGAAAGAATTCTATATAAACACAAAGCTTTATGAGCACTTTTTATTTTTATTGGTGCGAGAGTTCTCGCACGGGTAGGCTAGTAAAGAATAAAATACTAAAAAATACTAGGTACCGTTAATAGCAGTTTTTACGAAATTTGTTTGTATACCAAAAAGAACACCATTTATACAATAACTAATTTTTTATCAAAATCGTTGGAGCCGTTTTCGAGATAAATTAGTTTTTTCTTTACGGTTGTATGGCAATTACCGTTATTTTTCGAGCTAAAAAAATATCAATTTCCTCTATGGAGAGTTACAAAAAAACCTCAAGTTCAAAATTTGAAGAAAATCGCTTCAGTGGTTTAGGGCTGTAGGTTGAGGTACAGACAGACAGAATTGTGCCACATACTTTTTTGGTGTTCTCCATCATCGTAATGTCATGTTTGATTGTTATCTCAAATTTTTTTTTTTGCACGAATCTAAAACTTGCCCTATAGTACCTATGTACATATATCGCAAGTAAAAATCTGTGGTGTTTGGGAGTAACATGATAACTTTATTTTAAAATTTGCGACTTTACGTCGACTTTACATTGAGCTAGAAGCGAAACTACTTAGGGACACGATTTTCTTCAAATTTGGAATAGTTATGAACATATTTTTTGTTAAATTATGTTTCAAATTTGATTGAAACCGGTGCACCCGTTTAGACTCAAGCTCGATGTAAAGTGGACGTAAGGACGTACATTTTAAAATAAGTTACCATGTTTCTCCCAAACACCACAGAAATAATATGCCGGATCCACGGATGTGGCACATTCATTCTAAACTATGTTATTTCCATGGCGGTCATGAAGAACCAGGTAAGTCGAGATACCTGAAGTGAATTTTTATTTTTTTTTTAATTCTTAAATAATTTGTAAACAATATTTAACAATATTTTACCTTCATCTAATACTTTCCTAATATATTTATATAGGTACATGATGAACACTTGTATTGACATTAGTTAGATTTCACCATTGTATAAAAAAAACTATAGTACTATCATGAAGATGAACGATCGGAGCGACATCTATATTATACGAAGACAACTTCTTCTTGGGGGGAACTGGGGAGTGTTGAGTGGGTAAGAATATTCATATGAAGGATAAAGCGATAATTCGAGAACGGGAATACTGTTTACTAAATTTGAAAGAGTTCGAGGGAGGGAAACAACAAACAATTTTTCTGTGAATTAGAAGATAAATATTGAGGAAAAAAATATAAATTTAAAGAATATTTTTTTTTGTCTCGGGTATTTTGTTTTGTGTCGTGTTCGTGTTTTATTTACTTTTTTTTCATTCTGTACAGTATAGGTATGTCGGTTATAAGAAACGCGCTTTTCAGGAGAACACTGATAATAGAAACATTTTGTATAACACCAATTTTCAATTTCAATTGATAATATAGTTTTTAGATAAAACAAATGGTTTTAAAAGATGACAGAAGAAAATGCAAAAATTATCCACCCAATTTTGCTTAGACATATTATATTTATTTTTTATAAAAAATTGAAAATTTTTTTGGTAAGCTTTTTTTTTCTAAAAGGGCCCACAGACACCAAAAGAAACATTTTCTATAAGAAACTATTTTCTAATACCCGTATTTTTGATAAGAAACTTGTTTTTTTTTTATCCGTGGTTAGGATATAAGAAGAACTCGGTTAAAAGAAACAAAGTCTGTGGCATGTCAGTGTTTCTTATAGGCGTTATGTACTGTATTTTAGATGTACGCATAGATTCACTACGCATTCAATAATTATGTACATACGTATTTAGGTAGTTAGTGAGAAAAGAACAAATTTTAATTTTTTGGCTCTTCATCTTCATGGCCTTCTATGGCTGTAGTTGTTGTATGTTGGTTGTATGTTCATTGATGCATTCGGTTTATTTTTTTATAATTTCTGAATTTTCATTCCGTGCGTTCAAGGATTCAGATATCTGAATTTTTGGGGCTTGTGATTGGTCAGCTGTCATACAAAATTCTGAAAATTCAGATAACTTTTAGTTACGTTTGCTTAAGCTAGAACTATAATGGTCGGAGGGGCACTTAAGTGGTCGGAAGAAAACAAGCGAATACACGGAAAGCATTTGACGCGACTATAATTGCGAAGTGGAGCGTTTCGTCAAGTTTCGTTCAACTTAAGTAAAACTGACATTTTGTGAAATAGGAATGCCTATCTAAGAGAAAGATGATAGTTCCATTATGGGTGTGTTCCCCTTTTTTCGGTACGGAAAGCTACTTTTCGTTGGTTTTTGACATTAGCTTCAGTGCCCTTCCGACTATTATAGTTCTACCTTTACGATTTTCAGATAAAAATTTTCATCTGAAAATTCAGATGACAGCTAAAAAACAAGACAAAAAAAAGGAATTGAACTTTATAGTAATTGCAGTTATTTGTGTGGTCTGTTGTCGGCTTGGTACGGCATGTTGGCTTTTTGATTTTTGTTTAAGTGAATAAAATAAATGTAGTTATAAATATTTTTTTTTTTTTTACACTTCGTTTTGGCTTTAGTTTTTATTTAACAAAATAAAAAGAAATGATAGTTTTCACCGCTTTTATTAATAATAAATTGGGATCGTGGAAGAGCCCGAAGAAGACTTTTCATTTGG